>JAXCMG010000005.1:11705116-11790186 GCA_034642415.1 Podarcis siculus | reverse complement strand
TGGAACATCACCACAAGAGAATAATCATGGAAGCCATCGAGATAGAGAAACACCCTCACAACATGAACAAGCGTGACGACACATCCCGCTTGCCAGACATCTGGAAATTAGCCCTCCCCACAAAAACTGACACCAGATCCAGAGGCACACAGAACGCCATCACCAATCAACCACACCAGACCCAAACCCAGACCCTCTCCACAGATAAATTACAGACACCATCCAGTAGCCAAACCACGATGGCACCTCTGGATGCTGCACCCCCCTGCAATCCCTACACAGATCTGGCTGGCACAGGCCACAAAACCACAGCTCGCCCCTATACACGAAGCCAAGCCAGAGCACAACAAGCAGTACAGCCATCTTCTCAGAAAAACTCTTCACAAAGTTCAAGAGGTCAAGACACAAAGGCTTTAGCAACTAATCCACACCTAATGACCCACCTAAGTGGTACTCAGGATATCACTCAAGAAATCACTCAAGATATCCCTCAAGCAATCAAGGAACAAAAGAAGAAAAGGCACACTAGCCTGGGAACTTCCTCTCTGCCCAGAACATTGGAGGCTATACACCACACCTCCTCAACAGTATTTATAGGAACTCAAACACTGAGATCCTGCTCTGTTCCAGTAACAAGAAGCCGAAAGCACCAGCCTGAAGATGACGAGTGAGACCTCGTCGAAACGTCGCCTAGACACCCCAACTTTTACACGGGAAGACACCCGAGGACACCAAAACCTGCATTCCTGTACCCGTGAAAATCTACGAAAGCATATATATATATATATATATATATTAAAAACATGGTTTACTTCCACAGAATGGAATATGGCAGGATCCCTAAGGTTGAGCTCTACGCGGAGCTGGCTTCAGGCACCAGGCCCATTGGCAGACCAACTCTGCACTACAAAGATGTCTGCAAACATGACATGGAGGCTGGCAACATCAACCCATGTGGGAATGCCTTGCAGATGACTGCAGTGCCTGGAGACAGGCAGTCAGGTCGTGCATCCATAGCAGTGACCAGAGACTGCTGGGAAGAGCACAGAGAGAAGAAACACCATGGTGCATCTGCAGCAGCTCAACAACCAGACACCTTCATCTGCCCCAGCTGCAACAAAACATGTCTCTCCCATACAGCAGGTGCTGCAACCTTCCAACAGCTTGACTTCACCCACAAAGGTGCACTCCCTCATTGTCTCCCTAGACAGATGGATGGTAACAAATTTCCTGGTATGCCCTTGAATTCTCACCTGCAAAATATGACAGTCTGGATGTGCCCTAAGAGAAGATAGGGGTGGGGAAAATGCATGGGGAGAAAAATATACAATGCCATAGGTAAATTGTAAAGGGACCCCTGACCATTAGGTCCTTTCGAACTGCTAGCTTGGCAGAAGCAGGGACTGAGCAACAGGAGCTCACCCCGCCGCAGGGATTCGAACTGCCGACCTTCTGATCGGCAAGTCCTAGGCTCTGTTGTTTATCCCACAGCGCCACCCGCATCCCTCAGTGCAATAGAGGCCTTCCATTTTGTTATTGGAGGTATACTGCCTCTGAACATGGAGGTTCAATTGTAACCTATCGCTTCTGTTATCCATTGAATTTGTCCAACCTGTTTGAAAGCCCACTCAATATTGGTAGTCCTTGCAAAAATCCACAGCGTGAAAATGTACTTCCCTTTTCTTCCTCCAGAAACGTTTTTTCCCCTCCTGCCAGTTCACTGTTCCTTAGCAAAACAACCCAGATTTCGCAACAATTAAAATATCAAGATCAGATTAACATGTGACAACTGAGGAACTTAATCCCCAAAGACAGCACACACCTATTTTATTGCTCTGCATGATTGCTTTTATGACTTTGCATAATTAATTCAGGGTTTTTTTTGGGGGGGGGGGGTAGGGAGGTGAATATCTGCTTCCTGCCCATGCCTCTTTGCCTCTTTCTTTAGAGGCAAACATAAATGGAAGCTTGATATTGCAGAATGCTGACAAATATATCAGTGAGGGCGGTTAGGTTTTATTTGAAAGTTTCATTAGCATGACTGAGTTTCATTTGTCCTTGGCGAGAGGCTGTTAACTAGCAGTTTTACACGTTTCTCACACTGGGGGCGGGGCGGGGGACTCTTTACAGGTTTTGGTAAAAGATTAAGAAAAATTAATGGAAACTGCATAACAGTTCTATAAAAGCTGCAAAGGTTATTTCCAGAGTTCTTGCAGTGCCCTGCCCTGAGGGAGAACTGATGCACATATGTATGTATAGGTGAGACTGAGGGAAAACAAAGCAGATTTCACTGTACCTCGGGTTACAGACGCTTCAGGTTACAGACGCTTCAGGTTACAGACTCCGCTAACCCAGAAATAGTACCTCGGGTTAAGAACTTTGCTTCAGGATGAGAACAGGATGAGAACAGAAATCGTGCAGCAGCGGAACAGCGGCAGCAGGAGGCCCCATTAGCTAAAGTGGTGCTTCAGGCTAAGAACAGTTTCAGGTTAAGAACAGACCTCCAGAACGAATTAAGTTCTTAACCCGAGGTACCACTTTAGTTTTGTTTCATTATTTTTTATGTATCCATTTTATCACATTTCTGCCTTGCCTACCTCAGACCCTCCAAGTATCCCTATTTTCCAGGGATTTACAGATGCCATCCCAGTTTCTGATATGATCCCGGAATGTCCTGCTTTTCCTTAGGACGTCCCTATTTTCATCAGACAAATGTTAGAGAGTAGGGAGTTATGCGACACCTGACTCAGGGAGATAAGAAACTACACAACCTTTAGAGAACACATGAAGGTAGCTCTATATAGGGAAGTTCTTTTAATGTTTAATGTTTTATTATGTTTTTATATATGTTGGAAGCCATCCAGAGTGACTGGGGCAACCCAGTCCGATGGGAGAGGTATAAACATTTAAATAATTATAATTATTTAATTATATATTTAATTATATATTTAATTAATTATAATTATAATTATAAAATAGGACATCCCTGTTTTCATCGGAGGAATTAGGAAATAGGCCATTAGTCGATCTGGTTCAGTATTGTCCACTTTTAGCTGTGACTCCTGGAAGACCTGCCCCCTGCCTTATAAGGCTTTTCCACCTGGTTTGGGGGCATGGCTCAGACTGACTCCAACTACAAAAGCTAGGGCTGCTGAACAGACTTTTGGGCTGGGGTATTGTTTAGAGAGTTTTGTTATTGATATTAATCTTATGATTTATGTGAAAATTGTTGATTGGGCTGTGTAGTTTTTGATGTTTTGTTTATTATCCATGGCTACTTTTGTTATATTTGTAATTATGTATTTTTTTTTTTCATGTTGAAAGTCGCCTTGAGCATGGTTTTAATTATGGAAAGGAGGCATACAAATAAAATTATGTATAAATGTATGTACTTGGACTGGCAGCGGTTCACCAGGGTTTCAAGAAAGAATCATTCTCAGCCCTATTTGGGGACACTAGAGATTGAACCTGAGACCTTCTGCTTGCAAGGCAAGATGCTCTGCCACTGACCCAATGTCAAAGTGTCACTGGCTGGGTAGCAGAATGGGGTGAGAATGTGGTGGTGGAACTCTCAAAGGTTTAAGGGAATGTAGTTGTAAAGATTGTACCACTTCTCCATTGCATGTAGAAAGCTAGCACAGTGGCAAGACAGCTGAGCTAGAACCTTTCTTCCTGTCTGCCAGCTTTCTTCTTAGAGACTGTTCACACACACACACACACACACACACACACACACACACACACAAACATGGTAGAACATTTAAAAAACCCCAGGACCACCTTTCTGTGGTCCAAAGTGGTATTGTCCATTCTGACATCTTTATCATCTTGCATGCATAGATCTAGCAGTAGAGATACAATCTATATCTCATTAAAAGCCCTGTGAAAACCCCTGTTGCTTTTAATGGAAAGGGATTTATCCTGTGAGACATCTGAGCTGTTGGCTTGAGCAAAGGAACTAGGCATTCTTATTTCTTTGAGTACTCCAGTCAAATGGTTATATTTGCTCTATAAATGGTAAATGGGCCAGGCCTTGTTTCTTATGAGCTGTCGAGCTAATAAACACACTATTTGAATTGATATTATAGGGAGGTCAGGAGGGATGTTGTAAAGGCAGCAGTGGCGTTTCAGAATATCCCTCACCGAATGGCTAACATTTTGAAGAGAACCTAAGAAGAGCCTGTTGGATGAAGCCAATGGCCCATCTAGTCCAGCATTCTGTTCTCACAGTGGCCACCTAAAGGTAAAGGTAAAGGTACCCCTGCCCGTATGGGCCAGTCTTGACAGACTCTGGGGTTGGTGCGCCCATCTCACTTAAGAGGCCGGGGGCCAGCGCTGTCCGGAGACACTTCCGGGTCACATGGCCAGCGTGACATCGCTGCTCTGGCGAGCCAGAGCCGCACACGGAAACGCCGTTTACCTTCCCACTAGAAAGCGGTCCCTATTTATCTACTTGCACCCGGGGGTGCTTTCGAACTGCTAGGTTGGCAGGCGCTGGGACCGAGCAACGGGAGCGCACCCCGCCGCGGGGATTCGAACCGCCAACCTTTCGATCGGCAAGCCCTAGACGCTGAGGCTTTTACCCACAGCGCCACCCGCGTCCCGTACAGTGGCCACCTAGATGCCTTTAAAAAGAGGGAAAGCATCACTATAAAAAAGAGTGGGGAAAAGGACACAGGTTTGCATAAAATTTACAGGTGCCAACATATACTTACTGATGCACATTTAGAAAAAACTACTATAATTTACAAACCTAGACAGCATCTTAAAAAGTAGAGACATCACCTTGCCAACAAAGGTCCGTATAGTAAAAGCTATGGTTTTCCCAGTAGTGATGTATGGAAGTGAGAGCTGGACCATAAAGAAGGCTGAAGAATTGATGCTTTTGAATTATGGTGCTGAAGGAGACTCTTGAGAGTCCCATGGACTGCGAGAAGATCAAACCTATCCATTTTGAAGGAAATCAGCCCTGAGTGCTCACTGGAAGGACAGATCCTGAAGCTGAGGCTCCAATACTTTGGCCACCTCATGAGAAGAGAAGACTCCCTGGAAAAGACCCTGATGTTGGGAAAGATGGAGGGCACAAGGAGAAGGGGACGACAGAGGACGAGATGGTTGGACAGTGTTTTCGAAGTTACCAGCATGAGTTTGACCAAACTGCGGGAGGCAGTGGAAGACAGGAGTGCCTGGCATGCTCTGGTCCATGGGGTCACGAAGAGTTGGACACGACTAAACGACTAAACAACAACAACACTATAATTTAAGTAGAAACCCAAAACTTCTCAGTATTGTGCTGAAGACTGAACAGGTGACCTGTGGTCCTTGCTCAGTGTGCTGTCTGGGTGTTAACTGTTGATGGGCAACTTTAAGGGATATCCTGCTCCTCCTTCTGATGGCTAACCCCTTCTGATTATCATTCACCCCACACTTTTCAATGCATTTCCCCTTCACTTTCCAAATTGCGAAACATCTTATCCCCCCCCCCGCCCCCATGTGAAGCATCCAGAGATCTTGTGATGAAGGGCGGCATATAAATCTAGTAAATAATAATAAATAATAAAATTGATCTGTTTCACTAGGGCATCAGAACACTCTTTAATTGCACACACTTAAAAGTTCTGGCATGGCTTTGAATCCTGCAAAATATGAGCAGCCTGGAGGTAACTTGAAAAACCAACAGATTTCTTGTGGCATTCAGCTTTGTGGGCTAGAGGCCCTGACGAAGTCTTAGGGGGCAGCTAGGCCCTTTGTTATTTTTGCTTTTGAAACTTGATCATCCTGGTTTTTATACTCCCCACCTCCGCCCCAAATTTCCCACCTCTAGCCACTGGGATAAATAACGGGGCAGGAAAGGATGACTGGCTTACTGATAACAGCAGATGTGTCATTAATTTAATAAAGGTGCCTATACAGTGTTGACAGAGTTGAAGGAGGTATTATTTACTTAGATGATTACCCAGCCTTTTCCCAAAAGCTCCTGTTGGTGAATTGTCTGTCTCCATCTCACTTGAAATAGTATGCATCAAGAGCAAGTCAATTTCTACTTATTTCTGCAACACCTTGGAGAGTGCAAAGTGGTGAAGACGCCTTATCTCATTGATCCTCATGTGACAATGGAAATCATTTTAGAGTTCTTTAGGGTATACCACACCACACAGAAAGGATTAAGCAACCTCCCTCTTGATCTGAGATATTGTCCTTGCTTTCCTGCACTTTAAATTTAGTTATTTCCCACCTTTCCCCACCCACTTTAGTCCTATATGTGTTGAGTTATCTGCATTTTTGATACCTACGTATATTTTGCTGCTACCGGTTCCTCGTTCAGAGGAAAAGCTTCACAGTAGTTGGTCTCGGTTTCTTCACAACCACAATAACGGGCAGCAGGAGTCGAGAAAACCAAAAGCCCATCAAGACAGAAAATGGAAAACGCACAAACAGAATCATATCAGCAACCTTGTGGGCAGCTCGCTGTTTGTGGAAGATGTTATCTTCACTTTACCATTAGTTAGCTCTGCACCAAAGGAAGAGATAAGGGAATATGAACGCATCAACCAGTCCTTTCCAACAATCTAGCTAGGTGCCTATATAATATGAATAAAATAGATTGTGGTCTAAAGTTGCTTTCTCCCCCCTCCCCACCAAAGGGCACTTAGAGATACAGTGGCTTTGTGATTCAACAATGTGGCAGGACATATTCCCAACAAAGATGAGTTCTTCCAAGCCCACATTCCTGTAACAATCAAGGATGTGCTCTTTGGGGAGCTGGCCTCAGGCACTAGGCCTGCTGGCACATAAACTCTTGGACAGTCAGGTTGTGTATCTACATCACTGACCAGAGGAGAAATGGCCACTGGGAGGAGCACAGGGAGAAGAGACGCCATGGTGCATCTGCAGCAGCAAAACCAAACGCCTTCATCTGCCCCAGCTGCAACAAAACATGTCTCTTTCCTCTTTATAGCCACAGTAGGCGCTGTGACTCTCCAACAGCTTGACTTTATCCCTGATGGCGTACTCTTCCATTGTCTCTCGAGACAGATGGCAGCAGCAATGATTCAGCCATTTGAATGGATTAATCAAATGCTTTTTAACCAGTTAATGTACTTAATTTACGAAAGTAATTTGACTTGAACTACTATAGGCGGCTGTTTAAGATTTTTTGGGGTTAGATTATTTCCCCCATCCTTCTTCCCAAAGGAGTCTAGAGCAGCAAAAAACAAAACAATCAAAACAACACAATTAAAAATATGCCCAGTAAGAGCGTAAGAAAAGACCTGCTGGATCGGGCTAATGTTGTCATTATAATGTTGTTTATAAGTGAGCACCGCAGCACACACAAAAAGAAACAGTGGCAGAGCCCCTAGGCATTTAAACAGGAGAGAGAGAGAGAGAGAGAGAGAGAGATTGCCTCTAGGCAACCTGTTTACTGAGCATTTATCCTGATTTGTTTTCAAGAAAATTGCAGGGAGGTTACATGGTAGTGTCTGTTTATTGACCATTCATCAATATTTATTCATGTGGAGGTTTTATGACGATGCATCAAGAAATTGTTGCCCACTTTGCAGTGTCTTTTCCTCCCCTCCCCTCCCTTTATTGCCATAGAAGTCCCGTCGTCCCCCCCGCTTTTAAAGCAAGTTTGTTGGGTAAAAGCATCAAATCCACTTTGATTGTACAACCTGAACTCAGGTCGCCAATGAACCCCTTTTGCAAATAGATAAATCGGAGAGGGAAGGGTTGCTTACTGAATGAAGTCATGCGGCTGACTCTTCATTGACATTATCAGTACTCATGTAGGTGGAAGCATCCCTCTTTTCTGACAGTTGTTGTTGTTGTTTAGTCGTTTAGTTGTGTCCGACTCTTCATGACCCCATGGACCAGAGCACGCCAGGCCCTCCTGTCTTCCACTGCCTCCCGCAGTTCGGTCAGACTCATGTTTGTAGCTTCAAGAACACTGCCTACCATCTCGTCCTCTGTTGTCCCCTTCTTCTTGTGCCCTCCATCTTTCCCAACATCAGGGTCTTTTCCAGGGAGTCTTCTCTTCTCATGAGGTGGCCAAAGTATTTGAGCCTCAGCTTCAGGATCTGTCCTTCTAGTGAGCACTCAGGGCTGATTTCCTTAAGAATGGATAGGTTTGATCTTCTTGCAGTCCATGGGACTCTCAAGAGTTTTCTAACAGTAGTATCATCTGAATACTCCTCAAATGGTTGGGCGTTCCAGGCAGGCTTTCACCTGGAAGTTTTCAAGTACTGTCAGGAGTGGCCAGGACAGTACAGTGGTTCTGGACTCAAGGCAGTGGCATTGCTGCCACGTGATGAGATGGTGAGGTGATGGGGCAGGGCAGTGGCAAGAGCAGGGTGGTTTGGGGACACCAGTGGAGCCAATCCAGTGCTCCTACTGGTGCAACCTCACCACTCTGACCTCACCACCCCACTTCCTGCCCCCCTGGTAAGTGGCAGTGATGCTGCCTCTACCAGGAGTCCAGGTTCATGGTGCCATGCCCCCCTACCGCCAGCTGCTCCTGAGTACGAATGAAAATGTCTTTATTTGTACATTTAGGGAGATACAAGCAGCAGCTTCCAACATCATTTTACCTAGTTTTGAACAAGGTTCAGAAAATGGCAACCAAAACGATGAGGGGTTCAACCTAGGATCTTTCTTTTCCAAGTAACGAAGACGTTCTACCATGAGGTGATGGGTCTTTCTCCTTGATCCCTTTCTGGACCTTTTATTTATTTATTTATTTTGGTAAATTGCTTAGTGGTTTTATTACAACCAGGTGGTTCCTAACAGTTGGGAAATAAAGAAAAAGAAATGTATCGCAGCTTCAGGTGAGGGTGAGGGAGTGATGGATTAAATGCAACACTCATCACAAGGAAGAATGGATAGAAAGAAACACAGCCCATGTGAGAGATTAGAAGAAATTTCAGAGGGACTTGTGCAGAAAAAAATTCTATGAGGTAGTTTCCTTTCCTAGCAAAGTATTTTATATTTCCATTATTTTTCTATTGTTAGTTTGTCACTGGTGATTCATTAGTTTGTTCACTCTTTTAAATAGCCAAATTTGCATGTTTATTTTCCGAATTAATTTTTTTAGGCTATGCATTAAGATTGACTGGTCGGCTCGACGTTCCTGCAAGATGAAATTTGATTAGCTCAGTTAATTAACCACTTAATGAACTAATCAAAGTTAAGAGCTGCGTTGTTTGTTTTTGTTTTTCAAAAAAAATCATACTAAATGAAGCTGATGTTTATGTGAATGAGGCCGGGTTCTTCATTGTGAAGATTTGTTTTAATGATTATGGCTCTTCAAAATTGTTTCATCAATCTTAATCAATTTCCACCGTAACGAGCTGGCCCACTGAAACAATGAGATTACACATATGTCCAGATTTAAGGCATGTGCTTAAAGAAATGTTCTCAACCAGAATTTAAATTAAAGAAACACCAGATCTCGTCGTTTGGAAGTCTACAAACATATTGCTCAAATAGGACTGAGCTTCTCCCAAGACACACACACACACATATAAATAGCATCTTATTGTTAATATTTAAAGATTTTAAAAGAATTTTCTGGTTGTGTTTGCTTCTTGATGCAGTATGGTTCCCACCTTAGCAGTCTGGGATCAGGTTGCCCCAAGAAAGTGCCTACTCCCATATGACCCCCTGGTGCACATAGAACAGGGGTTGGCAACCTAAGGCCCATAGGCCACAAGTGGCCTGCGGGGGTCGTTTAACCAGCCCATGAGCCACCCCCGAACCAAGCCGCCCGCTCGGCGAGTCCTCGCGTGCTGTGCTAAACCGGCGCGGCACGGGGACTGGCTTTCGCGGCACTGGAAATAGCGTCTGTTCAGACGCAGACACCAGAAATCATGGGTGCGTGTGATCCGGTCCATGGAGGGATCTCCACTGGAGTGAACCGGCCCAGGAAACGTAAAGGTTTTAGGCCTTGGCAAGGTATCCTTTAGTCTAACATCAAGTTGAGGGGGATGCATGCATGCTCTCTCCCCATGCAGCAGCGCTTGCCAAGGGCAAAAACCAGGAGTCTTTGGCCCTAGAGCGGTGGCATGTAGGTCAAACTCCCAGGATGAGGTCGGTGGAAGGGCATGCTGTGTAAGTTTGCCCTTTGCAGTCCCCCCTCACTGGACCTCATCTGCCTGCATATCCTCAGCCAGGCGGGCTGAGAGGGTTACCTGCCAAAGCCTGTGCCAAGTTTCCCACTTCTGAAGCTCAATAAAGTTGTGGCCAATTTGAACCCATACTCTGGTCTCTTGTCTCATTATTTGGGGTAAAGGGGTAGGCACCACAGACAGGGTTTAGCACGTGTGCCCGCAAACAGAAGCAGTCCTTTCTTGAACAGCAGGGCTCCCCCTGTCCACAGAAAGGGCTGCAATCCAATGGAGGCTTCCATATGGAGACCACAGTGGAACAGTCTCCACCATCTCCTATGTGGTTTGGGAAGGTCCTCAAATTATTTGGAGCATATTTGCAGTGTGTGTGTGTGTGTGTGTGTGTGTAAGGGTCTGAAAGGGGAATTCGACAACTATTATCCCTCCTACTTTCCATACTCACAAGAAGGTAGGCTGGTGGCCATGAAGAGCACTGGAGGGTTTTCTTCAGTGGTAGGACCTTGACTATTCAGCTTCCATGTAGGAGCTAGCAACCCAACTGATAGCTTCACCAGGTTCTATACAACTCCCTGCCAGGGTTTACGATGTGGGTCTGCAGCAGAGGGGTTTCTCTTTGCGTCGAGGGAGGCCTGGAGGCCGGTTGGTGCTTAAGAAGATGGTGCACAGATCATTCACTGTGCCTGAAAACACAGGCGGATTTAGCGGAGTGGGACCAGTTTGGTCACACTGGGCACAGAGCCTTGGGGACGCCACCAAGAGCACTGCAACTATGATGTACGACAGAAGGTGGGAGGTGGAGGGGGCCCTGGATTTTTGTGTTGCACAGGGCACCACTGAAATTTGAGACCCTGAGGTCCGCCATTGCTGAAGAACACAACACAGGACCCATCTTTTGTAAGTCATTCATTAGGAAGTCTGTCAGGCCCCTTTCCTGGTGGAATTTTGGCCAGAACATTTCCTGAAAGCCTTTGCCTACTGGCCGCTTTCACTTAGTGGCCCCTGAGTAGTCAAATTTCCAGATGAAGATGTGTTTGTTTTTAAAGTTTGTAGAAATAATTTTATTGGTTTTTGCGTTCATAAAAATAGTGTGTGCATTTTTAATTTGTGTTTTAACTCAAATTCAAGGTGCACCATTTCAGTCACTTCTGACTGTGAAACAATTTATAAATCTGTAAAATAAATATTGAGTAGACGTGTATAGTATTCCACTGCTAATCTGTTTGGCAGAACATTTGGAGTGGAAAGGTTTTGAGTTTTTGGACCACTGAGATGAAGTGGTATTGAATCTGTTATGTTGTAAGTGTGCTTAATATTGTTTGATTGCTTGGGAATCAATTTTCACCATTGTGTCATATTTTGCTTTTATTGCAAGCTACCTTGTGGATCAGCCAAACCAAAGGCAAGCTATAAAATTAGTAGAACAAGTAAACAAATAAATGGCAGACAGAAAAGAAGGCAATAATTGCCACCATCCTTCTAAAATAATCTAGGAGGTGGTGGATTTTTTTATTATTATTTGCTTACCATTAGTGCTGATACTTGTCTAAGGGGTTCTTGAGCTAAGTATGGGCTGACATTTGATGACAACCATGTCATGTAGCCACTGCAGAAAATAAAATGAAATAAAATAAAATGGTAGACATGTTCAGCACCACTTCCACACTAAACTCTCTTCTGGAAACAACCTGAGCATCCCATTCCATCTCTTTAGGAAATGCAACAGCTGCTGACTAACAGCATTTATTTAAGAAATAAACCAGACCTCAATTTGAGTATCTTCTGCAGACTTCTAGACTAATAAAATGGGAGGCTGAATCATTGTTCTCTGAACATTCATACAAGCTGATGGTGTCATATCTAGTAAAGGCATGTCTGCTGTATGGGAATTTCTCCTTCTCAGATGCCACTTTATATTGAGAAAGCAGGGACAATATGGAAGGAGAGAACATCATGGAAGACCATGGATGGTGGTTGATATGTTGGCCTTGTTATGGTAGCCTTCTGCCGAGCAAACGAATAGAGGGGCATCTTAGATCTTTGATGCTGGAGATCAAAGGCACTTTTTGGAAGAAAGCATAAAAAACCTATCCCAAAGTCCATGGAGAGAATGCTGTGAATGCATTCATTTATCAAAACCTTTCCATCAAGAGAACCTCAAGGCAGCTAACATCATCAAGAGAAAAACAGATGGATGACTTCCATACACACCAAATAGACAAAAGCAGTAACAGTGGTTATCACTCCACAGATAATACTTCATGCTTTGTTATGGTTCAAGTCACTGACTAATGTATATTCACTAGCTTCCTACTACATAATCAGTTCTGGATCTATAGAGATGCTCATCTTTCAATTGCTATGCTATGGCTATGCTTCTCCCACTGTCGATCCTCTGTGCCTTGGGAACTCTTGTCAGCTTTCATCTCAGGCTGTTCAAGTGCCGACTATGTCTAAAATTGACGGAAAGATTACAGCTAAAAGCATTAGCCGATTAGTCAGTGCGATTCATCAATTGACTTACTGCAAAGTCAAATGGATTTTTAATCATATTACTAGAAGCGTCCCTTATAAAAGGCTTATAACTTCCTTGATTCCATACCATGCTAGCCAGCTGGTATATAATTATGACAAGGGCTGAAAGCATTAAATGGTTACTCACAGTGTTCAACTGATTGATTTGCCGTAGATTGAAAGTGTGTATTTTTGTTTGCCAAACCAAGTCCATCACTTTAGTGAAACAATATGCTCACTTTTACTCTCCACAATGTGTGTGTGTGTGTGTGTGTGTGTATTTTAGATGGCCAATGTCAGAGATTGTTCACATATTCAGATGAAATGACTCCATGAATAAGGGCTGAGGAAACGTACTAATCCTATTGCAGTATGTATGTTAAAAAATTATGTGTTGAGTTCTAATCACAGGGCAGAGCACTCTCAGATCTTAGATTCTCCTTCCCCCTGAAAATATGCTCTGGAGCACTGAGAGGTCTCTGGATCAGCTTGAGGGGAACTTCAAGGGACTGCAAGGAGAACTGGCATTTCCCATTTCCCAAAAAACCTCCAGTGAATCCAAGCCAATATAAGTAGAGCTGAAATGAAAATTGGAACAAATTAAACACTTGATGCAAAACATTGAAAAACATTATATATATATATATATATATATATATATATATATATATATATGAAAATTTTCTTTTTAATTTTGATTTTGAGGAATACTGATTAATTTTATGGCAGTAATGTTAAGGACTCACACAATCTTTCTGTGTCTTGGCTGATATCTGGCTAGAGTGCTCCAACTGGAGAACAGCCTTCAAATTCACCAAAGGTGTCATGGGGAAGGCATGCTTGGCAAATCCACACCGTGATCAACTCCCGCCCAGAAACCTATGTCCCCACTGTGGAAGGACGCATGGGTCCAGAATTGGCCTCTGCAGTCACTTATGGACTCACTGTTAAGATCATGTTCATGGAAGATAATCCTACTCGGCTATGAGTGATCGCCAAGGAAGAAGAACTCAGAAAGAGTACACTAAAGGTACTCATGACTATCTTCAATCTATTGATTTTCAGTGAGTCTGTTACTATTTATCCATTAATTTATGACTCATTCGAATACTACCCAACGTCCCCTCACACTAACTGCAAGATCTTCCATAACTGAGGACGGACAAATTGAGCTACAACTAGATTCTCCTGAACTGTAAGTTATATTGAATTACTGTAGGGGAAAAAAATGAGAAAAGAGGATAACATAATTATCACCTGACTTCTGTACTGGTGACAGGCTGTATGGTGTGTGAGGGAAGGTCTAGGGAAATTTGCTAGCTGTGATTTTGTTCTGTAGCTTTTAAAAGTAAAAAGTTTAGAATAATAATAAGAAGAAATCAGAATGATGAAGGGAAATCATATTTGGTGAACATCTGAATTCTTGCATGAAAATCAAGGAGAATTTTCCTGGACAATTTTTGTCCTCAGTTGTTTTCATCCCTAATGATGTAGTAACCTTTGAGATTCAGTTTTGGATACCAAATAGAATACAGTATTGGGGTTAGCTTTTCTTAATTCAAGGTCAAATCTCTCTTACATGATTAGGCAGTCCTGGAGCCACTATCTTCTAATTCACAATGATGTCTTGTTGTTATAGAGTATATAAAAACAGAGCAGCTTAACAGAGCTGTAGAAATTATTCTTAACCATGTCAGATTTCTTGCCCAATAAAAAGGATAATCTTGAGGCAAATTATGTCTGGGGAAGTTTTTTTGGTTTTTTTTAATGCACTGGAGGACAATGGGAGCATAACTCTCATTTCCTTGGAGTTACACTTTCGCTCTTCACATAGACACTAATTATTTAATTTTAGGGCTTTCGTTTCCTCAATTCTCATTCATTTCCCTGGTTATGATCTTTAATGAAAAATGCCCGCTGTGTTTAGTACAAACCATTTGGTGCCCCTGTGTCAGGGGAGGAAAAGAACAACATTCAGTGAAGCTGAAGGTTTTTATTATCACGTCGTAAATGAACAAATGGCATCTGTCAATACAAAGGAGCACAAGGGGGTATGGAAAGGAAGCTTAGTTATTGCACTCTGGGTGTGCTGTCGAAGTGACAAAATGGGATTTTATTAACGTCCTGGTTATAGGCACCCCTTCCCTTCAACTTTTTTTTTAAAAAAAATCTTTAACTTTCAACAATTTGTCCCATGCAAGGGCTACTGTAAAATGCAGGATGGCGAAATTGCTGCCATCTGTTTCAAAAATCCAGAAGTTATTTGCCCCACAAAACTGAACTGTATTTGCAATGAGGTGTGGCTTTATTTTGTCAGTTATATTGGAGTAAAGTCTCCTTTTGGCTCTAATTCAAGATCTAACTCCATGAGGAATTAAGCGGCTCTTATTTATTTAAGTGCTAAATCCCATCTTCGTTTTCATATTTGGGCAATAAACATCTTTCATGGCATTGATAAATGGCCACGGGTGTTTATGGGCTGCAGGATATGTTTACGCCGAACGTATAATACCCAAAGAAGGCATGTTCACATTAGACTGGGAATTAACTTTTGTGCTCTACAGACAGAAGTAGGAAGTGGCTGCAGGGGCGGGAGGTGGTGGAGGGAGTAAACAGCCGTCGGGAATGGCTTACTGGAAGTTGTTAAAGTTGAATTCTCATAAAATTGTTTCAGCAGAGCGCTCCGTCTTTCAGCCTCCAACAGGTGTGGTCATGACAAAAGGCCAAATATGAAAGAACTCATTATATTGTACGCTCCATCTGAGGTAGAAAAGCCCAAGGGTGGGGGGTGCTAATCTAGTTGCTGTTTGGCCCCCATGTAGACATATCCGCTATGCATAATGACCTCAAATTCCACCGTGTGGCAACTCCCAATTCCTGGTGGGCCCCCCTCCTATGTAGAGCACTTTGTGCAGAATAGCATTTGGGTTTGTACCAAGGGCTGTTTCATGAGCAAATGTCGTTTTTGTTGCAGACTTCAGTGGCCACTGCAAGACGTTAGTATGTGGGGGTCCTACCCATGCAAGGTGGTGCTGATATTGTAATAATAATAATAATAATAATAATAATAATAATAATAATAATAATTTATTTATACCCTGCCCATCTGGCTGAGTTTCCTCAGCCATTCTGGGCAGCTCCCAATCGAGTGTTAAAAACAATACAGCATTAAATATTTAAGAACTTCCCTAAACAGGGCTGTCTTCAGATGTCTTCTAAAGATAAGATGGCTGCTTATTTCCTTCACATCTGATGGGAGGGTGTTCCACAGGGCGGGCACCACTACTGAGAAGGCCCTCTGTCTGGTTCCCTGTAACCTCACTTCTCGCAATAAGGGAACCGCCAGAAGGCCCTCAGTGCTGGATCTCAGTGTCCAGGCTGAACAATGGGGGTGGAGACGCTCCTTCAGGTATACAGGGCTTTAATGGTCAGCACCAACACTTTGAATTGTGCTCGGAAATGTACTGGGAGCCAATGCAGATTTCTCAAGGACCAGTGTTATGTGGTCCCGGTGGCCACACCCAGTCACCAGTCTGGCTGTATGTCCCAGAAGGGTCAGGCATCAACATATCAGGGAAGGAAGGAATGTCTAGGGAGGGGGAGCTTTGGGAAGGTGGCAGGAGGGCCCTTTGACCCCGTCGGAGCATCACATCTCCCTCCCTAAACCAGGCAGAAGCATCCTGGGCTTTGAGAAGGAGGCTTCAGGCTTTAACACTCTAATTTAACAGGAACATTTAGAGGACTGGCCCAGTTGTCCTAGTCTACTGACCGCACACCACTGTCCCTCGTTATGGTGAAAATGAAACAAATAAACTAAATAATTGCTATTTCCATCCCCTGTAATAGTTTAAAGCAGGGGTAGGCAACTTAAGGCCTGGGGGCCAGATGTGGCCCAATCACCTTCACAATCTGGCTCACGGACGGTCCGGGAATCAGCGTGTTTTTACCTGAGTAGAATGTGTCCTTTTATTTAAAACGCATCTCTGGGTTATTTGTGGGGCCTGCCTGGTGTTTTTACATGACGATTTGTTGGGTCTCTGGACCGTAATAAAGATTGAAGTAAGTGGTGAGGTTTTTACATGCATCTCTGGGTTATTTGTGGGGCATAGGAATTCGTTCATATTTTTTTTCCAAAATATAGTCCAGCCCACCACATGGTCTGAGGGACGGTGGACCAGCCCGCGGCTGAAAAAGGTTGCTGACCCCTGGTTTAAAGGAAGAGCTGTAACTCACTGGTAGAAAACGTGCTTTATACTATGTAAAAGATCCTAAGTCGAACCTCAGGCATAACCATGAGAAACCTGCTTGGGACAATACTGAACTAGTCAAATCAATGGTCTGCCTTGATATATGGTAGGTGGGTTCCTGTGCTGTCTGAGGTGGGCCTCCTCACCTTGTCTAATAATGGAGAGGTCTTTGTTGTGCACTTGGGCTTCCCATAGGCACCTGGTTGGCCGCTGTGAGAACAGGATGCCGGGTTGGATAGGCTATTGGTCTGATCCAGCAGGGCTCTGCTTATGTCGGGTTGTCCCCAAGGATGGATATGCATTCATAATGGTCTTGGATGAGCGGGAGACAGTAGGCTTGGCTGTAGTTTCTTGGAGTGAGTCCACACCATGTTTGAGCAGGTGCTCAAGCCACCTTCAAATAACCAAAACGCAGCATATTTGCGCAAATATGGCTGTCATTTAATGAGTGAATTGGTCTTAACCGATGTGAGAGCGTGTTCATGCTCGCCCTGCGCGCACACACAGCACTGAACAAATGCTGGATAAAAGTCACACGGATTCTTTTTCCCTTGCAAGGTTCCCATGACATCAAAACAGGAATTTCAAGAGTTATTGCCACAGCAGTTTCCAGCTTAATACACTGGAATTGTATGAAAACAAGAGTAGGGGTTGTTTGGATAAACCAAATGGGGAAACCAAACTTTCCAAAGGGTGCAACTTATAACAGTTGCAACAGTGGCGTCATGTTAATTGAAAACTGAAGCTACATTATGGCTCTTAAAGATTTAAAAGGAGTGATATTGAAGCCCAAAGGGTCCTCTATCTCTTTAGAATAGAGAGGAAAAGGCAGCCTTTTTGGGCAGTGTGGCATTTAAAGAAAACAGAAAAGGAATGCAATTTATTCTGAGTGCTGTCTTAGCCCGAATCTAATCAAGAGCCAATCCTAAGTCCACATAAGGATGAATCTGCTGTAAAGGGTGAGCATTGAGGGAATATAACCTTATTTGAGGGTAAAAGTTGATTTTAACATGGGGCTGTCACAGTGGGGATGGGGTGTGCCCTTCTACTACATACATGTTTAGGGACCATGGATTTCACTGTTTACTCTCGGGCTGAGATCAATGAGATGAAAAAGTGCTTGACATTGGCTGGTTTGCACCCACATTTAAAAGGCTGTAGGGTATTAATCCGCCTTATAAAACCAAAAATGCTAATACAAAATACAAATTAACATATTACCCTTAAGAACCATGTAAAACAAACCTCCCCCCCAATAAACAACACCCACCCAAGTTAAAAAAACACCCTCATTCAAACCATGATTTTAGCACAAGGGGGCTGGTCCATGCCTTCATTCCACCCCCCACAGTGTTGCCCCCGTAGAAATGAACCCCTTTGGTGTCTCCCCTTTGGTGGGTGCAACTGGTGCATGCCTAGCTGGGGCAGCAGGTGCTTCCAGTGCTGCCAGCCTGCCCATTTTCCTGGTCCATCCCCTCCTTGCACAGCTGCAGGCAGGTCTTGGTCTTGCCCCCAGGCCAGGCAAGCTGTATAGAAATGCTGGCAAGAGGGACAAATCCTGCTTCACTTGGTGTAGTCATACCAGATTGTAGAAATGTACCTCTTTCAATGATGTAATAAACAGCCTTGCTATACTCTTTTTTTGTTAATGTACTTTTCATTTTGCTCCTCTGTTGATCCAGGATTTATGGACTTTTATTGGAGTGGGAATTGAATGAATCAGCAAATTGGACCCTGACCTTTTCACCGGAAGAGTCATGATTCTCAGCTCGCCTGCTGTTTAAAGACGTTCAGAGTCAGTTACAGAAGGGATCGCCGACTAGAATTAATTTGGTAAGTACATGAATGTTCTTTTCTTCATTAATGTATGAAGACTGGTGCCGACTCAGTGTTGCCCCTGTTTTCTTGCATGTCTCCTGTGGAGATTCAACAGGCACAAACCTCCCCTGGTGTGGCGATGGAGGGGAAGTCTCACCTGTTGAACATCTTCCTGCTGCGCACCTCTTACAGACACAAGAGCCCTGCCTTCGCACTGTCAACAGCTTTAAAATGTTTCGATCGATTAACTGTCCAGGTTTTAACTGGTTAATCAATGTGTGGATTTGTTAATCAATAGACATATCTGACAGCCCTATGAATTACTCATCGTGCCAGGTGTAAAAGGAAAAATATCAAAGTTTTATCAGATTGTGATTCAAAAAGGATTTTCAAGGGGGCTAGAATCATCGGACATAATAAAATGAGGAGAAGGTTTAGAGAGAGATATCCCACAAAACACTGCGAATAGCCATGGAATAGTGCAAAGATGGGGAACCACAGGCCCAGGAATTACCGTATTTTTCGCTCTATAAGACATACTTTTCCCCTCCTAAAAAGTAAGGGGAAATGTGTGTGCGTCTTATGGAGCGAATGCAGGCTGCACAGCTATCACAGAAGCCAGAACAGCAAGAGGGATCGGTGCGCACCAATCCCTCTTGCTCTCTTGGCTTCAGGGATAACCCTGTAAAGCCTCTTGAGCACAGCCGGAGCACTCCTGCCTCTTCGCTCAAGAGGCTTTGTGTTGCTTTCTTGTTTTCCTCCTCTAAAAACTAGGTGCGTCTTATAGAGCGGAAAATATGGTAAATGCAGCTACTCTAGATCTCTTGATCTGGCCCGTGGGACTCAGCCAAGGCCACAAACTCTCCAGCACATGCTTTGGGTGTTTTGGTCTGTCTGGCACATGTCCTCAGACCCTGATAATGCTTCCTGCTAGCCTGAATGGAGGACGGAGAGGGAGGTGCGAGTGAGTCTACTGTATATGTTAAAATTCACAAAGCTCAGCCGGTAGAGCATGAGGCCCTCAATCTCAAGGTCATGGGTTTGAGTCCCACATGGGGCAAAAGATTCCTGCACTGCAGGGGGTTGGACTAGATGACCCTCGTGGTCCCTTCCAACTCTATAATTCTATAATTTGTTGCTCTGTCCACTCTGGCTCCCTCCACCCTTGACATGCGGTCCCAAGGAGGGAACGTGGTGGTCAGACCAAGAATGGTTCCACACCCCTGGAATCATGGAATGGTTATCTAAAACAGGGATAGGGAATCTCTTTCAGCAGGGGGCTGAATTCCCTTCTGGGGGCCACATGCCAGAGCTGGATGAAGGCAGAGGCCAAAAGTGGGTGGCACAGCAGGTTACATTCTAGCCAGGCAGAAGTCAGAGGTTTCTGTGCGCTCCCAACCCCATCTCTGCATCCAGGCGAGCAAGGAGGTCTCACAAGTAAGATCTCATAGTACCGATGCCAAGATTCATTTTTATTTTTGAATAATGTGTAATGCACATTATTCTTTGAGGAGAACACGGTAAAGCAGCTCCAAAACAGCTCCGATCAAGAAACGTATGCGTCCGTTTCAGCACAACTTGCTTTCCCTCACATCCTTGCCTGAAATGGCTTTATTCTTCATCTTTTTAAAGCCAACCTCTTTCTCTCTTTGTGTCTTAAATCAGCCACCAAAGCAATAGTGGCAATAATAATAATATCCCACAAAATAAGAGCACAACCACAATCCAAGATCTCGTTAGACACTTTAGCCCTATGACCGTCATCTGTGAAAGCATCTATTGTTAAAGTCCATTTATTTTTGTCAATATTGACATCTGACCATGGACACAAAATGATCCACCCCCACCGCTCCTGTACTATTCCGTCCAACTTTGCATTAGGAAAGCAATTGAAAAGCTTAATGCATGGAAAGTGAATCTTTTGTGTTCTCCATAATGCCCAATTTTTTCCCCCTTTCTCTCCCCTCTGGACCTACCAAAGCTGTCCAAACAAGAACTAGATTTTTCCCTTTCAGAGGAGAAGAATGGAAACTTTAAATGAAATCACAAGTTTACTTGTCCTGTTAGAAACTCAGAGGTAGAACCAGGGTGAGATTCTAGCATATAATTGTGTGGGGCAGCTATATAAAAATAAGGATGCACTGTGCAAATGCATTTTGTCAATGGTGTTCGACAAAATAGGCCACAACCTTTGACTGGGGCTGCCCAGAGTGGCTGGGGAAACCCAGCCCGATCGACGGGGTATAAATAATAAAATTATTATTATTATTATTATTATTATTATTATTAGAGAAGAGACCATTTCAGATGAACGTTTTATGGGAGTCATTGTACAAGTTACTAGGGGCATGTCCCAACAGGAACGTCCTGTACTGCTGTTTTGGTACACATCCTTTATATTTAAAACATTCATGAGAGGTGGTGAACTCTCCTTCCTTGGAGAAGAAGTAGAACAAGAGTTTGGATTTGGATTTGATATCCTGCTTTATCAGTACCCGAAGGAGTCTCAAAGCGCTAACATTCTCCTTTCCCTTCCTCCCCCACAACAAGCACTCTGTGAGGTGAGTGGGGCTGAGAGACTTCAGAGAAGTGTGACTGGCCCAAGGTAACCCAGCAGCTGCATGTGGAGGAGCGGAGACGCGAACCCGGTTCCCCAGATTACGAGACTACTGCTCTTAACCACTACACCACACTGACTCTGGAGGTTTTTAAGCAGAGGTTGGATGGCCATCTGTCATGGATGCTTTAGTTGAGATTCCTGCATTGCAGGAGGTTGGACTACATGACCCTTGGGGTCCCTTCCAACTCAACAGTTCTATCGTTCTATTATTCTTATACCACATTAACAGTCATGAAGAATCTTGGGAACCATAGCTTGTCAAGGGCACTGAGAATTATAGCTCTGCAAGGTCAGCGCCTTTAACAAACTACAGTTTCCAGGATTCTTTGGGGGAAGCTGTGAATGTTGCAGTGTTTCAATGTATGGTGTGGATGTGAGTACAGTGGTACCTTGGGTTACATACGCTTCAGGTTCCAGATGCTTCAGGTTACAGACTCCGCTAACTCAGAAATAGTACCTCAGGTTGAGAACTTTACCTCAGGATGAGAACAGAAATTGTGCTCTGGCAGTGCAGCGGCAGCAGGAGGCCCCATTACCTAAAGTTGTGCTTCAGGTTAAGAACAGTTTCAGGTTAAGAATGGACCTCAGGAACGAATTAAGTACTTAACCCGAGGTACCACTGTATTGTTGTTTTTCTGAAGGGTCAATTATAAAAGGACCAAATTTTAGAAGAAAAATAGATGGGACAAAAAAAGAGAGGCACACTCAGTTGAGCCCAACTGCATCAGACAAGCGTTGGAGGAAAACTGGACTGTTCCATTACAGACTCCTTAAAAGTGCATTCAATATTCCACAGGTGAGGGTCATGGTGGAGCTCATTTTCAAAGTGTGACCAAAACACCTCCAGTTTCTAAATTTGACCTTAGATTTAAATTCTACTCTGGGCTGCCTGCACTTTTCCTGGAAGTGCATCTACAAATTCTATTGCAGGAAGGGTGATCTTGAGTTGCGCAGCCACACATCATTTATCTAGCAGCTATTGCAATCAGTGCAGATGGTGCTCAATATTGGACGCATAAACAGAATATGGTTCCTTGAGATTACTCTGCCTGCAGAGGTGACATTACTTTTTGGGGTCATTGGGAACACGTCCTTAAATGAAATATAATAACCGGAAGAAGCTTAAATCATGTCCCCCACCCCGACTAAACGTTTACCATTGCAAAGTAGGTGCTAGCAAACTCAGAATTTCATTGCGCAAGCTAAGTCATGACTTATGCAAGGAATGCATTGCTACCCCTTGTTTACTCTGCAGATAGTTTCAAGGCAAAGTATCTGAAGCTCCCATCCGTCATAAAATTATGAAGTGCTCCCTTGCTGGAGTGCGTGTGTGTGTGTGTGTGCTGAGCGGCAAGCATTCTGCATTGTGATTCCAATAAGATTGTAGCTGCCAGAGAGACCTTTCTTAGCCTTTACAGATAACATTCATGAATTGATCCCTCATTAGTATGCGGCCGGCATGGGAAAATGATAAACTCCTATTAACACTGTCATGGCAACTGAAAAAAATGGCTGCTTTGGAAGAAAAGCCATGGGCCTCTTTCCTTTCTTCTGTTTGACATCTGCTATGGGCCTGGCAGTACTTTCTTATCAAAAGCTCCTGTTTGCAGGCTCACCTCTGAAGCCGCATCGTAAGCTGCAACTTGTCATAAAAAGAGGAAATTTATTATACTGTTGAGAGTCAAAAGAGTATAAATTTCTCTTTGATCCAGTAGGCCATAAACTAAACAAGAAAGAATAAGAAGAAATGAACCATTTGGGAACGATGCTTCTTTTCTGAACCTAAACTTTTATCCACTTATTGCAGAAAAGAGTGCAAAGCTCATGTTTCAACAGGTAATTACTGTGGTTGTTAATTTACTGTTTCTTTTTGTTGCTGCAAAGATTTATATACTGCCTGTAAGTATGAATTCTGTCATGATGGATCCCTTCCTCCCTCTCAGATACTGTGCTTTTTGGATGTAAAAAAAATGAGGTGCCGGTACTCATATCTTGATAAAAGGGTTGTGAGCGCCAGAAGAAAGTGGCTTCCATGGGCAGGGAGTACAGTCGCAAAAAAAGCTGTTTATCTCCGGAATAAAGATTTCAAAGGAGCGCAGCAGATACAATCAATTTATGGTGCTGAAAGTGTTCCAAAAACAGGACACTGCAGCTGCAAAGGTCTTGCCCACCATCTGCCTAACCTCTGATGAGGACATCCTAACACATGATCATTTACATGTGGGAAAAGGCAATCCCTGAGCCCAGCTTTCAAGCCATATAGAGCTTTAAAGGTAAGCAGCAGTACAGTGGTACCTCAGGTTAAGAACTTAATTCGTTCTGGAGGTCCAGTCCATTCTTAATCTGAAACTGTTCTTAACCTGAGGTACCACTTTAGCTAATGGGGCCTCCCGCTGCTGCCGCCGCACGATTTCTGTTCTCATCCTGAAGCAAAGTTCTTAACCCGAGGTACTATTTCTGGGTTAGTGGAGTCTGTAACCTGAAGCGTCTGTAACCTGAGGTACCACTGTACTTTGAAATGTGTCAGGAAATGGACCAGCAGCCCATGAAGATGATGTTTCAGAACCTGCTGGATGTGCTACCTAAGACAGTTCCCAGTTAGCAGCTATATTCTGAACTAACAAAAGTTTTGAGGAAGGATGCTTCCAGACTCACTATTTTCAGGTGGGATTCAATCACATACTGGCATATTCAGGGAGGGCAACTGAAGTGTTATTCAGTGAAGTTTTATACTCCGCATAGACCCATTGAAATTAATGGACTTGGCTTAGGCCCCATTTGCACCAAACATCTAAAGTGGTATCATACCATTTGAAACAGTCACAGCTTCTCCCGAAAGAATCCTGAGAACTGTAGTGTGTTAAGAGTGCTAGGAGATGTTTTTCCTCACAAAACTGTAATTCCCAGAGTTCCCTGGGAAGAGAGCTTGACAGTTAAATAGCTCTATAGTAATCATGGGATATTGGGACGCAGGTGGCGCTGTGGGTTAAACCACAGAGCCTAGGACATGCCGATCAGAAGGTCGGCGGTTCGAATCCCTGTGACGGGGTGAGCTCCTGTTGCTCAGTCCCTGCTCCTGCCAACCTAGCAGTTTGAAAGCATGTCAAAGTGCAAGTAGATAAATAGGTACCACTTCGGCGGAAAGGTAAATGGCATTTCCGTGCGCTGCTCTGGTTAGCCAGAAGTGGCTTAGTCATGCTGGCCACATGACCCGGAAGCTGTACGCCGGCTCCCTCGGCCAATAAAGCAAGATGAGCGCCGCAACCCCAGAGTTGGCCACGACTGGACCTAATGGTCAGGGGTCCCTTTACCTTTTAATCATGGGATATTGGGAGTCACATAAAGTGCGGGCTTCTTGGAGGCCTATGGTTGGCTACTGTGAGAACAGGAGGCTGGACCAGATGGGACTTTGGTCTGATTCAGCAGGGCTTTTCTAATGTAACAGAGAAAATTAATAGAGCCATGCATGTTTCAGGGGACCTGACTGAGGCTGCCATGGAATGGGATAGTTAAAATGTTGGGTTTTTTTCCTTATGAATCTTTCTGTTGTTGTTCTTATGAAATTTTCCACTCACTTTGGGGGGCAGGGAAACAGAAGGGGGCGGGGAGCCAGCAGTGTCAGAGAACAGAATAAAAACAAGCTTATCTGAATCAAAAACAAACCTGTAGAAACTGACCCATCGCTCATTTACGCACATTTTCTCAAGCATTACACAACGTTGCTTTTATGGAGTTTGTGAAGGATACAGTATCTTAATGACCTGCTTTCAGAAGCAATGCAAGTTGTGCAACAAGGTGAGTTTTCAGCGGCATGTCAACATTTTGGAGTAATGCTTCCAGAATGTTAAGTATGTCCTCCCGACTGCTTTATTTTTTCTGCTGAGAGAATCATTTGTTATGGCGAGTCCTGCTGACAGCACTACACGTTTGTTCTTCTTTCTGCGGAGAAATAAACTAAGTGCATTTTCAGATTAAAATGGTGGTCTTGGAAGATCATCTAGGAATTACAAGCTCTTCTTGGTGTGCGTCCAGGTAAATGCAATTCACAATCAAAAGGAGGTGGGGGGGGGGAGAAGCGTTTCTGGATATAAAAGCAAGGCAAATACTAGATAAACAATGTCATTCAGAGCCCCATGGGGGGCAAAAATGGCATTGCTTCTGGCTGAAAGGCCACTCTTTAATTCTTTCTACGACTGTGCTGGCCCTACCATTTTTGGGGACTCATCATTTCTCCAAAGAGCTTAGGGTAACATACTTGCTATGTCTTTTTTACTGTCACCATCATGGCATAGCTGTCAACTTTCCCCCTTTCTTGCGAGGAACCCTATTTGGAATAAGGGAATTTCCCTTAAAAAATGGAAAACATTGACAGCTATGCATCATGGGTGTAGCCAGGATTTTGGTTGGAGGGGGCAGACTTTTGTTAGGAGGGCAGAACTTCAGATTTGTATTGATTTGTATTGGTTTTTAGTGATTTGTGGGGAGGGGCTTGGCTACACCCACGGTCACAATAACCCTGTGAGGTAAGTTAGGTAAGAGATAGTGACTGGCCAATGGTCACAGAGCTCCATAGCTGACTGGAGATTTGAACACAATTCTATCCAGTCTGACACTCCTTACATCATATTTGTAGAATCATAGGACTGTAGAGTAGGAACGGACCCCAATGGTCACCAATCTAACCCCCTACAATGCAGGTATCACAGCTACTATACACGTGCTGGAAAACCCACCAAGGGACCTTGCCCAGAGTCCCATCAAACCTGGTGCCAGCCTTGAGATAGGCAGTAGGCGCAGCAGAGACTGTACTTTTTGAGAATTCTAAGGAAAAACCATCTTCCGCAGAAACTGCTGCTTGCCTTCTATCACTGTGCCATTGAGAGCGTGCTCACTTATGGCTTATGTGTGTGGTACGGAAGCTGTACTACCCAGGACAGGTTGGGGTTGTGCAGAGTTGTTAAGGCAGCAGAGAGCATTGTTGGCCGCCCACTCTCCACCTTAGAGCAGATTTATGCCACAAGGTGCCATAGGAAGGCACTGGACATAGTAAAAGATCCATCGCATCCTGGTCACTGTCTCTTCGAGCTCCTGCCGTCGGGACGGAGATACAGGACGATGAAGACAAGAACGAGCCGTCTTAAGAACAGCTTCTTCTCCAGAGCGATCTTGTACCTGAATGGGAAGCCTGGACTTTGAAAGTCATCTAATCTTCCTTGCTGTACTATACTGTATTGTTTTAATTAGTGTTTTTATGGAGCAGCCAAGTAATTTCGTTGTCCCCGAGAGGGGGCAATGACAATAAAGATATTATTATTATTATTATTATTATTATTATTATTGGGCCAGATGAACAGTTTGGCCTCATGCGTAGCATCTTTCTTTGTCTCTACACTTAGCTCAGAAGGGTTGTTGTATCATGTGACTTCAAGATCTTGCCTTTAAGAAGTACAAGCTGTCCCTGTCTCTTTTAACACAGCAGCAGCAATGGGATCCATTTGTACGGTCCTTCTCCCTCAAAACAGAATTACACCAAATACCTGTATATTATGACACACACTGTCAAGATTTACTTCCAAGTCATTGTTTGTTAATTCTAAAGCTTTAGATTCCAGTCTTGGAGAGGAAGGAGAAAACAGCATCTTGTTGTGCTAGTTTTACAGGTATTCCATTAAAAAACAACAACCCCAAAAGCATAGACCATGCTTTCTCAAAGTTATCTGTTATTACCCAGAAATGATCAACAGACTGTAACTCATCTTGTAATTATATATTACTTCAAAAGAGGGTGGAAAGTCAAGATGCTTCAGGAGTTACAGATCTTTTTTCTGCTCATTTTTATAATGAAAGTGCTGGAGAGATTTGAAAATAATAATAATAAAATTGCTGATGGTCAGTCCTTAGCTTCATTTTACTATGGCACAGGGCAATCTTAGGCTGTGTACACTTGGCTGTTTTAAAGTCAATGTGATGCACACCATGTGTGCATGTTTTCCAGTCTGTGTGACATGTGTAAGCCTTGACACTCTGGTATGTACACAGCCCTATTGTTTAAATGTGCTGGAAGCTGGGAAATATAACTCCCCATTTTAGCAGTTCTGCCAGTGTACTGTTGCTGGCAGACCAGCATTTTGGGGTGGTCCAGTGATGTATTTTGTCATGGGGGTCTTACATCCTGCTAGTATAGCAGGACTCGCCCCCCCCCCCCCATCTGTGGAACTTGAGTATGCAGTTGCACCCTAAAACTCAAAAACCCACTTTTTAAATAAAAAAAGATGGTGGAAAAATAAGTTTCCAGCAAAATAATATAGATGAAGTTTAAAATGCCCAAAAGGTTTTGTACATATTTTAAGGCAGACATTTGATATGGAAGAGTTTTGATTTGGAAATGGATCTTGCTGTAGTTTTGCCAATATCTCCTCCTTCAACATCATGGGTGCTTCTTTTTCTGCTTGGAAGTGGGCCTTAAACAATGATCCTGGCATATGAGGCCGTAGGTACATGAGGCGGCAGGAGAAGGCAGTCCTTCAGGTAGAAGCCCTAGTGAGTTACATAGGATGTCCTCCCAGTTAGGCAGGATGGTAGTATTATACAACTTTAGTACGGAGTGCATCCAGTTTTGAATCACAGTTTTAAACAGCAGGCTTGAAGCTCAGTGTATGATACTGAATGATTCTACATCTCACACAAGATGTGTCATTGGAGAATGCTCTGTAATACAGAGAGTTAAACAGGGCCCCGATCCAGCTAGAGTCTACAGGGTCAATATCAGACCCTCCAGGTGTCCTTATTTTCCACGATTTAGCGAAACCATCCCGGTTTCTAATTTGTTCCCGGAAAGTCCCACTTTTCCTTAGGATGTCCCTATTTTCATTGGAGAAATGTCAGAGAATATGGAGTTATCTGACCCCCAAGCCACCTGAAGGCAATCCTGTATAGGGAAGGGTTTTTTTTTTAATGGTTAATGTGTTATTATGGGTTTTTTTTATATGTTGGAAGCTGCCCAGAGTGGCTGCGGCGACCCAGTCAGATGTATGGGGTATAAATAGTAAAATTATCATTATGGAATGGGACACCCCTATTTTCATTGGAGCAATGTTGGAGGGAGTGCAGTATGAAGCATTCTTAGAGGAGACCCACTGAAATCAACAGACTTCAGTGTATTCCAAGGGGTGTGCTCTGATTACAGTGGTACCTCGGGTTACAGACGCTTCAGGTTACAGACTCCGCTAACCCAGAAATAGTACCTCGGGTTAAGAACTTTGCTTCAGGATGAGAACAGAAATTGTGCAGGAGGCCCCATTAGCTAAAGCGGTGCTTCAGGTTAAGAACAGTTTCAGGTTAAGAACGGACCTCCAGAACGAATTAAGTACTTAACCTGAGGTACCACTGTATAACTAATTGGACAAGTATGATCACACTTAAAATTTGCAGAGATGCTGGAGGGGGGAAGTTGGATGTGCTTATTAGTGCTGTATACATGATTTCCCCAACTCTGCCCAGCGCACAAGATGCATGTGACAAAGATGGATTTCCACTGATTGGGGGTTAATAAAGGTGCATAGGTGACTGGAGTAAAAAATAACCTTGTTCTTCCCTTCCTCACCAAATGCCTGATTTGCAAAATTCCAACTTCTTTGCTTCTGCCTGTGCAGCGCTGCCTGCCACTCTTGCACTCTGTTGGACTAGGACCATTGGACTCAAAAACGTGCTTCCCTCTGTATTGGACCCCAGTCCTGCTTTTTTTATGATTTATGAATACTTTCCAGCAAACTTTGCACTTTAGAGTACATTTCAAGACAGAGTGGTTGAAACATCATTTCAAGGCCTTGGATTCTTCCCCACCCTCTAACAATGAAAAATCTCCCCCTTGTTATGACAGTTTTACAAGCGCCGAAGTGCATTACAAATAGCTAGGTATATGCCTTTCCTGAACAATTAATTTATTGCAGTACTGCAGGGTTGATCATATCTGCTTCCCTTGCATATTTCGGGGCCACCTTTTTAATTACATAAATTTCTTTTTGTGTTTCTAGAACTGGATGCAGACAAAGGAGCCATACTGTTGATTGCATTACAGTCATTCAAATTGCTGAGCATGCTGGCCGAGTTACTCTGAGCATTATTATTTTTCTTTTTAATTATAAGAATTTCTGAATCTCTGGAGTCCAAATTAATCATTTCATTACATCTCAGGGGAAAGGCAGATATTAACAGCAAAAGAATGCTTGGAGCACTGCTCTGTCACCTGTGGGGTGAGCCCAACATCTTGACAAGGAAAATAAGAGATATGCATACCAGTGACCTGAACCCTGGCTCAGATGTCAGTCTACTAGGGCCGGCCCTGTTATTAGGCAAACCAGATGACTGCCTCTGCTGGGAGATGTTGGGAGATGCGGAACAGTGTCGGAGGACAGAAATCTGTGTGCTTACCTTGCACCCCCTAAGCTAACTCAGGTGCAATTAGGGTTGCCACCTGTCTTGTATAATACAGGATTGTCCCGTATTTCAGTGTAAAATGCTACATTCTGCGTTGATACAGTTTTGTCTGGTATTTCAAGTATTTTTTTTCTCTCTCTCTCTGCCAAGTTAAGGATCCTCTCCAACTGCATGTGTTTGAAAGAGTGAGTGAAAGGTCATATATTTAAGCTCTGGGTAGCAAACAAACCTATCCATTCTTAAGGAAATCAGCCCTGAGTGCTCACTGGAAGGACAGATGTAAAATGAAAAATGAGGCTCCAATACTTTGGCCACTTCATGAGAAGAGAAGACTCCCTGGAAAAGACCCTGATGTTGGGAAAGATTGAGGGCACAAGGAGAAGGGGACGACAGAGGACGAGATGGTTGGACAGTGCTCTCAAAGCTACGAACATGAGTTTGACCAAACTGCAAGAGGCAGTGGAAGACAGGAGTGCCTGGCGTGCTCTGGTCCAGGGGGTCACGAAGAGTCGGACATGACTAAACGACTAAACAACAACAAAGCAAACATAGACAGATTTACAAAATCATGTGTATGTGTGAGTGTGCATGTGCATGTGTGTGCGCGTGCATGTGTGACAACTTCCAGAGGGGCCATCTTGTTAGGCTGCAACAGATTGTAATGGATTGCTTTGAAGTCACTTCAGGACCAGATGAAACAAAAAATGCCCAATTGCCTTTTTTGTCCTGTCCTTTTTTGCCAGAACAAAGGTGGCAACCCCATGTTCAAGGTCCTGCATTTCTGCCAGTGCTTAAGTAAAATTAATCTGCCAACACTTGTGTCTGTGGTGTGTCTGTATCTGCGTGTTTGCGCCACACCATTTTTTCCTTGACCTGGGACAGCAACATTATTTAGGCTGGCTCTGCCTTTTCGGGCATTCATGTCCCATGCAGAATTTGTAGTGCTCATTCCCAACGTTTGTGTCTTCGTCCGAATAGGGACCCTGAATGTGTTGCACTGGAAACCAGAGGTGGAAAAAACACTGGGGTGCTCAGGTCCTGCTTTTGGGCTTCCTATAGGCAACTGGTTAAAAAGGTAAAGGGGACTCCTGACTATTAGGTCCAGTCGTGGACGACTCTGAGGTTGTGGCACTCATCTCGCTTTATTGGCCGAGGGAGCCGGCGTACAGCTTCCGGGTCATGTGGCCAGCACAACTAAGCCTCTTTCTGGCGAACCAGAGCAGTGCACAGAAATGCCATTTACCTTCCCGCCGGAGCAGTACCTATTTAACTACTTGCACTTTGACAGGCTTTCGAACTGCTAGGTTGGCAGGAGCAGGGACCAAATGACAGGAGCTCACCCCGTCGCTGGGATTTGAACCGCTGACTTTCTGATCGGCAAGCCCTAGGCTCTGTGGTTTAGACCACAGTGCCACCCGTGTCCCCGGGCAACTAGTTAGCCACTGTGAAAACAGGGTGCTGGACTAGATAGGCCACTGGCCTGATCCAGCAGAGCTCTTCTTTTGCTCCTTATCCATTCTGCACGGATCCTGCACCCACAATACAAGTCGGTCATGCCCATATGGTTTACTGTCAGGGACTGGACAGAGGAGGAATGGTGGTGACTGCCTCTCCAGCCTGAGCCTTCCAGAGAAGAGGAAGACATTATAGATTTACAACAGTGGTTTGCAGGAGGTCATAGCTCAGAGGCAGAGGAGGAGAGAAGCTGGGGAAATAATGGGAGAAGAGGGAAGGGGAGCAGAGCTGGAGCAGCTGGCTGACACGCTATCACTAGAAATCATTCCAGACCCCCCCCCCCTTCTCCCAGAACCCTGTGAACGCTGAAAGTAGGAGAGCAAAGGGCTCAGAGACAAATGGCCCTAAGCGGCCACCGTAATGTGGGTGGTGCTGTTGACAAATAAAGAGAGAAAAGGAGTGAAGATTACTTGGAGCAACACCATTCTCCAAGTGGCTACATTCCTAAGCCTCTCTCTGTGAATATTGAATAAAAGACATTGGTAAGAGCCTTCTTGTTTACCTGTTCCGTGGGGGGATTGGATTCCCTGATGCCTGACAGATACACATTTTAACAGACCCTCCGAGTGTCCCTATTTTCCAGGGGTGTCCCTGATTTTTAGGAGCCCTCCCAGTTTCTGATTTCATCCTGGAATGTCCCACTTTCCCTTAGGATGTCCCTATTTTCATTGGAGAAATGTTGGAGGGTATGGAGTTATCCGCCCCCCAAGCCGCCTGAAGGCAGTCCTGTATAGTTTAATAATGTATAATGTTTAATATTTCATTATGTTTTTATATATGTTGGAAGCTGCCCAGAGTGGCTGGGGCAACCCAGTAAGATGTGTGGGGTATAAATAGTAAAATTATCATTATTGGAATGTGACGTCCCTATTTTCATCGGAGAAATGTTGGTGGGTACGTTTTAAAAGCTTTCAATCCAAATTTGGTAGGAAATTTGATCACTTGGGAAATGATCACAACAGCACATAGTATATAGCACAACACTGTTAAAATTTCATGACATATTCAACTTGCTTTTTCACCCTAAACATTTTCACCCTAACCTTTTTTTCATGCAGAAAATTAACACACATTTGAATTTAGGCATTTTTTCTTTTCCCCCTTCAGTCAAGAGGTTGCCAGTATTTACATATACTCCCCACCCCGCCCCCAGGGTGTGGGTGGGAAGGCTGGACATATGCAGACATTTTCATAGGCAAAAAAAATTTCTGTATGCCACCTGAAAAGTAGCACTTTAGAATAAACAGGCCTCTGGCCAAAGAACAAGAAAAGGGAGATATATGAAAAACAATGGAATTTACCCAAAAGCCAAGAGGATGTCCCCCTCCCTATTAATAGTGACCTTGAAGAAGCCAGTACCAAGTCAGATAAGATGTTTGGTTACATTGATGTAAATATACTTTTCCCTTAATCATTATGCAAGCACCATCCTAATCTAATTCTCTCCTTCACATTTTTTTTTTACAAGATGCTTCTGTCTTTGAAGATTGCCTTTAAGCTTAGTACCTAACAAAACAGCTTGATTCCAAAGGTAAATAACATATTTTACATGCACTAGAGATTGCTTCATTTTCCCCAGGCTTTATGAAACAGTTGTCTGCATTGTACTTTCTTGATTAGCTTGCTTGTGGTATGCATAACTTAAGAAATGGAAAATAAAGGCAGGAGGGAGGAGGAGGAATAAATGCATCTGGTAGATGCAAAAACCAATTTGAAAATGAGTTGTGGGTAAAGGGAGATTTGATCCTTCGTTCCAAAAGACAAGCCAGTTCAAACGACAAGATTCCACTTCCATCTACATTCTTTACCCTAATGGCTACAGGAAGACCAGTAGTGCATCATGGCTGACACGACAAACCAGGGTAGTTTACAACATAAAAACACAAAACACACAATAATAATAGAAAACAACTCCCCAAACATATTGAAAAGGCCTTAGATTGGTTGAAGAGGAATGTTCTCTCCTGGGGCCTAAAGATATAGAATGAAAGCACCCTCTGAGCCTCCCTGGGGAATAATTTTGTTCTTCTCCTTATGTCCTTATGTTCTTCTCCTTATTTCACTTCGTCCTCTCAACAAGCTTGTGAGGTAGGTTAGGCCAAGGGAGTGTATCTGCTACAAACTTATATTGGATTTTGTATTTACACCAGTTTCATTGTCATGGCTTTCCCATAGGAATTATGGGAGCTGCGTGGTGTTAAGCGTTTGACAATTCTTTATTAGAAATTAAAAGTTTCCCTTAATATTTTCCATGGTCCCCTATCAATTGAACTCTGTAACAAAGCTATCATTTGTTCTGTCTCAGAGCACATTCCTGTAGGATATTACAAACACTCCAGACTGAGACTGAAAGCACTAAACAGCCTAAGCAAACAATTCTTTAATTGCTATTTAATGAGGTGTATTTTAAATTAAATTTTAACTGAAGCTGTCCCCTGTGGAAGGTGTTTTATTACTGGCTGCATGGGTGAATCAGCACATCCAGTATCCAGCCTTGGTAGCGTATCTAGTGCTCAATTAGCCCACAACATCTGACGTCTAATCAAGCCACAGATTTGCACAAAACCAGGGACAGCTTTAGGGGCGTTTAGGAAAAGTGTCCTTGTGTTTGAAGAGCGGGGTGGTTGTTCAGAGGTAACTATGGATGGCAGCTTCTCGCAACAAATGACTTTATGATTCTGCTGGAACAAGAACAATACAATCTATAAGCTTCTGGTGATAAGAAAGCACACAAGTGTAACACCATGTTCCTTGCACATTCTCTCTTTTAATTTCAGAGTGGCGTCGTGTTAGCAAATAACACAATTACAGTCGTACCTCGGAGTTTCCTGCAGCCAGTCAGAAGCCACACTTTGGAAGTCGAACGTTTCGGATGTCGAACGGACTTCCGGAACGGATTCTGTTCGACTTCTGAGGTACGGCTGTACAGTGGTACCTCGGGTTAAGTACTTAATTCATTCTGGAGGTCCGTTCTTAACCTGAAACTGTTATTAACCTTAAGCATCACTTTAGCTAATGGGGCCTCCCGCTGCCACTGCGCCACCAGAGCACGATTTCTGTTCTCATCCTGAAGCAAAGTTCTTAACCCGAGGTACTATTTCTGGGTTAGCGGAGTGTGTAACCTGAAGTGTATGTAACCTGAAGCGTATGTAACCCGAGGTACCACTGTATGCATTTAAGCATCTTTCATGGACCAGTGCAAAAAAACAGTGTTAAGGGGAAGCACCAAAATGAGATATCAAAGTGGACCAATCATCACTCTCTTCCTCCTGTGACGAGCTGTTTTCTCTTGATGGAAGCATTTTCTTTCTTCCAATTATTTGGTCTCAATCCATTGTTAGACCAGGTCCACGCAAACAGTGGAGGATATCAAGTTGTTGGGAGAGGTTCGGGTTTATGATAGCTCTCCCATATAAACAACTCTCTGCAATAAGAAAATTAGCACAGTGAGTTCTGCTCTAGCCTGCTTCTTTTCTCATTGGTGCACTAGTTGTTGTTTTTTACTTGCAGGGAGGCTGTTATGTAAGGGAAAATTCAAACATGGTATTTTCCAAAGCCTATGGGCACCCAGACTTGAAATGCCCCATTTGAGGACTTTCCATGGGCTACAAGAAGGGACGTGGGTGGCACTGTGGGTTAAACCACAGAGCCTAGGACTTGCCGATCAGAAGGTCGCCGGTTCGAATCCCCACGATGGGGTGAGCTCCCATTGCTCGGTCCCAGCTCCTGCCAACCTAGCAGTTCGAAAGCATGCCGGTGCGAGTAGATAAATAGGTACCGCTCCGGCGGGAAGGTAAACGGCATCTCAGTGCGCTGTTCTGGTTCGCCAGAAGTGGCTTAGTCATGCTGGCCACATGACCCGGAAGCTGTACGCTGGCTCCCTCGGCCAGTAAAGTGAGACGAGCGCCGCAACCCCAGAGTCGTCTGCGACTGGACCTAATGGTCAGGGGTCCCTTTACCTTTACCTTTACATGGGCTACAAGAAGTGCTACTTTTTCCTGCCCAAGTACAGCTTGAGCCTCTGCTATGGCAACAGCTTTCACTAGCAGAAAATGACCCTGGTGAGAGTGGCAGAGTTTTGCCTATGTGCCATCCACCCCAATCCTCGACCTTGGGGTGTTTTTGTTGGGACTGTGCCCTACGTACGCAAACAAAGCAAAGGCAACTATTTCCAAACAATGCCATGTTCCAGTCCCCCAGATTGCATGCGACGCTTCTCAGAAAATTTTATTTCACTTTAGCCTTAAGAAATGAAAGGTTGCTACTTATTAATCTTGCTTGGAAAAGCACAGAATAGAACTGCGTATTTTATATGAACCACACATAAGAAGTGTGCACGAGTAACTATATATATTTGTTATATTCTATGGTATGCTCAACCCTAGTTCATTTCCATCCTCAGCTCTTTCACTCTCCCATTAGTTTGAAGGGATTCATTTCTCCCCTTTAGTTTTTCCTTTGTTTCTCTTTATAACCCTATTGAGTTGCTGCCCCATATTTTGCAACCTCTTTTCTTGGAGCAGAATATGCAGACAACCAACGTAAGTCAGGAAGATTTTCAAAAATTTAACGAGTCATATTGTATGTACAGGGAAGCATGAGGAGGAAATTGTTTGGTTTCGTTGGGGTGCTGCAAATGAGATTTATTTCAGATTCACTCCAAGTTTCCACCTAAACTTTCCCTAGTTTAGCCAAAGTTTTTTTCCCCCCTGAATCAATGTACTAGGGCAGTGAATAGCCTCCAGTCGCAACATGGCTGGTGCAGTGGTTCTCTAAAGCCAGCACCAAGATGCACACACAATATATATTTAGGGACATTTCTCTGTGTTCAGTGCAACCTTCCCACTTCATGTAGTGGGGACAAAAGGCTGGGAATGCATGGCAAATAAGCATTTTGTTGCACAGAGCCCGGCAGAAAAAAAGACAGGCCCCAGTGAAGGGAGCCCAGGAAAACAAGCAATGATCATGTTAACTATCAGCTCCAAGCCAGAGCCCCTTCCATCATTAGAAAGCATGAGCCACAACAGTTGCAACCCTTGCACCCCTTAGCAAAACCCCTCTCCTGACTGTTGTTAATAAGGTGCATGCCACTGAAATGCCATTTTGGTTCTCTCACATTTCCCAGACTTAACTTCAGTTTCCGCAGCAATTTGCAATTTTTTTAAAAAATGAAAAAGAAATCCTAATCATTTTCTTCAGACGTTTCATGTGAATTTTTCCCAGTAAACACATATTTGTATGCAGTTTGGACTAATGTACACATATTTTCCAGAGCAATTTATCCATAAATAGTACATTTTTTACCCATATAGTCATTTGCACGTGCATCCCTCACTAACCTATACATTTTTTAAAAAATATTGTTTGAGAACTGCATCGCAAAATTTGGAGAAGTGCAAAATTTGAAGGGCGGGTGTGTTTTGGTCCTCACATTGTTGTGGAAAGTGCAAATTTGATAAATCGGGTCCTCCCTTAAAGAGGGCGGTGAGACCTGGAAAACCAACACCCTGTGTTGTGGGTGGGTACAATTGGTAGGTCCCTCGTAGCTGGGTGCAATCTGGCCAATAGGATGCAGTCCAAACGGTTCATGCACATGACCCAGAGCTTCCTCTTTCGGCGTGTGCATTCGGAATACCCACCCACCACTCCCTACTTTTAGGCCATTTTTTGCGATTGACCTTGCTATGCCGTCGTGTGTCATCTGTCATTGGGACAGGGGCACAGCAGGAATTTTCCTCACTTGACTGATTGGCTGTTGCCATTTGAGTTTCGCCTGCCGCGTAGCAAATCGTCACAACTTGTAAGGTTGCGGATAGGCTCTGGTTCAGGTGATAGGGATTGGAGACCGCTCTCGCCATCCCTATGTGAAGGGTACTCCATTAAAGGAATCCAGGGACTTGATGATTTGGTCAACCCCTGAGAGGGGGTTGTGCCCGTGCCTGAGTCCAGGGGGACATTTGGGTGGCGGAGTTAGCCCGTTCCTGGCTTTCTGCTTATCCAGGTGTTCACCCTTGGCTGACCTATGCTGGCGCCCTGGGTCAGCACTACCTGCGTGGCAGGGAGCTAGTCAAACCAGAGCCTATGCAACCAGTCACTTTCTGTAATCAATGAAGTTGTGGCCTAAATTCTGCCAAAAACCAAAACCAAAATTTGAGTCAAGTGTGAATTTATTTAGGGGGGAGGTTTCTGAGTTTGAACACGCAAGTTCAGCTTTAAATGAGAACTGAATCGAATTTCTGCCCCATCCCTAATCTGGACGACACACAGAGGAAAACTGTCAGCCAGAAACAAACAAATGTTGCTAAGGATCACTCCTAGTCATAAATGAAGGGCTACAAGTAACCAGTGATAATATGTGCAAACTTGCAATCAGCCCAAAATGTTTCTGATCCCATACATACCAAGGTGGGAAAGCATGGGTAAATCCTTTGGGAAGAACTTAGCATGTGTCATGTTCATACCTGGCATTTACGTGACACGGGTGGCACTGTGATCTAAACCACTGAGCCTCTTGGTTCAAATCCACATGGGGTGAGCTCCCATTCCTCTGTCCCAGCTCCTTGCCAACCTAACAGTTCAAAAGCATGCCAGCACAAGTAGATAAATAGGTACCGCTGTGGCGGGAAGGTAAATGGCATTTCTGTGTGCTCTGGCTTCCGTCATGGTGTTCAATTGTGCCAGAAGTGGTTTAGTCATGCTAGCCACATGACCTGGAAAGCAGTCTGTGGACAAATACTGGCTTCCTAGGCCTGAAAGCGAGATGAGCACCACACCCCATAGTCGCCTTTGACTGGACTTAACTGTCCACGGGTCCTTTACCTTTACCTACCTGGTATTTGTGCTGTCACCATGCTTGGCCAAGGGGCAGCAAGTTCTTGAGTGACCCCACATTTGTCTGTAGAGCAGTCCATATCAGGGAGTAACCACAGGTTAGGGCTTTCTTTAAAGAAACGTTCACATGGGGGGGATATTAATATTGCTGTAAAGTGCCCTCAGACCTCATGGTGAAGTAAAGGTAAGAGATGGATGGGTGAAGTAAATAAATACAACTTTCCAAGGTGGGTTGTCAACTTTTTTTAAAAAAAACTTTACAGTGGTACCTCAGGTTAAGTACTTAATTCGTTCCAGAGGTCTGTACTTAACCTGAAACTGTTCTTAACCTGAAGCACCACTTTAGCTAATGGGGCCTCCTGCTGCTGCCGCGCCGCCAGAGCACGATTTCTGTTCTCACCCTGAAGCAAAGTTCTTAACCAGAAGCACTATTTCTGGGTTAGCGGAGTCTGTAACCTGAAGCATATGTAACCTGAAGCGTATGTAACATGAGGTACCACTGTATTTATTTGAGCTCCACCCCTGGCACACTGGTAATGTTACTGCTGCAGAATCAATAACAGAAGCCCCATTTTTCACCTTCTCTTCCATGTTTTGAACAAATGTTTGGAAGGGAGGACCGGATTGTGCTGACTGGTCCTACACTCTGTATATTTGGCTGAAAGTGAGAACAGGCTCTACTAGGCATGTAGAACTCTACACAAGTAGGAACTGTGTTTGCAGCTGACAACCTTGATTGGCCAAGCATTCCCAGTCTGTCTGAATGCACAGCACCCAGGGGCACAGGCAGCAGTGGAGGCACAGAAGGCTAGAGTTTTGTCAAAACATGGAAGACAACATGAGAATAGGACTAGAGAGACATTCTTCCCCATGCTGTCGAGACTTTCGCCTTTAAACGTCATTGTCTTAGGCTACGTGATGTGGCTCACCCAAATGGAGAGAAACTAGAGAAAAATAAAATATTTTAATAACATTTTGCCCCCTCTTGTATTCATAGTCTCTCGGTTGTCAAGTAATGGAATGTCCGAGGCCAAGTTGTTAAGCAAAAGCAAACTATTCAGGAGCCAAATTTTTGAATGCATAAACTCTCTCGGGCATTTGCATCTGAATGGAAGCCATGTTCTTTTAGTGGGAGAAACTGAACATGTCATGTGGCTTATCTCAACAAACACAATTAACCAGCGGAGCTTAAAGGGGGGCTAGCAAGGAGCATTCCTGGTAATGAGATCCCTATCACTCCAGTAAACATATCTCGATTTTAATAAAATCAGCGTAAGCATGCAGATAATCCCGCAATTGTTATTCTGAAGTTGAACAGAAATAAGAGCTCGATTTTATCCTTCTTTGAAACCCGGGAGCCTTTTCAGGTTTAAGTGGGGGAGGGAAAAGATTTCCATGGAAGGGAGAAGTGGGAAGCAAGATTATTAACCAAAAAAAAAAAAAAAAAGTTCTCCTCTTGGACATAGTCAAGATTAAATGGAAAAAAGTGCATCAAAGGCATTTGTTGTGATTAATTTTCCCTAGCGGGATAAGCACAAAACATACAAAGACTCTTCCCCCCCCCTTTGCTTTGAAGTAGGTCCCTTTGGCACGCATACTTTTTATGCATGCACGGGGCACCATGTTTCTTCATGTGGGTGTACTAGGCCTATGGCCTACATGATAGAGTGCAAGTCCTCTGTTTAGAAGTGGCCTCTCTATAAGTAGAGCTGTGAGGTCCAAGTCCAGTTTAAGTGGATAGAGAAAAGCTGGTCTCTGCCTCTCATCACACTAGACATCTGATAAAGATGAGTGTTGGAAGTTTCCGGGCAGATAAAAAAAAGTCCTACACAACTGCATATAGTTAAACCATGGAACTCATTTCCACAGGAAGCCATGACGGCCACCAACTTGGATGGTTTCAAATGAGGATTAGGCAAATTCATGGAGGGTTAGGCTATCAATGGCTACTAGGCAAGTTAAATGTGTGTAAATTGAGAGATTAATGTATTTACTCCAAGCAATGACGACACTAAGAACAAGCCCAAAAAAGATTCGGTGAGGGTGTAGCATTTTTTAACGGGCTTTTCTATGGACAAATCAACTGCAAGTCATCATAAAAGGTAAAGGTAAAGGTACCCCTGCCCGTACGGGCCAGTCGTGTCCGACTCTAGGGTTGCGTGCTCATCTCGCTCTAGAGGCCGTTACGGGTTACGTGGCCAGCGTGACGAAGCTGCAGCTGGCGAGCCAGCACCAGCGCAGCACACGGAAACGCCGTTTACCTTCCCGCTATAAAGCTGTCCCTATTTATCTACTTGCACTTAAGAGTGCTTTCGAACTGCTAGGTGGGCAGGAGCTGGGACTGAACGACGGGAGCTTGCCCCGCCGCGGGGATTCGAACCTGCCGACCATACGATCGGCAAGTCATCATAGAATCATACAATTGTAAAGTTGCAAGGGACCTCATGGGTCATCTATTCCAACTCCCTGCATTGCAGGAATCACAGCCAAAAAATTCCTTGCAGATTCTGGCACAACAAATCCAGTGGTGTGCATTGCATGTGTGAATAAGCTTTATCACCTTGATGACTATGGGGCAAAATATCAGATTACTACTGGGGAAGATGCAGCACAAGCAGTACCAAGTGTTAATGTGCACATTGATAGCTATTTATACAGATAACACGCCCCCCCCCCCCCAGTTTGGCTTAACCCCCACCTCCCCAAAATCCAGCTGTCTATAAATTCTCACATGAATCAATCACGAAAAGATGAATAAACAAATCATTTCTTAAGTTAAACACAGTACGTGTGTTTTCATTCAGACAGGGCTGTGCCCCTTTCATAAAGCTTGGCTTTAAAATAGACAATCCATGGGTCACTAGCAGTCCAAATTTCCCCGCTAAGCAAGGCAGACCTATGGCCTCCCACAAATGCAGATATGCATATTTTATTGCCCTGTTACACAGAGAGTTTATTTTCAGTCCTGAGGCTTAGATGGTTGCAGTGTGTTTGGGGAAGGGGAATGTTTTAGCCAAAAAAGAAAAGAAAAAGATACCCTTTTTAATGCACTGTATGAGTAGGAACACCTGGCATTAGTAACCCTTCTTGAAAATCTCTCTTACCCCCTTTGCTTGACAAAAGGGCATGGCTACCCCCCTGACTTTTTGCCATGACCTTTGCTTTCTGAAATGAATTAAAGGTTTATGTGCAGGAATGCAGTGAGCAGGAAGACAGGAAATAGTTTGGGAAATGACTTTCCTGTCCCATTTCACTGGTTTGCGTACTGTAACGTCACCAGGGACAGAGCCCCTGAGTTTTGGGACGGCTGTGGTTGATGCAGCAGCTGCATCTTCACATGCAAGGGGGAAAACAAAACTGTGTGTTGCAATGCATTAAACTTAGCAACCTTCCTTTATGCTGAAGTCGAAGGCTTGCTTGCCTGGGAGGAAGCCCCCTGAAAACAAGCCCCGTGCATAAAGTTGTGCTGCTAGACAATAATAATAGCTGTAATAACTGCTATCATTGTGTTGTGCAATTTTTATTCTGATAGCTGCCTTGATTATACCTGTGTGGTAACATATGTGAATGGCTGGCTGGCTGAATAGTATATAGATTTCAATATTAGAGCCCACAGACCTATGTGTAGGAATTCATAGTTTCACTTGAATGGATTAGCTCCTGTTCTTTTGATGATTTGCTGATTGTGTTGGCCCAGCCCATTCTAGTTTATTCTTATTGGTGATGACAAATTCATTGCTGTAGCTAAACAATGGCATCAACATAAACTACTCAATATCTTATCACTCTAAGATATTGATATTAATTGTCAGTGATGCAATGAGATCAACCCGTCAGCCAACTCCTAAATTACTTAGGTGAAGCAATTTGACACACACACACACACACACACACACACACACACACACACACATTACACAGCTGTACATCGGTTATAATTCACAGTAAAAAGTAGTGGGAACTTGACTTTTTCATTTAAGAAATATTTAGTGAACAGGAAAAAAATAGGCCAGAATCAGGCTTTTCCCTTCCAAAATAAAAATGAAATAAAAGTGCATCTGCATGGATGCTAAAATTAGAGCAATAACAATGGCAGTAATAAGAAAAGCACAGCTAAACTCTGGATTAATTCTGATAACTCCTTTGAGCCATGCTTTATAATTTTGGAAGACTGGGAATGAGACATATATGCACAAACTCTTTCCTTCTCCTTCCACACTTGGCATAATAAATAACTTTCTGGTTGGTCAAACCATGGTTTGCAGTGAGGTCAGAACTCTGGTTTGACCAAGACACCTGGTTAGCAATCCTGGTTTAGAGGATGTGGGGTCAGAATGCAACTGTTGTTTTATGGGACAGAAATTAATCCTTAGTTACTGGTCTGAGTACAGTCCATTGGGAAGTTCTTAAAATGAATGGAAGCTGGCTTCAAAACAACAACAACAACAACAATATATTATTATTATTAATTATTATTATTATTATTATTATTACCCCGTCTATCTGGCTGAGTTTCCCCAGCCACTCTGGGCGGCTCCCAATCGAGTGTTAAAAACAATACAGCATTAAATATTAAAAACTTCCCTAAACAGGGCTGCCTTCAGATAGCTGCTTATTTCCTTGACTTCTGATGTGAGGGAGGGCGTTCCACGGAGCACCGCCACTACCAAGAAGACCCTCTGTCTGGTTCCCTGTAACCTCACTTCTCGCAATGAGGGAACCGCCAGAAGGCCCTCGGTGCTGGATCTCAGTGTCCGGGCTGAAGGATGGAGGTGGAGACACTCCTTCAGGTGTACAGGACCAAGGCCGAGGGCTTTAAAGGTCAGCACCAACACTTTGAATTGTGCTCGGAAACATACAATAATTCATCTCCTAGCTTTTTTTATTAGCTTTTTCAATGGCACAAATGGATATGGTCTGATTGCCTAGCATACAAGGAATCATGGAATCACAGAATCATAGAGTTGGAAAGGACCCTGCGGATCATCTAGTCCAAACTGAATATGCAATACACTCTAACCAACTGAGCTATCCTTGGGATAAAAAGTTCTACCTGTAGCTCTTAGGCTCCACACCACCCACTTATGGGAATATAAAATTTCCTAGTGTTTCCATAGCCCCTAGAAAAGCTGAAATATGCTACGCACTTGGCGCAATCCTTTAAAAAATGACATATTAAATGTGAAACAAAATTAAAAAAAATTCTTCCAGTAGCACCTTAGAGACCAACTAAGTTTGTTATTGGTATGAGCTTTCGTGTGCATGCACACTTCTTCAGATACACTGAAACAAAAGCCACCAGACCCTTATATATAGTGAGAGGGTGGGGAGGAGTATTACTCAGAAGGGTGGTGGGAATGGGTGATTGGCTGATAGGTGTGGTAAACCTGTTGACGACTGTTAACGACTGCAATTGGTCTTACAGGAAAAAGCAAGGGGTGAGATGGCTAAAAATAGCTTTATCATGTATAATGAGATAAGAATCCAATGTCTCTATTCAGACCAGGTCTCTCCATGGTTTTAAGTTTGGTAAAAAGTTGCAACTTTTCTTTCCAGTCTATTTCTGAAATTCTTTTGTAATAAGACAGCTACTTTGAGATCTTGTATAGAATGTCCTGGGAGATTGAAGTCTTCTCCTACTGGTTTCTCTGTCTTATGATTCCTGATATCAGATTTATGTCCGTTTATCCTTATAGGACGCAGGTGGCGCTGTGGGTAAAACCTCAGCGCCTAGGACTTGCTGATCGCATGGTCGGCGGTTCAAATCCCTGCGGCGGGGTGCGCTCCCGTTGCTCGGTCACAGCGCCTGCCAACCTAGCAGTTCGAAAGCACCCTCGGGTGCAAGTAGATAAATGGGGACCGCTTACTAGCGGGAAGGTAAACGGCGTTTCCGTGTGCTGCGCTGGCTCGCCAGAGCAGCTTCGTCACGCTGGCCACGTGACCCGGAAGTGTCTGCGGACAGCGCTGGCTCCCGGCCTCTAGAGTGAGATGAGCGCACAACCCTAGAGTCTGTCAAGACTGGCCCGTACGGGCAGGGGTACCTTTACCTTTACCTATCCTTTGGCGTAGGGTTTGGCCTGGGTTTATCCTTTGGCGTAAGGTTTGGCTGAAGGGCACTAAGGTGCTACTGGAAGGATTTTTTTTAAAAAAAATTCAACTACGGCAGACCAACACAGCTACCTACCTGTAACTATATTAAATGTGAGATTGAGCAGGCTGTCAACCTACCTAATGTCAGGTCTTATTATTCATCTAAATCAGCAGGAACCACAGAATAGTTTGTTCCACAGAAAACAATACATGCTGAACAGGAAGTGGTTGGTCTTCCACACAAGTTTATTATGGTTTCATGATAGAAGGGGTAAGCATTTTATTGATTCATTGACATTTAATTACAAACTAAATTGAGACCTTTCATGTTCCACTTCTCAATTTCATAATGGACAATTCTACCTAGGGTGGTCACTGATGCATTGTCCACAAAGAGGAACTGCATCACCAAAAATGAGAATGAAATGGGCCACACATTTCCATATGATAATCAATATGTTGATTAGGTGCAAGCTTAAAAATATTTAATATATTTTAGATGGAAATACCATGCATCTCAACATAGTGAGGAAGACTGTGACCAGGTGATTTCTATGACTGCTCAGTCAGCAATCCAGATGCTAAGTCAGGGGTCAGCAACCTTTTTCAGCTGTGGGCCGGTCCACTGTCCCTCAGACCATGTGGTGGGCCAGACTATAGTTTGAAAAAGAAAATGAACGAATTCCTATGCTCCACAAATAACCGAGAGATGCATTATACCGTAAATAAAAGCACACATTCTACTCATGTAAAAACACCAGGCAGGCCCCACAAATAACCCAGAGATGCATTTTAAATAAAGGGACACATTCTACTCATGTAAAAACACACTGATTCACAGAGCGTCCGCGGGCCGGATTGAGAAGGTGATTGGGCCGCATCTGGCCCCTGGGCCTTAGGTTGCCTACCCCTGTGCTAAGTGCTGATGGCAGGGGTGGAGGAAGGGGATGCAGTGGGGGCGGTCCGTTCTGGGTGCCCTCACTGAGGGGGGTGTCATTTGGCGCACCGCCCACCCGTGATTCCCAAGCCTACCCCTAGCCATCGGGGTAAGGGGGGAGCTGTGCCGCTTTCCCGGCGGCATTACCCCTTCCCCCTTCATTTTGACAGCTGGGGGAGGCTTGGGAGTCACAGGCGGGCGGCACGCCAAATGTCCACCATCGGCGGCTCGCCCCACCCCCATGGGCAGCTTGCTCCTCCCCGGCTGCAGGGCGTGCATGCCACTCTGCGCACCCGAGCGGCTATCCCACGCCTAGGAGGGCACCTTCTGCCCCCACCCCCCTCGGGAGCGCGCCCGCCCTGGGCAACACAGGCATATTCTCTGCTGCTGGCTGGCGGGCAACTTTAATGTCTCTCCTCTTTCAGTATGTTTTTAAAATTTCAAACCAAACTTAGAAGGGGTAGCCCTTCAAACAGAAGATGCCTGCAAATAAAGAACTGCCCTCTGTAAAGTGTGAACAGGCTTGTTTAAACGTTACATGCCCTGAACACAGATAATATCCACTAGAAAGCTGGACCATAAAGAAGGCTGATGGCCGAAGAATTGATGCTTTTGAATTATGGTGCTGGAGGAGACTCTTGAGAGTCCCATGGACTGCAAGAAGAACAAACCTATCCATTCTGAAGGAAATCAGCCCTGAGTGCTCACTGGAAGGACAGATCCTGAAGCTGAGACTCCAATACTTTGGCCACCTCATGAGAAGAGAAGACTCCCTGGAAAAGACCCTGATGTTGGGAAAGATGGAGGGCACAAGGAGGAGGGGACGACAGAGGATGAGATGGTTGGACAGTGTTCTCAAAGCTGCCAGCATGAGTTTGACCAAACTGCGGGAGGCAGTGGAAGACAGGAGTGCCTGGTGTGCTCTGGTCCACGGGGTCACGAAGAATCGGACACAACTAAACGACTAAACAACAACAACATCTACACTGTGCGAAAGAGTGCACACTTGTTGATTTCTGCAACTCAGCTCTTGTGTACAGAGTTTCACAGATTGTACACTCATTACATGTAATGTGTGAACCAGGTTGTGCAAGGAGGTGTCCACTTGTTACAAACATTTCATTTCATTTAAACCAGGGGTCTGCAACCTTTAAGACAAAAAGAGCCACTTGGACCCGTTTCCGAAGAAAAAAACACCTGGGAGCCGCAAAACCATTGCGACATTTAAAGCATGCGCGCCGCTGCCCTCCGATCTGACAGCGGGTGGGAAGGTGACGACGGGACGGTGCGTGACTAAGGCACGCACTGCCCCCATGCGACGTCACAGCCAGTACAGCGCCCGCCACAGTGGGGAGTGTCGGGGCGCACAATGCGCCTCCTCCCCTCGCTAGTATCCGCCCCGGAGCCGCGGCAAAGGTGTAAAAGAGCCACATGCGGCTCCGGAGCCGCGGGTTGCAGACCCCTGATTTAAACCAACAAGGCTTGTATACCGCTGCCTCAAGTGGTCTATTATAAAATAAACTTTAAAAATACAATTTCATATACCTTAAAAACGTATGGATATAAGAAAACATTTTGATTAAAAACTACATATTCATTTTGATTCATTGTAAAGGTAAGCACCAATATTTTAGGTTTGCTTCCCCCCTCAAAAAACACTCTCTAATGCCAACAATATCCATAAAAGGAAATATTGAATTGGGGCGTATTTGGGGAACAAATAAAACAGAGACAATTTTTATACAATTTGTATGGCTTTATTGAATACATAGTTATGTTGTCATTTGTTTTGGAGCCTCCACCTTCCGTCTGAAATCCTTTTTTATTTTTGAGGGCTACAGCAAGTCAGGGCTCTTGAACTTTCCTGCAGTGCAACAGACCAATTGAAAAGATGCAAGCACAATAATTATGTGTTTCATTTCATTTGTTGTTGTTTTCACTATTTATTAAGGTTTTATGGTGAGTGGTCCTGGAAAAAGAAGACATTTCCCATTTTCTGTAAGCATACATACATTATTTTTTTATGAATTAGGGAACTATTAACATTAAGTTTCCAAAGAAGCTCATGTTCGACAAATGTTTTTAAAAGTCCCCACCCCAAATTCATTTCAGCTCTATCTAAAACCTCTAATTGTTACCAGGCAAGGAATAGTAGAGCATTAAGAGATAACATAACTAGTCCAACCTGACCTCAAAAGGTCAAAAGAGAGCTAAACAATTTTGCCACAGCACTTGCTTATTTAAGGCAAAGCAAGCTCAGTTTCCTCCTGTCCCCCCCCCCCCCCCGGTATGTTATACTCTTCAGTATTACCATCTCTTGAAAATGAAAGACACACAGTGCCAGCTAACTAAAAGTATAATCACTAGAAAAGGCAAGGACCCAAATATATAAATAAAATGCGTCCGAAGTATTTGGCAAACGGAAGGCATACCAATTAAATCCAAATGTCATCTCTAAAGCACTATACTAAAATGCCCACCACATTATATTAATTTCTAACCAGATTTATGGAGGTCACTGCCTATTGAGAAATGCAAGTCAATGATTTTGGGGGGGGTGTGAGTGGGTGCTGGGAGAGAGAAAACTTCTCCCAACCCAACCCGGATGGGATCTTTTTTAACCCCTTTCCTGCTGGAAGGTTGCAGATGTTTAATTATATTTAGCTGATAACTGGGAGGTCCAGGTAAGTCGTAAGTCCAAAAGGACTTGCATCTTGTGTGGGGGAAACCAGAGATAGGAATATTATTTGCATAGCTCTTCTCTTCTCCTCTCAGCAATGGAGAGGGGCCACCCCTTCCATTTCAACTTAAGGTTAGAATTGCATTTTAGGGAAGAAATCAGGCAGAATTCCCCCATCAGGATGGGACAAAGCTGAGTTTTGTACCTCCTGTATTGTGACAGTAAGCTGTGACCTTAAAAAAAATATTCTTTACATTAAAAATAGGAGCCCCCTTTTTGATGTGTGTGTGTATGCAGGGGGGAATAGGATTATAAAAATCACATACAGGCTCAGGGGGGAAGGATGCTTTAGTGACCAAACAAATTTGCCACAAATCATTTTACAAAAGAACAGCAGGAGTTTAGACTAAACTGGGGGGGACTGTTCCTATTCACCATTCATTTGTTTTGGAGGCTCCACCTTCTGCCTGACATGTTCAATATCTAATTGGCATTCTGACACTTGGGATAAGGAAGCATCTGCTGCATGGATGGTTCTTGGAAGCCTTTTGTTCTGCAAAAATGTTGGAGTTCAAGGGATTCATCTCAGCCAAGGCACTAGATTCATGCTATTGTTCAAGCAGTTCCTCTTTGCTGCAGTGGGGCAGCAAGGGGGGGGAGGTTTGCCTGAAAAGACAACCATGGGGCTTTTTTTGAGGGGGGGAGGTTGTTGAGGGAAATATCAGATAATAGTTTGCTTCCAGCAATAGCCGCTAAGCTGAAGGGCTTTTTCCTCCTTAATTTTGGCTAGTCATTGACAAAAGCATAACTCTACGTCAGGGGCAGGCTTGCTTATAATTGATTAAATCTGAATGCAGGAGAGGTTTGCATTTTCAAAAGAAAATTGTTTAAAGTATAATTGCGCAGCTCAGAGGATACCATTTAGGTCAGGCTAAGCCAGTTCCTGGTTTTGGAACCACGTTGCAGAAAAAGTATTCTCAAACGGTGGTAGATCAGAACACAATAATAAATATTAAAATTTCAAAGGCAAAAATGAATTGCTTAGAAATCACGACCCACTGGCCTCTGAAGTTGTAAGCATGTTTCAATTTACACCAGAGCATAAGACTGAAGGTTTGTCTAGTTCAACTTTGTGTTCTCAAGCAGAAGCCTATGAGATGCCAACATGGGCACTGACTTGCCCCTCACATTGAGGGAGCATGGTCATGTGATGTGTCATGTGACATCACGTGACGCTGCCAGCATGTGCCAGGCTGGGACAAGCAAGCAGGACAGCATTCTCAGCACTGGTGGCCATCAACAATTGAGATTCAGAGGCATATCACCTCTACAGTCATCATGGCTAGCTACTGCTGGCCTTATCTTTCATGAATTTGGCTAACCCCATTCTAAAGCTATCCAAGTTGTTGGCCATCATTACATCTTGTGGTAGCCAATTTGCCATGCCCATTTGGGAAGAAGCTTCTTTTGTCTGTGTTGAATCTTCAAATGCTCAGCTTCACTGGTTGGTCCCAGATTATAATACTATGAGAGACAAAGAAAAAAATCTCCCCAACCACTTTCTTGAGACCATGCAGAATTTTTGTACATCTCTGTCCCACTTGCCCCCTTATTCAACCTTTCTTTAAACAAGGGGTGCACCTGATATAAAACTTAACCTGTGAAGTGTGCCGAAATATGATGGGGATGAAATGAAGAAATGCGGAGCAGATGTTAACATAGAATGACTCATCACATAATGACTCTTTAAATGTTTTTTTCAGAAGAATTGGGGAGAGGGGGACAAGAGTCTTTGACAAACCTGACTTGTGAAAAGCAGAAGCCCAACATACATTACTGTGTTGTTTAATCCACAGTGAGTGACCACAGGCTGTTCCCTTCGGTCTATCAGTGGCACTGACACAGTGGAAGAATGTGGAGGGAGACACATTTCTTATATCCCAAGCCCAATATATTTTTCTTGCCTCAGGGGGAATAAGGGATGCATAAAGGCATGAAAGAAAAGGAAACGATGCCCTCCTATTTTCTCAGCTGACGATACAGTGATTATAACTGTTACTGCTTTTCTTCTCCCTTGCCGAATGATGATGTATATCCAAGTTGGGTGTGAGTCATGGGCTATTGGCTGCAGTGGCAAATACAAAAGGGAGACAGGAACAAAGGAAGAACTGAGGAATTTTTCTCTTTTATGGTTTAAGGGAAATGCCAGAGTGCATTTAATAGAGGAGCTTCTGCTAAGTCTTCCGGTAAAATAATCTTGAGATTGCAGATAGATTGACAGATGGATGGATAGACAGAATGCTTTATTTGCACTGGCTTTTGTTCCAAACATTGTTTTCACTTAGCCCACCACTTTTGTTTTAACCAAATCTATTTCATTTACAGCAGAGGTGGCAAACTGCTGATACAATGGCCTGGATCCAACCCTCCAACTCATGGTGCAATATTACAGCCTGCATCCCTCCCTGCCTGTATTATTCACTTTACTTACAAAATGTATTTGCCATAACTTTTCTGCCAAGGCTTGGAACAATTTCTAAAATTTCAATCAATCAGTGAAACACACACACACACATACACACACACACACTCAAACAGTAGAACAAATAAACAAAACTGCAATTTAAGGATGACATGTTTTAGACGTTGCATTCCCTTATTTCTAAATGGAGAAAATCAAATTGACTCACTAGAGTGAAAATAACTTACAAGTAGAATTTAAAATAGAAAAAGTTAAGGAAAAGCAGCAGCAGGTTTGGGGGGACTCTGGGCTGTGTCCCCCAAGTGAGGAGAGAGGAAAGCCCTGCTGTTCTAGTGGAAGTCCTTGTGTGGGTTTTTACTGGTGGGGCTTCTTAGTTTAGTTCTTCCCAAGATTTGCAATATTTTCTGAGGGAGTCAGTCCTGCTCTGCACTGTAATTTCGTAAGGTGGGTTGACAGCACGTAGAGCAACTCTTCTTCAGAAAATAATTAACCAATAGAAAGGCTTCTGTAAGTACTGTAAACACAGTCCATTTCAATCCTGATAGTCCTGAAAACACGAGGGGGAGACAGGGTCAGCAGCCCAACTTCTTGGTCATGTAAGAAAGGTCCCCCTCGGCTGGTTTTTTCTTTGTAAGGCATTTTAAAAGGGGGGGAACCCCCCCCCCCCCCCCCCCGCTTTTTAGCAGTATTTTGGGTGACATCAACAATGGTCTTGGATGGGTTTGAGAAGTCGACTTTAAGTGCTTAGCCATTGCAAGACAACACCAGGTGAGGTGCACTTCTAGAAATACCACAGTCAACAAAAATGCCATTTGAATTTTGTGAAGAAAAATATGTATCTGACATGTGGCACAATTTGGAAAGTTTGAGTTGAACCTTCGAATACGTTTTCTTCATCACAGACATGGTCCATTGTGGTTGCGGGAGAGTGAGGCATGTGAGGAACCCGCCTCACATAGTCCATTAGCCTTATATCTCAACACACACACCATTTATTTTAATTCCTCAGATGCATGGACATGAATGGAAATGGAAAAATAAGTTGAATCCATATAAAGTTTCTTCATCACGTGCATTTCCCATGGCCCAGCTTTGAAGAGGGGTAGTTGTGTGTGGAATCTCCCTTAGACATTTCACAGCTCTTACATCTCAATACCTCCCCGCTTCTTTCAGTCCTTCAAAATGCCTCAGAGGTTTCACCTGGGCAGGGACACCAGAAATTCTCCTCAGAATGTCCTGTTAGATGAAATCCAGCAGCAGTGAGCTCAGCATTCTTCCCATTCTCTTTTCTTTGCCCCCAAATGGCCTATAGGTCTGGCCCTGCTGTGGTAACATTTCCTGGACTTGACTGCAAGGGCCGGCTGGCATTCACCCCAACTCACTTTCCCTTTTCTTTTTGGACTGTGTGCGGGTATGTGTGCGAATGAGGGTTGTGGGAGGAGAAAGATGAACATCTGTGTCAATGGGACCTTGACCTATATAGGTCTCACCCCAAAGGATTCGGGATAATACATGAGATTAAACGAGGACAACAATGGAGGGGAAGCTTCTGTTGTCCTTCACCCCTTTGATCTGCTTTGCTGAACCCTTTGCATTTATAGAACGCCTTCGGTAGTAGGTAATTTCTAATCTGCTTTAGTAGCATTGGATATTATTTTGAAGTCCCAAAATAGACAGCTGTTGGGAGGACTTTCCAACACCACTACATATGCTGAAAATATAAGCAGAGGAGGGGATGTTTTCTCAACCTCCCCCCTCCTCCTTTTAAAGGTATTGTATGCTTCAGTGGACATGACAAACTCAGTTCCAATAAACATAATGGAATCTGATCACCATTGCAGCTTCTTTCATTGCATGGAGGTTATTTGGTCTCATCTTCAAGAGCGTAATTCTTGGTGGACCAACTATTGTTTTCTACCGAAACTAACCTGGGGTTCGGCAAACCACTAGGGGACGAGCGTTATGTTAACAGTTTCAGCTACACACCCCAGGAGCGCAGAACAAAAATAAACGTCTCTCTGTTTGAGAAAACTCCAGCTTGCCAAATTCCGTAGAATCAGCATGCTGTATTGAATATTTCAAATTCTGAACTAATTGTAAATTTAACCACCAGTCCACAAAAGACCAGGTTTTAAGCACCCGAGTCTCCAAAAACAAACATACAAACATACCAAAAAAACACCATTTTTTAAAACTGCAGACAAAGTTACCGTAGCTGAATGAATGGACAAATCAATCATGACTTAACTTAATTCCCAATGAAATCAATTGACATTAACTGAAAATGATTTAGTTTGGATCCAACGTTGCACAAACAACCATGCTTTAATTGCTCCCTTGACAATACAAACCCACCCATCCTATCTACACAGGGCCTGATTCACTCATGTGATTTTATTTTATTTCACCTATCCAGGTGTTTCTGAGTTTTTCTCTTAACAGTAATGTATTTACATTCAGCAGCAAATTGTACACCCCTCTCCTCCTTTCTTCAGGCCCCAGTGGAAAGTTATTCAGGTTCAGAGCATTATTTATTATAGTTCCATCATACCATTTGGCCAAAATGCCCTCAAAATATTTGCCTACACTTTACAGGTCAGACTTATTAAACAGGTGACCTTATTGATCTGGCTTTCCCCCTCCCCCCTTTTTTGCATAATATGCATAAGCTCTGCATTCACAACTGATGTCCTCAAAGACCTGGAACAGAAAGGGTATTTATTTTGCAGAGCCAAACCACTTACTGTTAGTGGAGCAGTGTGCAAGTTTTGGGGCGACACAACAATCCTAGTCAGACAGATTTGCAGCCGTGTAGTAATCCTTGCAGGTACTCTGCCTTTTTAGCAGAGTAGGAATCAGACCTTCTTGGGACTGTACCATGTTAGAGTATAGATGGGGAGATTGTTGAATATAGCCTCATGTCTGTCTATCATCTATCATCTATCTATCTATCTATCTATCTATCTATCTATCTATCTATCTATCATCTATCTATCTATCTATCTATCTATCTATCTATATCTATCTATCTATCTATCTATCTATCTATCTATCTATCTATCTATCATCTATCATCTATCATCTATCATCTATCATCTATCATCTATCATCTATCTATCTATCTATCTATCTATCTATCTATCATCTATCTATCTGTCTATCTATCTATCTATCTCTCTATCTATCTATCTATCATCCAGCTAGCTACCTATCATCTATCTCAATCTTTCAAAGAGGTGCAGCCTTCCTCAGAAGGGTAATATCACTACAGTATATCTCCTGTCCATAGATAACTAGCCTTGCACTGGGGCAGAGGTGCTGCCTTGGGCTGAAGATGGGAGGGGGGAGCCAGCAGTGTGCCATGGGCCTATAATGTCATGCACATGACACGTGACACAGGTGTGTCATTGGGAGGAGGCTCATCTTCAGGAGGAGGCCTTGCCCAACACTATGCAGTTTCAGTGGCTGCGGCTCCTCCTCTGTCACACTCAATAGGAGCTTGCCTCTGATACTGTGCAGCACAGTGCTCAGCTCGGTGGTTCGGCCTCCTCCTCAATATTGGGGGCAGGACTGAGCCCCCTGCTAAGGAATATTAAGGGGGCTGCTGACACCTCCGCCCCCTAGCGTTAGTGTGCTTGCGCTGAGGAGACATGGACTTGAGATCCCTGTTCCTGCTGAAGCAGGGAAATTAAAGTTCAAAGGGTCTCTCTAGGTTTCAACTCTGCTCCCAAGCCATATAATAAACTGTGGGGGGTTTTTTTTGGGGGGAGCACCCTGGTTTCAAAAAATGGCTTGCCGTGATATGGCATTGAGGAGTCCTTACAAGAAACAGAAGCCAGCCTCTGCTAGTTGTGTGGTTCTGTGGATCCTGCCTTAAATATTTTGTCAGGGAAGGCAGAAAAACTGCTTTCTCCCCCTGCAATTTGCCAAACAAAAATGTGTTTTCAAAAGTTCAACTAGATCCTTACTTCTCCATAGAAGAGAAAGAGAGGATAGCGTTAGATATATATATGAGATGAACTTCTTTGCTTGGTAGTAACATAACATCCAGGTGTCAGAGCTCAACCTCACTTCAGCTATTGTTTATTGCCATTGCTTGAATTAATCCCTGCTGTCAGTTCTGTCGGCAAGATGCTCTCCGGAAGAAAGATCTGCGGAGCATCACAAATGTCACATCCTGCTTTGATACACTCAATCGTCCCTTCAGGCTCACCGTAACTGCTTTCCCCAGTATGCTAAAATATGTATGCTTGGAAAGTAATCTGTGAATATGAGCAAGATGCCAGAATTAGTTCCCCAATACTACATTTGGGCATGCGTTCTGTGCTTTTAAGATGTTTTTATTATTTTTTGGACAGAAATCATTGCGGATCTGCTAAGAATTTTAGAATATCCAGTTACAAACTGGATCTCCCAAGAGTCATCCATTCATTAGTCGTTATCCTAGTGTTACAGGAAGTAAACAGCTCTTTGGAAGTGCATTTTGCATCCAATTACAACACATTGCATGGGCCTTGTCAAAGGTATGCTGTATTTCAAGGAGATACACTGAAGATAATCAGATTTCAGCAGCGTCTGGGAGGTCCAAAGTAGCTACATTTCTATTTTTTTAATGGGTAAAAAAGCCCCACAAGTTACTGTGTCTAAATGTGCATATAAAATTATTTTAACTGTTTGGATCTGGTTAAGGACCATTTTACTCCAGTGCAAGCATTTTTATTAGTTTGCATTCCATTTTCAGAATCTGTATTAGCAAGAAGACCAAAATTGCTACAGCGCTTTAAAGACTAACCATGCAATCTTATACTTATACTTATACCTACCTACTCAGAAGAAAGACTCACTGTTTTCCGCAGGGCTTGCTCCATGATATGTGTATATAGGATTGCAGCCTAATTGGTTTATTATCCCATGAGGTTATGAAGGCAACAGTAAAACATTTCCAGAGAATTAATATCTTTTAAAATGGACTAATCTGGTATTAATCAGGCCTGAACTACACATAAAGTGGAACCCTGAGATGATAGAGAGGACTGTCTCCTAAATTGTGCAATTCCCTCCCTACAGAGGTGTGCCTGGCATCTTTACTTTACACAGTTTTCAGTGAAAACTGCACACCTAAGAAAAATCTTTGAAATCTTTGACCCCGAGATGTGTTTTTTCAGGGCCCACCCTAAACCTGTGATTGTAATTGGTTTTGATTGTTTTTCATTTTGGTGTTGTTGTTTAGTTGTTTAGTCGTGTCCAACTCTTCGTGACCCCATGGACTAGAGCACGCCAGGCACTCCTGTCTTCCACTGCCTCCCGCAGTTTGGTCAAACTCATGCTGGTAGCTTCGAGAACACTGTCCAACCATCTCATCCTCTGTCGTCCCCTTCTCCTTGTGCCCTCCATCTTTCCCAACATCAGGGTCTTTTCCAGGGAGTCTTCTTTTCTCATGAGGTGGCCAAAGTATTGGAGCCTCATTTTTCATTTTACATGGTTGTAATCTGCCCTAGGACCTGCCGGTGAAGGATAGGCAATATATTTAATCAATCAATCAATCAATCAATCAATCAATCAATCAAGAAGTTTAATACTTGTGGAGGGTCAGTGTTATAGTCTGCAGTTCCTAGGGTCAGTAATAAGGATCCAGAAAAGTATATTCCCTTGTCTTTGTAACAAAACAAACAAAGGTGCAAGGCTATTTTGCTGTTGCACTGATTGTTTATTGCTTTGCTTTGCAAAGTTTCTTTTTTTTAAAAAAAAAAGATATAAAAAAAACAAGAAAAATGTGGTGTTCATCATGCAACAACAAAGCTAACCTACCTCGCAGCAAGGCTACTGCTGCCCTGAATTATATGCCGCCCTGCTTGATGGGCAAATTTTGCAATCCTACACACACTTATCTGAACTCAGTGGGATCTACTTCCAAACAAGCAGGAAAGGATTGCTCTGTAAATGTAACCCATCTAGAATGTCCACGAAATACGAATTGCATAATGAATTGCTCAATCTATTAAAAAGAAAGAAAAAAGAATGAACGACATACTTCATGTGGATATGCAATTAACATTTCAGCAGCTCAGGATCTTTAGATCCTTGGCTTTCTTTCAAGAGACCAAAATACCCCTAATAGGCTGCATTGTGCTTAGAAACTGACCTAAGGAGGGTTTGTATTTCTAGATAATCACAGCCCGAAGTAAAGAGAGATTTCAGATTATAAATATATATATTTAAGAAAATCGTTTTTTAAAACTTCCGGCGACAACAACGCACAACTAAATGCCCAAACGGGTAAGGAACAGGTTGTAAGGAACATTAAAGCCAAAACATAAGTTGATTCGCTCTCAGTTAATCTATTATATTCTCTGAGTGGAATTTGTTTTGTTTGAAAAAGGATTATATGAAATCATAACTAAAGCTTCATTAACTTGGAGTGATTCGTTTTTTAAAAAAACCAGATGTTTCAACACAGCTGATAAACTGTGAAGACTGCATTCTTCACCATTAGTTTTTTAGCTGTGTGGTGGGTGCAAGGATGATGAATATTAAACGTATACAACGGCACTCATTTGCTGTTGTGCTAGTGATTGATCCACTTATCTGATCTGCTGGAAATCTGAGTATCAAAGAAGAGAGAAAGAAGCAAGGAAAGAGAAGGAGGGGGTGGGGCCTGTGATAGTCTGCTAGAGAGGTGATTCATAAGTTGTTCTGGTTGTGCAATTGCCACTCTATGGATAGCACTATATGTGCCAATGCTTCAAGCCCAGTTAGGGTCCAGAAGCAGAGAGGTAGTGTGGTGTAGTGGTTAGAGGTCAGGCTATGACCTGAAAGACCAGGGTTCAAGGCCCAACTTGGCCGTGAAACTCACTGGGTGACCTTGGGCCCATCACTGCTTCTCAGCCTAACCTACCTCACAGGGTTGTGGTGGAGATCAGATGAGGAGGGGGGGGGGATACCTTGTATGCCATCTTGACCTCCTTGGAGAAAAAGGTGGGCTATGAATTAAATAAAGAAACAGACTTCCGCAAACATATTATTAGCTGGGTGAAACAGCAAATGCCTGCTACAGAGATGGTTTGCACGGGTGCTGTACACAAATTCTAGGTCTGCTAGAATATTGTGGATGTGCCTGTATGACCTACTTTTTCACATGTATATGTGCAAATATTTACATTTATATGGATATAATTACATTATGTTCACTTTGACCAAAGATATCTGAAAACTGCATTACAGGAACATAAACCTGTGCCAAAAAGACAGGTCAGCCCACTGATTGTTCCATATGGTGTGGATTCCTAAAGCTCCTGCAGATTGCTCAAGCATTCTCATCCTGTACAATACATGCCCTGTTGAAATGAATCTGATCTGGGCAAGAGCAAATACCCTTTATGTGCTTTTAAAGGATCACCCAAAATAAAATAAGAAGTATCCATGCTATTCTGAGGTGAACTTCTTGTAAATAGATTAATCATTTCCAGAAACAGAAAATGCCAGGGAGATAATCTTGTTTGCCTCAAGATCAACTTTCTGCAAGGAAGGCTAGGGGGGCTGTCAGATGAAAAGATTAAACAATGTCTTTCTACTATTTCAACCTAAGATAAAATTAGCTGCTATGTGACTTTTGTAGTCTTAATTCTGAAGACTCGCTTCAACCACTTGGGAACTGGAGATGGTGGCTTCATCATCATCAAAAGATATGAAGATTTATTCATTCATTTATTTAGAAGGTTTATAACCTGTCCTTCACCTGACAGTCCTAAGCCGGAAGCCAAAACTAACATCTAAAACTAAAATTCACAATGAAATAAAAAAGCAATAAAACCACTTATCAGTAACTTGGAAACAAAGTGTTCTCACCCAGCGCACCACCCCCCTCCGCCCAAAACTGGACAAAGCAGTGCATCTTCACCTGCTAATGAGACCAGTGTTGAGGCAAGAGACACACACACACACACACACACACACTTCCCTTGAAAGGAATAAAAATCCTGAAAGAAAAACCGAGGTCATAAATGCCATCCATGCATAGCCTCCATTTGTTGAAGAATCAGGAAGCAAGGTACAGTCAAAGAATAAGATTAATAATAATAATAATAATAATAATAATAATAATAATAATAATAATTTTTATTTATACCCTGCCCTCACCAGCCAGAGCCGGGCTCAGGGCGGCCAGTAAAATTACAGTAAAAACACAATGGGGGGGGGAACAATTTAAAATACAGGTTTAAAATACAGCCTCATTTTAAAAGTATCCCATAGTTCAAAACCATAAGGGGAGTGAAACATAATGGTCAGACCGAGTCCAAACCAAAGGCCAGGCGGAACAGCTCTGTCTTGCAGGCCCTGCGGAAAGATGTGAAGTCCTGCAGGACCCTAGTCTCTTGTGACAGAGCATTCCACCAAGTCGGGGCCAGTACTGAAAAAGCCCTGGCCCTAATTGAGACCAATCTAACTACCTTGCGACTTGGGACCTCCAAAATGTTGTCATTTGTGGACCTTAAGGTCGTCAGCGGGGCATACCAGGAGAGGCGATCCTGTAGGTATGTGGGTCCTAGGCCGCATAGTGCTTTAAGGGTCAAAACCAGCACCTTAAACCTGACCCTGTACTCCACCAGAAGCCAGTGCAGTTGGTAAAGCACTGGATGAATGTGATCCTGCGGCAAGGACCCCGTAAGGAGCCTCGCCGTGGCATTCTGCAACTGCTGGAGTTGGAAGGGATCCTGAATCTCAGCTAAAGCATCCATGACAGATGGCCATCCAACCACTGCTTAAAAACCTCCAAGGAAGTAGAGTCTACCACTTTCTGAGGGAGTTCTGTTCCACTGTCAAACAGCTCCTGCTGTCAGAAAGCTATTCCTGATGTTCAGTCGAAAGCACCTTTCTTGTAATCTGAATCCACTGAGTCCTGGAGATCTTGTCAAACGATATTGTTTAGAGAACTGTTTTATAGTCTACATGTGCAATGCAGTTTGGGGAAATTATAGTGTCGTTCACCTAGTGGCCTGTGCTTACTTAGCTAGTGACCTTGGCTTGTGTTGTTCTCCATGTTTATGCTAATATCCTTCTTATTTGGGTTCTTGTGACTTTGCCTCTTGGTTCCTTTCTCTTCTTCAGGCGACGCTGCATTTCCTGCAGGACGCCAAGGTGAATGGCATCGGAAGCAAGGCGTGGAAAGGATTTCGAAATGGTGCTGTGCTGTGCTGTGCCCTGCTTTATTATCATCCCTTAACCCTGCACATATGGCCATTTTCTATTCATTTAACTGATTCCAGGGCCTTGGAATTCAGTATGACCCCTAAGGGCTATTCTAATGCAATCAGTAGGAATTCTATATCCAAAGCTACCCCCAAATCAAAGGCCTGGCCAAAGCTCAGGATAAATTACAGCTGTTATAAAGAAATCACCTTTTCACCTTGGCCCTCATATTCTTTCAGTTTACAGTCATAACTCAACAAGCCCAGCAGCATTTGTCATTAATAAACCTGCTTGGATAAACAAGACTGATAGATTAACAAGTCACATGTAAAGAAACTTGAGAAAGTGAAAAGCTGCAGACAAAAAGGAAGGATTAATTTTGAGGGGGCGGGGAAAATATTTTAGAAGGAAGACTTGACTATCTCTTTATCTATCATCTACACATGTACATGTACAGTATACCTGCATCTCTCCATGTTTTTAAAAATACACATCCTCTGTATTATGGAAGCTCTGATTCTGCAGCATCAGACATGCAAAGACTCATCCATTTCAATAGGAGCTGAGCAAGTGAATATGGCCAGAATTCAGAGGATTTTGTTTGGCTACAGATTGCTAATTATCTACATGACCAATGTATTCTCACTAAAACAAACTTTATTCCATTGTTTTCACTGAGATTAAACTGTTTTAAGTGCAGTTTTCCCTCACATCCTTTCTCCTCGAAGAAGCAGACATAGGGGATGTCACAACCCATCTTCACAACAACCTTGTGAGGTATCTTAGGCTGAGAAATTGTGACTGGTCCAAAGTTACCTAGCAACTTTTCTGGCTAAGTGGAATTTGAACACGCACCTCCTCAGCTGAAGTCCAGCACTCTAGCCAACTCAACACACTGGTTTATTTATTATACTAATTCTCTGGGTGTTTATGTTTCTCCTGGGGTGTATGGGGCATTAGGAGAGGGTAGTACCTTTAGTCTACCCTCTGGTCCCATCACCTCCTGGCAAATAGAAGGGGAAGAAATGGAGGCAGTGAGAGATGTTACTTTCTTGGGCTCCATGATCACTGCAGATGGTGACAGCAGCCACGAAATTAAAAGACGCCTGCTTCTTGGGAGAAGGGCAATGACAGGCCTAGACAGCATGTTGAGAAGTAGAGACGTCACCTTGCCAACAAAGGTCCGTATAGTTAAAGCCATGGTTTTCCCAGTAGTGATGTATGGAAGTGAGAGCTGGACCATAAAGAAGGCTGATCGCCGAAGAATTGATGCTTTTGAATTATGGTGCTGGAGAAGACTCTTGAGAGTCCCATGGACTGCAAGAAGATCAAACGCATCCATTCTTAAGGAAATCAGCCCTGAGTGCTCACTGGAAGGACAGATCGTGAAGCTGAGGCTCCAGTACTTTGGCCACCTCATGAGAAGAGAAGACTCCCTGGAGAAGACACTGATGCTGGGAAAGATGGAGGGCACAAGGAGAAGGGGGCGACAGAGGACGAGATGGTTGGATAGTGTTTTCGAGGTTACCAGCATGAGTTTGACCAAACTGCGGGAGGTAGTGGAGGACAGAGGGGCCTGGCGTGCTCTGGTCCATGGGGTCACGAAGAGTCGGACACGACTAAACGACTAAACAACAACAACAACAACAGTACCTTTAGTGGGGGACATGTCATGCTCCTTCTGGGGTAGTTTGTCCACCTTTGGTCTCCACCCTGCACCTGGCACTCACCTGTGGCTCCTGGAGAAGCTGTCAGCATGTGACAGTGGCCACACCCTGGGTACAGATTTGACTGGCTGGCTAAACCAGGTGAGGGTAGCTGATGGGTCTCAAACCCTCAGATGAGATCAATAGTGGGTCCAATGGTCAAGAAGGCAGTTTCTGAACATGCTGTAGAGGGAAGTGAGGCGCAGATGGGGGTCACCTTCCTGGGAAGGTAGCCCATCTAGGAGGAGGAAAACTCTTATCATAAACCCCCGATGCCTTGTGGTATATCATTGGGAGAAGAAAAGGCTAAAGAATAAATTCAGAGTGGAGTCCCAAAGACAGTTGGGTGGCATCTTGTATGCCTCCTTCTGGCAACTCCTACAGCCAAACTGGTGCCAGACGTATTTGCTTTCTTTTGGACCACATCAGCGAGGCTAAGAGTGTGTGTGTGGGGGGAGTCTTATCGTCTGGGCAGCCCAAGACCTCCACACACACTGCCCAGGTTTGCACCCCCGGGAGGTCACTTCGGTGTTGCTAATGCAACAGTTTGGTTTCACCCCCAGAGGCACACTCCATTGTCTCTTGAGACAGAAGGATGGCAACAACATGTTTCTCCATGCAGGCTTAGCAAAGTGTCCACGTGGAAGGATTTCAACAATGACCCTGTTCAACCCTTACTCCTCAACAAGTGAACATACACCCTTGTGCAAATTAATTTAAACAATGAATTTAGTACAGTAGTTTATTGTACAAAACTCACATATACATGTACAAAACTCACATATATGTACATTAGTAAAGGATATGACCTCCGCTATTTTTAAGCAGCATTTGAACACGGTTTGGCATGGAGTCTACTAGTCTCGAACAGTCATTGTTGATTTTCATATGTCTGTACCACACTTGAATCAGCGCCTGAATGAGCTTCTCCATAGTCATACAGTCTACAGCACAGAGGCGACTTTTGCATATAGCCCACAAATTCTCAATGGGATTTATGTCTAGGGAATTCCCTGGCCAATCAAGTACCTGTACTTGCTGCTCTGTCATGAATTTCTTCACCACTTTCGATGTGTGACAGGGGGCTAGGTCATTCTGCAAAATCCCAGTACCGTCAGGATACTATAATAATATTATTATTATTCACCATGGTTCAGCAGCATACAGAAACCCATTCCTTCAATACCTCTTTTCCATCTCTGGAATAACTCTCTTTCGTAGAACCTCAATATATTGTGGCGAGCGCATCATTCCTTCTATTGGCTACAGGTTTCTGACACCATAATAACTGAAGCACCCCCAAAACATCTTCTTTTGTGGGTGCTTGACAGACTGATCGATGTGGCATAGAAAACATGCTTTGTTTCAATTAATTTGCACAAGGGTGTAGGCATTTCTGATGATTGTGTGTCCTCTTTTAGGGATGTGGCGCCATTTGAAGAGTCGCCCACTCCTGGCTTAAAAGGTAAAGAACTGTAAGAATAGAGAGCTGGAGGAGCCTTGAAGTTGCTCATCAACAGTTAGCTGCTGGAGGGGGCACACACAGTCCCCTCCTCTGGCCACAGTCTTCCCCACTAAGGTGAGATGGATTGCATTCTATTTATTTCTAAATATGCATCTATACATATCAATCTGCATATTCAAAATGTATGCATATGTGTACCCTTCTGTGGCAATGCATAAGTGGCAACCCCAACAGGCATATATTCAAGCAGCAAAAGCTGACAGCCAAAATGTTTTTAACTCACTCACACCGTCGAGCGGTTTTAAATTTCGGCAAATTTAAGTAAGCACACATGCAAACATTGGTTATGATTTTATGCACATATGCCTTGGGAAATCTGATGCTGTTCTTGTTGCCCTGTGAATCAGAAAGCAGCCGCTTCTGAAATTTGGCAATTCCATCAATGTATGTGTTTGCAAAACAAAGCAAAATAATCCAAGCAATGTTCCCCTTCCTTTAAAAAGTAATTAGGTTGAGAAAGAATCAGTAGGCTCAGTCTTTGAAGTATATCTGTATTAAGAATCTGCATTTCAAAGGCAAATGGAAATGGCTCATCTGAGTTCATGCATATATATGTTTTCTACAGCACCTGAAGCATCGCCAGCGTGTGATACAGACAGTGTAATGAAACTGAGGAATGGGATGGAATGAAACCATCTCTTTATCCTTGCTCCTGAATAGGATTTAATTTGAGCCAGGACTCAGCCTGTTCTTTGAATGTCCAGAATCAGTTCTCAAAAAATATGAAGAAATAACAAGGAATGCTTCAGGGCATTGTACTCACAACCAAGTAGAGACAGAAGAAGAATTCAATCCAGCGAAATCTATCAAAGTCACACTTTCCAAAATGAAATGCGGACAAAACACAGCTATCCTTTGAAATTCACACTGATTGCAAGGCAGTTTTCCAAACAAACAATGCTTTAACAAATGCAAGCATCAGGGGAAAGCCTGCAGGGGGGAAAATAGTGACAATAACATGCAAAAAAGCATGTTATGTTGCAGACAAAGTGTTACAAAAATGTGTACATTAGTCAAAACTCCATATAAAAATGTGTTTATTAGGAGAAATTCACACAAAAATGCTGATGAATTTTCAGGTTTTTTTTATAAAAAAAGAAAATTGCAAAATGATGCAAATGTGTTTATACTACATTTTTTTAGATTTGCCATGAGAGAGACTTTGAACCTCTTTTGTTGACCACCAGCATTATGCTTACCATTTTTAAGTTTGGAATAGAGTACAGTGGTACCTCGGATTACATACGCTTCAGGTTACATACACTTCAGGTTACAGACTCCGCTAACCCAGAAATAGTGCTTCAGGTTAAGAACTTTGCTTCAGGATAAGAACAGAAATCGTGCTCCGGCAGCGCAGCAGCAGGAGGAGTCCCCATTAGCTAAACTGGTGCTTCAGGTTAAGAACAGTTTCAGGTTAAGTACGGACCTCCGGAACGAATTAAGTACTTAACCCGAGGTACCCCTGTACTATAGTTGCTTTGGAGGACAATAATCAGGCATCTGAACCAGTCCAATTAAGTTGATGTTGAAGAATCATTGCTTTGACACGGGTGATCTTTGCTTCTTCTAGTACAGTGGCAATTGGTCGCCTGTCTTCCTAGGTGATGTGCAAAAATTTTCAGAGACACTGTTGATGGAATTTTTCAAGGAGTGGGAGAAGGCGTTTGTAAGTGGTCCATGTGACATTCTCCAGGGCGAGGACAGGGCAAGGTAAGGCAGCAGTAAGGTTGTGGAAGCTCCAGGTTGGTAGCCGCAATGTTCTGTTTGACACTGGGTTCCACATGTGTGTCCCTTTGGGTTTCTCATTTTTCAAACCTTAAATCTAGTTCTCCACATTTGTGCAACAATTTGCTTTTTTAAAAAAAATAGTCCTTACTAAAAGTTCATCATCATTTTGATGTGAATTTGATAATACTGTAGAGTTGGAAGGCACACTGAGGGTCATCTAAATGAAATGCAGGAATCACAACTATTTTTGCATGCAGCTTTGACTGATACTGAAAGCATTTTTTTCAAATATAAAGCAGTACTGAATGCTATCTTATGCACGCTTTCTGCTAACATATGTCAATTTGGTGAGGGTTGGGCAGAGGAGAGGGAGGGGAAGTTCCCTTACGCAAACAAAATTCCTTGTGCGAAATGGTCAAACGATTCCTTGAGAAATGATCTATAATGAATTGGAAAAAATGTTTAAAATAGCCTTTATTAAAAAACCAGAAGCTTTTTTGCTAGGTATTTTAGGACAAGATTTCTCGAAAGGAAAACAGAGCGCAAAATTGGAAGACTGGAGAAATACCATCAAAAGAACCATGGCAAGAAAAGTTGATGAATTATGCAGAGTTAGCAAAGATAATGGACAAATTGAGTGAAAAGGACAATAGTGACTTTGAAAAAGAATGGGAACCTTTTACCATATACTTGCAGAAACAACAACAAAAAGGACTCGCTGGCAGAATTTAAAAAAACATTTACAATTTTATTTACAGAGAACAAGAAATTTAACAATGTGACAAAATATTATTACATACAAACAGCAGAATGTAACATTTGATGTAACAAACCAGAAATGGAAGCAGAGGGAAGTCAATAGGGAGGGGGGAAATTGGAAAATGAATGTTATTGATACTGGATATTTGTTATGAGGAAAAAGGAAAACCAATAAAAAATATTTTTTTAAAAAAAATTCCTTGTGTGAACAGGACAGCTTCGTCTGATACAACTCAGTGTAGACAGTGTGTAAGAATCTCAAGTGATTGCTGCGTGTTCTCCTTTATATCCATACCAAGAAGGCAATCAATATTCTGTTTTTATTTCTAACACAATTTAATCTAATTAGGCATGATTTGCCACTTAACAAACTGGAAAGTGCATTAGAAGTAGAAAGGTTGAATCTTTGATTAGGGCCAAGTAACGTAAGGCGGATGATCCCGATAATATTTGCTTGCATGGAAAATCAAGTGAAATTAATGGTGTTTACTTCTAAGTAGAGATCAATGACAATGGAGGCTAGAGGTGCACACTGCACATGCAATTGGTGGTTTTCTGGATGTGGCATATTTTTCACACACAGCAAAAGGGCACAGATTTTATACGTGCGCAATGCGCAAGAATTAGCTAGTTCTTAGCAGATTTTTTAGCTCTTCCCCAGTGACTCACCTACACTTGCAGGAAGTCTGTTGCCCCATTCTCTTTAGTGGTGGGACATTTTCTGCACTTGCTACATTAACTACCAGGAAAGCTGAATGTTTGTAGCACCTGCTTTGCAGAAACCTTGGGAGCTCATTGGGAGCTTGGAGGGGGTTTAGAGCTCTGTATTTAAATAATTGATCAAACTGTTATTAGAGAAGAACAATTATTGCAATTGTGCATTTATTTAGGGAATTTCTCACCACCTTTCATTGCTACCGATCCCATAATAGCATAACAAAATATATATATACAGCTCTGCAGTAGCGGTAAAAGTACTTAATTAAAATACCATTCATACATTACATATTAAAACCATCTTTAATGCAACATGCATTGCTGGGCATGAGCTAACTTGTTAAGATCCTGCAAATTCCTAGACAAATAAATAGGTATTATATGTGGCTCAGGAACCCAATACCTAAAGGTCCACTTATTTCTGTAGGAATTTGTACTAACACTGCAATAATCATCTGAGGTCCTCCTTTGCCTATGTTCAGACAGCACTTTATTCCTTTACCTGTTCATTTTCTCATTTATGTGATCTTTCACATGACGTAAACGCCACTTCTGGAAATCTAGTGCAATCTACTGGATGTTTAGCACTTATTGCTGTGTTAATTGTTTCCAGAAAAAAATCCATTTGCAACTCTGTTAACTCAGGAAATTGCAGGAGTTTTGTGTTGACAAAATTATGGGGTGGCATTCTGGCATAATACAATTCCTTCTCGCCATTTAAAATTTGGCATGACACAATGGTGTTTTGATTTTTAAAAATCCATGGTTCCATAACACGAGGTACTGCAGTGTTAAAGGAATGTTAGAAAACAGGACAGGAGCACTAGCATTATAACCAGAAGAATTAGCACAATAAACCCCATGTGGAATGTAGCCTTTGTCTCCCAGAGGGTGGTGACCAGGGAATGGACCTTCCCTGAAATAACTACCCCCACTTGCCACATCTTTGAAATATTCCCCCAAGGAGGGATTCCTTTATTATAATTTCAGAGTAAGATAACTTTTCATTTTCCAGCTCCTAAGGATAGTTTTAATAATATTGTTGCTACAGTTAGTCAAGGTTTTAACGTGCATGTTATCACAATGGTTATGGTACTTGATACTGTTTATGGTTCTAATAGGTTTTTTATCATGTTTCATTTACATTAGATATATTGTAAATCACTTTGAGCATCTTCTTCCTCTTAGTACAAAGCAATAAACAAGTCTAATAAATCCAATCAAGTTGATACCAAAAAGAAATTAATGTACATTAGGGGGGCGGGGAGGCATCCCATAAGCAGGAATGCAGATGATATAGTGAAGATATTTCATGAAGGTTGCGGAATAGCATTGCATTTTATACTTTTCAGGGTCTTTCTGGCCTCAAGAGATGAAAAGTGGCTGGATGTCATGGGTGACCTGAGTGACATGACGTGGCAGAAAAAGCTGAGGTGAGTGGGTACTAAAAGGAAGGCTTGACATCCACACTGTTGCTTTTTTCAGCGCCAGGCAGAGAAGCCATTTTTTATTTTCTTAGTCCTCTTATAAAAAGAACTCATTCATCTCTTTTGCAATGTTTCCTCTGCCATCAGTTTTATCCTGGTGCTATGCTGTCTTGTTTTCATTTCTTTTAGATGTTTTTTGTGTGTATTATTATTATTATTATTATTACCCCGCCCACTCTGGGCGGCTCCCAACAGAATATTAAAAATGCTATAAAACATCAAACATTAAAAAGTTCCCTAAACAGGGCTGCCTTCAGATGTCTTCTAAAAGTCTGGTAGTTGTTTATTTCCTTGACATCTGATGGGAGGGCACCACTGCCAAGAAGGCCCTCTGCCTGGTTCCCTGTAACCTCACCTCTCGCAATGAGGGAACCGCCAGAAGGCCCTCAGAGCTGGACCTCAGTGTCCGGGCTGAACGATGGGGGTGGAGACGCTCCTTCAGGTATACTGGGCCGAGGCTGTTTAGGGCTTTAAAGGTCAGCACCAACACTTGGAATTGTGCTTGGAAATGTACTATTTCCGGGTCAACAACAACAACAACAACAATAATAATTTATGAAGCACTCCCCATGAGGCATCTCAGAATGATTTCACAGTACAATAAAAGTACAATAAGAAACGTATTAAAAACACTTTAAAATATAAAAAATGCATATGTGTGTGTTGTGTTTGTATAAAAACACAACACACACACATATGCACAGTGGGCGGTATCTAACAAAGTAACATTCAGGATAGATTCATTGAAACTGGCAGGCTTTGGTAAAAGTCTCTTGATTCCAGTGGGTGTACTACTGAGTATGACTGAGTCAGATACTGCCTTATGGTTTTAATCAATTTTCTTGCAAACTGCTTGGATAACTTCAGTTATTGGCCATGATAGAGATGCAGTACGTAAACAAACAAGCAAATAATGTCATCTGTTACTTATTGTGCTGGACATTTGAATTTTGCAGTCACTGAATCAGAGTGCAAGCCTGATCATGTCAACTCAGAAATTAATTGAATGTGGCTTGATTCTCAGTAAGTGGGGAAAGGACGGCAGCCGAAGTTTTAGTTTATTATGGTTTTTAATCCCGTTTCAAGTGGAGCTGCCATTGTGCTTGCCTCAGCATTATAATGTGAGCCGATTTTAATTTTGGGTTTTAAATGATCTTCATCTGGGCTATCTTTTATGCAAACTGCTCCCTTCCACACAGTACCAGGTAGCGACTCTTGCTGTTTGTGAGACCAGCTGCTGCTACATACCTTTTGTGTTTTCAATTTAAAGTCTTGATAGCTCACATTAACGTGGAACGAAATATACCACTGGTGAGTTTGGGAAACAGATTTTTCCTCATAAAACCTTTGATAGTTTAGCCATCTGCTCAGAGTGAAAGAGGCTCATAAAAGAGGCCCAAATAAGGTTAAAGGTCATTTGCTACATGGGTCAAACGGGGGGGGGGGGGCTAGAAAGATTGGCTATAGTGGACTTTACTAAAAACTTGTCAGGAAGGGTTCTTTGACAAATTATGGCACATTCCATGCCTTTTGAGGAAAGTATTTGATTACAGTGGGCCAGAATGTTGTTGATATTTGCAAAGATTGAAGGGAAATGGATTTTGTTGTTGTTAAACAGAGAAATGCAGGAGTTCCATTTCAGACGAATTGCTTAAACTGACAACTTGCTCATGGAAGAAAGTTTTATTTTAGCAGATTTTGTGCTGCGATCCAGCAGGTTATGTAATGCAGAAAGCACACAGGGTTTGACCTTTGAACCTGACCATTTATTTTTTTTAAGTGGCACTGAATGAACATGTTTTAAATACCCCACCCCCGGCCTCCCCCTTAGTTTTAACACTGAACGCTGCAATCCTAGACACTCTTGCCAGAGAGCAAATCCTATTAGACGCAGCGAGATTTACTTCTGAGTAGATATGTGTAAGATTGTGCTGGGCTTCTTTTTCTGTTATGCTGAATTTTTAAAAACAAAACAAAACCCTCTGTATTTACTGCTTTTTTATGTGGCTCTGGTCAACATGATGAAATGCAAGTAATTTTAAGCCAATTTAGGCTGTGTGCCCATGGAACTATAAAATGCATCCCATGTGTGCCTTTTGTGTGTGTTGTCCATATTATGTTTTCCTCATCCAAGTGACAGTCCTCATTACCCCCCCCCCCAATTTAATTTAGATACTCCCAATATGCACGCAAAGAAAATAACCACCTCATAACTCTGCATGCTATCCAACAATGGATCTCAGCGGACCATTCTTCTTTCCCTTTTAGCCATGTGGTCATGTTTTGCTGACTGCCATCTTTCAGCACAACCCCTAATTCTGTTGGCAAGGAGCTCGTTGATAGGCCGCTGGTGGGGGGCTGGAGCAATGTGCATGCATTTTTAAAATTAATTTAAATCCGCAATTTTTTTGCAAGTCTTGTATTTTGGAAAACTTGTACAGTGGTACCTTGGGTTACATACGCTTCAGGTGACAAACGTTTCAGGTTACAGGCTCCACTAACCCAGAAATAGTGCTTCAGGTTAAGAACTTTGCTTCAGGCGGCAGCTGGAGGCCCCATTAGCTAAAGTGGTGCTTCAGGTTAAGAACAGTTTCAGGTTAAGAACAGACCTCTGGAACAAATTAAGTACTTAATCCGAGGTACCACTGTACTTCCAAAATAGAAATAAAACATTGGTCGCACCCACAGGTTAAACAAATCGACCTCAGGTTTCCAGAACTCAGGGAGAGTGAGGAAGCACCAACTGAGGGGAAAAGACAAGGAACACTGTGTGAATACTTCCCATCAAGCACTGCAAACTGCTCACTAGTATGGATGGGGAACATGGAGACAGTGTTCAACTGAAAGCACGCATGTGGGCAAAATGTCAGATCTGTGCGATCCACGGGCACATCAACAGTCTGGTGCATGCACAGGCTTAATTTCCCACTCCAGAAGAAAAACAAAGGAAATATATTATTGTGCAGAAGTGTTTGTAGGCAGCAAAGTGATAAAACAGCCCACAGGTTTGGTAGATTGCTGCAGCACCTCTTCTTCAATTCAGTGATGAATAGGGGTGGGGTGAGGAGACGTCTAACTTGGAGAAGAAATCTCCAACATTTCAAATTCTTCCTTTTCCACAGGAAATGGAAAATGCGGACACCGTCTCAGTATTTTAAGTAAATATTTGTTACCTGAGTTTTCATTCAAGCCCAGATTAAGATTGTGAGGTGCTGCCACATAGAATTGCCTGTAGATGTTCTTCCTGAGGAGTGGGAAAGATTGTTAAAGCATTCATGAAACCACTGTGATGGTTGGCAAATCAGAGAGCAGCAGCATGGGGAAAGATCCTGCCCCTCTGTGGCGCGGCATCTGCTTTGCATAGGTTCCAGGTTCAACCCCTTGTATTTCCAGGGGTGTGTGGGTGGGTGTGTGGGTGGGTCAAGGATGGTGGACCTCTGGATGCTGTTAGACTCCCAACTCCCACCAGTCCATGCCAGCAATACCTGGTGGGCCACAGTGTCCCCATACTGTAGTAAATGTCAGGAGAGGCCTATACCTGAGAATTGCTGTCCTGGTTACTGAACTAGATGGGCAAATAGTTTGATCTGGTAAAGAAGAGTTTGGATTTGATCTCCCCCTTTATCACTACCTGAAGGAGTCTCAAAGCGGCTAACATTCCCCTTTCCCTTCCTCCCCCACAACAAACACTCTGTGAGGTGAGTGGGGCTGAGAGAAGTGTGACTAGCCCAAGGTCACCCAGCAGCTGCATGTGGAGGAGTGGAGACACGAACCCAGTTCCCCAGATTACGAGTCTACCACTCTTAACCACTTAACCACTACACCATACTGGCTCCTTTGCAGGATCCCAGACCCTCCAAGTGCCCCTATTTTCCAGGGACATCCCTGATTTAGAGATGCCATCCTGGTTTCTGATTTGATCCTGGAAAGTCCCACTTTTCCTTAGGATATTCCTAATTTCATTGGAGAAATGTTTGAGGGTATGGAGTTATCTGACCCCTGAGCCATCTGAAGGCAACCTGTATAGGGAAGGTTTTTTTAAAACAATGTTTAATGTTTTATTGAGTTTTTATATGTGTTGGGAGCTTCCCAGAGTGGTTGGGTCAACCTAGTAAGATGTGTGAGGTATAAATAGTAAAATTATCATTATGGAATGGCATGCCTCTATTTTCATCAGAGAAATGTTGGAGGGTATGGGATCCCATAGGTCAGATACATGTGGAACCTGATGATGTCATTGCATGCTGGCTCTTCAGCATCGCACATCTAATGAACATATTGATTTATCTCTTTCCAATTCACAAACGATCCTGCAATCTCTGCTCTGGCAATATTCTTTTGAATGCGTCCGACGACACCGGGTCAGATTTTTCTATTATAAGCAAAAGTTGCACACAGCAAAAGGAGGGTCCGCTAAAGTGCTCTGTGGTGCGCTTATGTTTGATTGAGCATAATGGCTTCACAGTTTCCTGCCCCTTGTCACAAGGACACCATTATGTCTCCAAAAACCATTATCGAGTAAAAATGTAATGAAAATCTATATTCAGTAAAAGGGGGAGGCGAAATTCAGCACTGCAAATGGAGGTCTGTGACAATAACAGTGCTACTCGTTAAAACAATGGTTTGCAGAGCAAACAAAAGGTTCTTACACCCATGCAGCTGTTTGGAATCTGAAGCTCCACCCATACCATGCTCATCTACCTCTGCAACCTTTAACCAGAGAGTTACAACAGTTGCAGGAGATGTTGGCTGTGGCTGGTTGGATGGCACCTCCAGGCAACTTCTGCAGCCAAGCTGGTGTCAAACATATTGCTCTGCTTTCCTTTGGACCACATCAGCAAGGCCGAAAGGGAGTGGTGGCGTCTTGTCATCTGGACAGCCCAGGACCTCCGTACACTAGGGTTGCCATATTTCAAACTGAAAATTCAGACAGAAAATTCAGTTGGTGATATCTATGGTGACCCTACCATACACACTGTCCAGGCTTGCATGCCTTCAGTGCTGCTAACGTAGCAGGCCGACATCACTCCATTGTGTCTCAAAACAGACAGGTGCCAACAACTGTTGTTGTTGTAGTACTGGTATTGAGACTTGGTTTGGTGGCATGGGTGTAGCCAGGATTTTTGTTAGAGGGGCAGCACTTTTGTTGGGGGGGGGGCAGAACCAACGTGAGTGGTCAGTTAGTTAAATATTTATATCGTTTTACTTGATCTTGGGGGGGTTAGCTGCCCCGTGCCCCCTCTTGGCTACGCCCATATTTGGTGGGTCTTGATTATATCCACACACCTTGGGGAGCTGTCTGTCCTTGCTAGCTACTAAGTTCAGCTATGAATATGTGTCCGTAAAATTTACATCTGTATAAAGTTATAGCAGTGCAGATAAATGGTGTTTAAAAAAGTAAAGCATCATTCATTTGGCGGACCAAACTGAAAGTTTTCATAAGCATGCGGTCAGCAGCACCCGCCCAAGGCCCCATCTGCGCTATACATTTAAAGTAGTGCTATACCATTTTAAAAATATTGCCTTCCCCCAAAGAGTCCCAGGGACTGTAGTTTGTTAAGGGTGCTATTCCCGCAACAGAGCAACAATTCCAAGAGTTCCCTGGGCATAGGGATGGCTAGATTATTAAACCACTATGGAAATTGTAGCTCTGTGAGGGGAATAGGAGGGTCTCCTGAGAGCTCTCAGCGCCCTTAACAATCTGCCACTGTCAGGATCCTATGGTAGAACCATGGTTGTTTAATGTGGCATAATACTGCTTGAAATCAATTGTGCAGATGGGACCCAAATTATCTAGTTCTGGTATCTGCTGGGAATGCTTAAAGCAGATGCATGTTGCGATGTCATCATGATCAGAGCTTTCCCACCTTGCACTTGGTGAAATGGAGTAATGTTGGAAAAATGGAGAATGTGATGACATGGCATCACACATCCGCTTTAGCTGCTGCAAAATGCAAGGGCAAGGTGATGGATTACCAGTGGCCACTCAGTTAACAAGGTAACGTGTACTCTGGCCTTTAATGTGTGCGAGTGTACTAAATGACTGTACCCCCCTTTTTTTGCATTTATATATCTAATCCCTAAAATCCCCCTAAAGTATTTGCCTCGGTAAAATATCCTCTTGCAATAAATTCCACAGGTTAATAATATACTCGGTGAAAGATTCTTTGCTTTTATCCATTCCAGTGTTGATTGACTTTCAAATTGAATCAGGTGACCCTTCCTCCAGTTTTACTATTCTTTTGTGGTGTCGGTAGCTTTGGGTGCTAATTTCCCTTGTGCAGGCACAAGCAACAATGCATGGGATGTCCCCAATGGCGGCTCGATGATATTAATATCATTTATTAATTAGGGCATGTTCTATTGATCCTGATTCTCAGGTTGGGGTGAGCTCTAAGTACCATGCAGCGATATTTGCCCACACTGATACCTCCCTACCCTTTTCGCTCCCTCTCCTCCTTCTGTTATCCACTGCTCCCCACATTGTCTGTTTTAGATAATAAGTGTTTCCTTATTTATCTAAGCAAAAGCTTAGCTGTCACACTAAAATCAATGGAAATCAGTGCTGGACGTGGCTTTTATTGTGCACCAAGAGGCAGCCTGCCTGTGTCAGTGAGGCCTTACTACGGATGAACTACCACAGGCAGAACCATCATATAAACTCTGATACAAACAATATAGCAGGAAGGCTACAGTTCTGGCAGTGCAAGGATTTCTCCTTAGCTAGCACAATGGAGAACCCTCCACCTCTCCTTCCTTTGTACACCCTCTAAATCTGTTCTGAGGGTTTCCCCATCCTTCCGGAGCTAATTTTTGGAAAACACGTCCTCCCATCCCACAACCTGAGAGTCTGAGCTATTGAGAAATAAGAGTTTGGGGGAAAGAGCACAGCTCAGTGGCAGAGCATCTTCATCACATGCAGAAGCTCTGAGACCCTTGTCTGGAACCCTAGAGAGCCACAACCAATCAGAGTAGACAATACTGAGCTAGACGGACCAATGGTCTGACTCAGTATAAAGCAGCTTCCGGAGCTGCCTTCAGGTGGTTTAGTGCTTTAATTGGTGTATGCTGAACCCACCATTTCTTTTTCCTTCAAAGCTAAAGCAGAAGACATTCCCCCAAAGAGATAGGAATCACGATCTGGCATGTTCTGTGTGTACATCAGTGTGCATTGTCTCCTCATTTCTTTGGCTCCTGGAGTTTCTCTCCCTCAGGTTACCATTTCACTGTAAAGGCTTTCGGAAAAAACACACACATGAAAGAAAAGGTGGACGGTGGGATGTCTTGCACCAATCAATCTCCATTCATTACACGTGAAGCATGGTGAATTAGCCCACTTTGTCATCTGTGGAATATTAGTTGCCTTTGCCATTTTGCTCGCTCAATCCGATTTGTAGGTGCTTATTCTTGCACTTCTGACCTCCAGATTGGATTATTGGAATTCTTCGCTGACAGCTCTTCCTGATAAGGTGCTGCATCGGATTCTGCTAGCCCAGCATGCGGTGGGGTCTTGGGGGGGGGGCAGTGGTTCTGAAAATACGCAGCCAGGCCCCCAGCCCTCACAGTGACCTTTTCATAAATACCGCTAGGCCCATTAAAAACCACCACAACATGTTATCCCTTTTCAGGAAGCTGCAGATGCATAGATTCTCAGGGCCCCATCCGTCAAAAGCTTCCTGGGACTGAATCACATGGAAAGCAACTGAGCTGTGCTGTGACTAAATGAAACTCCATTGATATCCTTGGGACTTGAAGCCTGAAGTCAAGTGTACCTTGACTTATAAATAATCCCCGCCAGTTTTCAAAATAACTGGCTTATTTCTTAGCGGTAAAACTTCATCACAAGAGAAACTCGTCTGGTACTGACAAAATTTCATTTTGGCACTAAAGAAGACCATTTACAGTGGTACCTCGGGTTAAGTACGTAATTTGTTCTGGAAGTTTGTTCTTAACCTGAAGCACCACTTTAGCTGATGGGGCTTCCAGCTGCCGCCAAGCCGCCGGAGCACGATTTCTGTTCTCATCCTGAAGCAAAGTTCTTAACCCGAGGTACTATTTCTGGGTTAGCAGAGTCTGTAACCTGAAGTGTATGTAACCTGAGGTACCACTGTATTTATTTTTTTCTAGTAAATCGCTATGTAAAATGTCAGTCCTTTAATAGCATTTTATTCTGCTATTTGTATCTATTGGATTTTCAGTTATGCTGATTTTATTCCATCATGTTAGAATGTAGCAGTGGGCTGAAGGGTGGTCCACACTGGAAAGATCACACTAAAAAACTGCTGATTCCCATCCAGTCTTCTAATCATCCATAGTTTCTATATTTTTGGTGTTACTAGAAGGGAATGCAATCAGTGCCAGATTTACATATGAGCTAAACAAGCTATAGCTTAGGGGTCCACTCTCTTGGGGCCCCCCAAACTGGATGTACATTTCCAAACTATAAGATAAAAAAATAAAAAAATAAAACCTACTTACAGCAACCGTGTTTTGTGTTGTGTAGGCTCCTATGATGTAATTAATGGGCCCTGCCTGCTAGCCTGCTCCCTAAAATATCACGGGTTTGCTTATTTCTATATATAGGGTGCCTACATTCTGCATGGACTGGTTGCATGGCAACATGTGCAAATGGCTTTAGATACCTATTAAATTATCCATAAATTACCATATAGCATATATTCAACACAAAAAACAGTGACAATTTGTCGTTGACAAAGGATAGCTGGACATATAAAGGGCCCCATTACCTTCTAAAAGTTGCATAGTTCTTTATCTGTTTGACATCTGATGAGAGGTGTTCCACAGGGAGGGAGCCACTACTGAGAAGGCCCTCTCCCTGTAACTTCACTTCTTGCAGTGAGGGCTGAAGCCATTTAGGGCTTCAAAGGTCAGTACCAACACTTTGATTTGTGCTCAGAAACGTATTGGGAGCCAATGTAGATCTTTTATAGGGCTGGTGTTATATGGTCTTGACAGCTCCTCCCAGTCACCAGTCTAGCTGCCGCATTCTAGATTAGTTGTGGTTTCCAAGTCACTTTCAAAGGTAGCCCCACGTAAAGCGCATTGCAGTAGTCCAAGTGTTGCTAGATGGGAAGATATCCTTTGTTGTTGTTACATTTCCACCCCAGCCTTCCTCCCAAAGGAGCCCAGGGTGGCAAACATCATAAAGTTAAGACAAGACAATTTAAAATAAAATGAAAAGATATTTAAAACAATTTAAAACCATCTAAAAACATTTACAACATCTAATACCATTTAAAAGGAATCACAAACTCTCGCAGTTCCAATTTCAAAGTTGTCATGGCCAGTATCTTTCAGCCATCAATTGCTGTGGTTAACAGGAATGTTTTAAAAGTTCTCCTAAAAGTCAGATGCACCTCACGAGAGAAAATCCTGTCATGGGTCAACAATAACCAGGCAGCACCCAGAAGTGGCCCCACTAACATGGCATCTCCCCTGCTGATTGTGGGGTCCAAGATACAGTCATACCTCATGTTACGTTTGCTTCATGTTACGTTTTTTTCAGGTTGCGTCCCGTGGCAACCCGGAAGTACCAGAAAGGGTTACTTCCAGGTTTTGACACTTGCGCATGCACAGATGTGCAAAATGACATCACACGCATGCACAGAAGTGGTGATCCGCGACCTGCGCATGCGCAGATGCGCCGCTGTGGGTTGTGTTCCTTTCATGTTGTGAACAGGCCTCTGGAACGGATCCCGTTCGCAACCAGAGGTACCATTGTGTTACAGGAAGAAAGCCAAAATAAACCCTTCAGTTTTCAAAGAAAAGAGGTGTGTCTTTATTAAAAAGATCTCATGGCAGGCTCACTTCTGGTGGGAGGAAGTTCCACATTTGGGGGGCAATCACTGAGGAGGCCCTCTCACTATCCACCCCTCCCAATCTCTGAAGTGTGGTGAAATCGCCGGGAAGACTGCCTCAGCTGAACTTACATCTCCAGGCAGGTCTATAGGGAAGGAGTCTCTCTTTCAGATATTAGGGGTCGAGGTTGCTTTGGGCATTAGACACTATAATGTGAGCACCTGGAATTAGGCTTGGAAGCGAATAGGTGACTAGAGCAGATAAGTAAAAAGTAACCTGACTGCTACATTCTGCACCAACTGTAGCTTCTGAGCACTTTTCAAGCACAGGTTACAGTGGTCAATCCATGCTCCACTCAGCTCGGCATCTACCGTAAGTTTTGCGGAATAAAGCTTGAAACCAGCCATGCATATAGATGATCTCAGCTTCTTGTGGCACCTGAGTAGAAAGAAACACCCCTCACTGCTGTGACAGGAATACTAATTCGGAAGTGCTGTGCGAGGTTATAAAAATTGGGGATTACTTAAATTATTCATTTATAATGGGCAAGTGTATAAATTTAACTTCTGGGAAACAGGAGGGAGGGTTGAAAGACTAAGACCTTTATGATCCCCACCCCCACCCCATGGGTTATGAATCTGTAAAACAATGGACACTTCAGGAGGACACAGGAGCTTCGAGATTAGCCTTCCCACACATTTGTGAGTAACCTATTGACCTAGCCAAAGATTTTGTGGTGTTTGCTCTCCGTATGTCAACATTTCACCATCTATTTCAAAATGAAAGCTTGAAAATAATCATCCGCCATTATAACCAGTTGTTTGCTCTGCACAAGTTAGCCAAGCGTTCCTGCAAGAATTTTTGTGCAACATATTGAGTGTATTTCAGTTTTGTGCGACATGATGAGCCTTTTAATGGTTTGTTTTTTTTAAGAAAAGAAAAAAGAAACCTGTAACTGAAATGCAAGATGGATACTCCAAGCCTAAAGATTTGCAGTGGAATGTCTGCCACCTGGCATGGATGAAAGCCTCAGACTTTTGTTTCATTTGTGCTAGTGTGGCACGGACAAATCCCACCTACTACAATGTTGTCCAGGGTTGTAAAGACTGCAGAGAGAATACGTAATTGGGTACACTCTCCCTACCTTGGATCAAATCTATGCTTCCAGGTGTAAGAAAGCTGCAGAGATAGTGCAGGATAGTGCGACCCCGGAAATGATCTCTTTCAGCTTTTGCCTTCTGGAAGAAGGTACAGGGTTATAAAGACTAGGACTAGCCGCCTGAGAAACAGTTTCTATTCAAATGCGATTTTGGTTTTAAACGCTTTGTAAGGTAGTCTCTGTTGGGACGCGGGTGGCGCTGTGGGTAAAAGCCTCAGCTCCTAGGGCTTGCCGATCGAAGTCGGCGGTTCGAATGCCCGCGGCAGGGTGCGCTCCCGTTGCTCGGTCCCAGCGCCTGCCAACCTAGCAGTTCGAAAGCACCCCCGGGGTGCAAGTAGATAAATAGGGACCGCTTACTGGCAGGAAGGTAAACGGCGTTTCCGTGTGCGGCTCTGGCTCGCCAGAGCAGCGATGTCACGCTGGCCACGTGACCCGGAAGTGTCTCCGGACAGCGCTGGCCCCCGGCCTATAGAGTGAGATGGGCGCACCAACCCCAGAGTCTGTCAAGACTGGCCCGCACGGGCAGGGGTACCTTTACCTTTACCTTAAGGTAGTCTCTGTGGGAGTATATTGTTTTTAATTATGGGGTATCAGAGCTTTTAGGGGGCTAACCAGGCTGGGATAGCTGAGATAGCAGGCTTATTGGTTTCTGAATGTCTGATGTAGATTTTCAATTTCGTTGTTCTGTATGGGACAATGGCAATAAAGATTATCGTATCACATGTTCATGAGCAACAAGGCACATGGTGTGACTAGTACAGGGTGTGGAACAAACTTATGGGATGTGAGCATGCACCTACACTGAGACATGTAGGAGACATCATGGGTGGAGTAGAGGTGGTTACTTGACCTCCTGGCTGCATGTGATTTGCTGCAGCTTACCAGGAGAGAGAGGGGAAGGGTGGCAGGGACAAAAGCACCATGTCAACGTAGCGTTGGAAGTGACAGATTGGCTTGGGCGGTGCGTTTGTACAACACTGACCTTGCTGTTGCCTTGTCCCTGTCCCTCCTGGTAAGCAACAGTGACTCACCTGCCTGGAGGTCAGGTAAGTGTTTCCATACCGCCATGCTGCTGAATGGATTGAAGTCGGGTTTGAAGTTTCATCAGTAATAATAATAATAATAATAATAATAATAATAATAATTTATTATTTGTACCTCGCCCAGCTGGCTGGCGATTAGAAATTAGGGATGCCCACTGATTAATTATTGGCCTCATCACCAGTCAATCAATTAAAACTGTTGACTTCAGAAGCAGGACCAACACAGCTAAAACTTTGAGAGGCTACCTAGACATTTTCTTGAAAGCTGTTTCTGCCCCCACTTTTATTTAGCCAAATGCTACACAATGCCAGTTTTACATTTGAATGTATTTTAACAAACAAACAAACAAACAAACAAGCAAATATACATACATACAGGAAAAAATAGCTTCTGAAACAACTGTATTAAAAAAAACACCAATTATTCACACAACAGGATTGAACTTCTGTGCATTTGTACCATATATTCATATCACACATACTAGATGCAAAATACTTTTACAGGATTTTTATTTTTAATCATTCCTCATTGATAAAAGGGTCCAGGTTGCCTCCCCACCTGTAACCACTTACTGAGGGATGCTTAATGGAAGAAAAGCTAAGTGGAGTTTAAACAACTTTGCAAATGCCAGATATCAGCATCCCCAATACACATTTTATACTTGAAGAATCAAACAGCCGTCTTAAACATACATGCCATTCTGTGGCATACTAAATCCGACATCAAAAGCCACCTTATCATCAAAAGCCAACAAAAAAACGGTAACAAGTTAAAGCTTAAAGCACAATGGACTGAGTTTACACTTTACTTCTAAAGCAGCAAAACAGTCCCTTACATTCCCAGTTAATAAAACAGATGCTTTTATGAATGCCCGAAGCACAGCTGGAGTGAGGTAATAACTGGCACTGAGCAACTTGGAACTAAATTTATGCAATTTATATTCTAATATATAAGACATTCCTCCCCTATAAACAAAATCACAATTCTAATCCTACCTATATATGTGTGTGTTTATATGTGTGGGTGTGAATGCATTTGGTGTTTCCTTTCGGGAAAAAATGGCTTTAAAAATGCTAGCGTTTCAAAGAACAAATAGTTATTGGCAGCACTTTTGCATTGTTAAGTGACAAAATTCTCTGCAAAGGGTAACCCATTCCAAAGTTTACTGTTAATTCCTGTAGATCTGCATCATAATTGAACAGCCGGATCCTTATTTACAAAAGAAGGATGTGCTGGAAGAACAAACAGTGCGTAGGGAGTCTCCCCCCCCCTCAAAAAAAAAAAGACATGGGGGGGGAGCTCAGCAGCTTTCTGAATAGTCACTGAGAAAGCTTTTAACCAACATAAAATACATTATTTCCATCCCCTGGAGGAAAAAAAAAGTATTTCTTTTATGCTAAACTTTTGGGTTGCACCTTTTCCTGGTCAGTATCTGTGCTGAAAGTTATTGGCAAACCAATGAACAGCCAAAACTTAGTGTAAGCTTCTATAATAATGAGGACACTTCTCCCTCGCCCCCCCAAATGAGATCAGGGGAACGAGGGACAAAAAAGGGGAGGGGGAATAAATTTGACACAAAGAAATTAAGCCCACCATAATGTCTGTGTTTCATGTTAACAGCCTTCTCTATCCTGCTGCGTTGACCATAATGCTCTATCACAAGTGCTGTCAGGGGCCCACGCTGAGTAGCTAATTAAAACAATTACAAAGACAAAGAAGGTATCGATGGCATTCCAAGCTGCAAACAAAGAGATAAAGATAAAGAGAGAAATTATCAATGGTTGATCTCTGCGGTCTGGTTTTTGAAGTGGTAACAGTGTTCCCCCACAGATGGAGAGGGGGGTCCTCATATTTTCTGGGAAAGAGAGGTGGGTTCAGCTGGAGCTGTCTGCATTGTCCAGAAGGCAGAAGCAATAACAATATTTTTTTTTTTGAAAAGGAACAACTGGCAATTGTATAAAAAGGTACCATTTCTGGACCATTAATGTACTGGGAGGGCTTTGAGTTCCCCTACTGGCAGAGCAATATGCAACAAATTCCACTGTACTTGAATGTAAACTGAGATTCAATGTTGTATTTAGTAATGTTTCACCCTAATTTTTTTTTCCATAACCAAGGAGACGGGAGTGAAATTCAGTTTGGGAGAAAAAGGTGAGATACAGGAACACCCCCTTTACGTACGTTCAATATGTGTGCAACTGTGTACACACGCGTTGCGCCGAACCCAGAAGTGACCTGAAAACGTCACAAAAACAAAACAAGAAGGGGTGGTCGTGAGGCAGGGGTGGAACAGGGTGTTTGCAGGCTTTTTCAATGGTGTTTCAAATATATGCCATTTCACTTAAACACGCAGTGCCTTGGAACATAATCCCCGTGTAAATGGGGGTTTGTTTGTAGAAATGTCTTAAATAAACACATAAACAAATGGGTCTTCCTTGGGTGGGCCAGGGTGGTGCTGGTTTCAGGATCTGAGTGGGGGAAACTTGACCAAGGAAGTATCTGTGGGTCCTCTTACCTTGAAAGAGGTGGTGAATGTAAGCAAGAACTGCTCTCCAGCTGCATCCAACCTTTGATTCATGCCAAGTGAGAATGCTTAGGGCCATTGGGACAACAGGCTCTTTACAGCTCTTGAGGCCCTGGCAAATCCCTGCAGTGTCAGCCCTGTTTGAGACACAAGTTTGTGTTGTGCCTTGGCTTAAAGTCAGGGCTGTGGCTCAGGACAATTTGCTACCTGAGGCAAAGGACAATGCGGAAACCACATGCAGAAAAATACTGGATCTCACTTCAGCCCTAGAGAGGGGACAGCACACTAGTTTACAGTTCACAGGGCAGGTGATGTAGCACACACAACTCTTTCCTTCAGTTCTTCATCCCTATATCCCATCCAGAATGTGCTACAATCTACCTAATGGTAGGGACAGCTTGCACTCATCTCACTACCACCATTTTGGGAGCAAGGATTTAAAAAGAGAGAGAGAGAGAGAGGGAGGGAGGGAGAAGGAGAAAATGAATGAAATAGGAACTATACTGGATCAGACCAAAGGACCACCTAGTCTCGCATCATGGTCTCACAGTGGTCAACCAGGTACCCATGGTGAACCTGCAAATAGGCAGATCCTCTAGCACAGAAGGGGGACCCTTTTCAATCCAAGGGCTACATTTCCTTGTGAGTAACCTTCCAGTATGGTATATGCCCCTGATGAGCAGGGTCAGAGGCAAAGGGTGGCAGAGCAGCAGATGTTCCAGCCAGGGAAAAGTCAGTGGTTCCTCTGACTCCCACCATGCTTGCCCATTGGCCACCCTGACTGGGGCTGCTGGGAGCTGTAGTCCAATGACATCGCGTACATACCTCATTGTCTAGCCATGCCTTACAGACTTCCAAACCCCCACTCCTGATTTTATAATAAGCTCAAATCCCAACAAATCTATGAATGGAAGCTCTATTTTGGCTTGAAGTGGGTACAATTTTGTGTGAAGATTTTTTGTCTGGAGAGCTAAAGTGAGGGCACCGGAAATATTTCTAATGACTTGCAGGTTTGCTTCACAAAACACCTCTCCTTTTAACAAGTCGTTTTACACTGGTGTAATTCTCCAGTTTCAGTCATAGGTCTTTGTGGTCCCGGAGATAAATGTGTATCATTCATCTCATCAGTGTGAACCAAGCTGGTGGCGGCTGAGGAGATATTCAGCTACCACATTTTGAAAAGCCTTGATAAAACGAAGCCAAGGGTGAGTTTAAATATGCAGCCAGCCATTCAGAAGCATTTACAGCCTAGACTGTAGAAATACTTTAGACAATCGTGCTTGCCTTAATTGCAGGTTTAAATAATTATATATGTGTTGTTGTTTTTAAAAGTCTAGGACTGATAAAGTTAACTTCCTGAAAGAATGGTCTCTGACAAAGAAAATGGAGGAGGGGGGGAACACCCCCAATAACTTTTGAATTTAAGAACAGCCCTGTTTTCTTTTTTGGCATTGTTAAACTGTTATCACCTCTATTATTTGCAGAGCGTTTGTTTAGAATTGTGTAATAACACTGAGTTGAATAGTGAGGAATTCATTTGTTAAATTAATCAGCGTAAACTAAACAGCAAAGCTATCATGAACTGGGTGGGCCTGATCTGTAAATGGACTTTGAATTCCAGTCAGCTGTGCTTTTAATCATCTGTGCACAAATGAGCCAAAGACTTCCAATTAGCCAAGAAATAACCTTGAATAGAGTTAACAGTGGTTCCCTTCTCCCTATCCCCACCACATGGATGAAAACAACTCTTCGCTGTGCAAACTTCCCTGCGAATAAACCCCTCTGAGCACAGTAGAACTTTATGCATAGGATTGCACTATAAGAATGGGAAGGGAGGAAAGGAGATTTCAAATATGGGGAATTTAGGGTCTACCAAAAATGTCTGCAAGCGGAATAAGCAGTGAAATCTTTGCATGAAAATGCCCAAAGGGGCATCTCTTTGCTATTATTTTGCTGGTCTAATAGCAAGCATGACGTCACCCACATGAAAACCTGTTGCACCTGATTGAGGGATAATTCACATCCCCCCCAGCAACCAGGCGAGATGAGCATGGGGTGGGGTGGGATGGGGTGGAGAGGAGAAATTCAGTGGTTTCATTTATGGCACAGTCCATCCTGATCCCCAGGATACCTGTCAAGTAGAAGGTCAATTTTCAATACTAATACTACTAATAATAAATATATTACTTATACCCCACCCATCAGGCTGGGCCTCCCCAGCCACTCTGAGCGACTTCCAACAGATTATTAAAAACACAATAGAACATCAAACATTAAACATCAAACATCACTTCTCACAGGGAGGGAACCACCAGAAGACCCTCGGAGCTGGACGTCAGTTGTCCGGGTAGAACAATAGGGGTGGAGACGCTCCTTCAGGTATACTGGACCGAGGCCGTTTAGGGTTTTAAAGGTCAGCACCAACACTTGGAATTTTGCTCGGAAGCATACTGGGAGCCAATGTAGGTCTTTCAGGACCAGTGTTGTGTGGTCTTGGCGGCCGCCCCCAGTCACCAATCTAGCTGCCACATTCTGGATTAGTTGTAGTTTCCGGGTCAATAATAATAATAATTTATGAATCACTCCCTATGAGGCATCTCAGACTGATTTCACAGTACAATGAAAAGTATGATGTGATGATTCAACTTTAACTATATACTGGTCTGTGACTTGGGATTGTGTTTGGTTTTTTTAAGTGACTGTGGGCATGAGGTGGATCAGGGATTGCATGGCTATCTGTCATGGATGCTTTAACTGAAATTCATTGCATTGCAGGGCTTTGGACTAGATGACCCTCAGGGTCCCTTCCTACTCCACAATGGTACGATTCTATGGTTCATCTAGCTCTGAATTGTTGACACTGGTTGGCAGTGGCTCTTCTCCCTGGTTCCAGATGGGGGTCTTGGCCAGCCCTCCACATGCAGCTGCTGGGTGACCTTGGGCCAGTCACACTTCTCTGAAGTCTCTCAGCCCCACTCACCTCACAGAGTGTTTGTTGTGGGGGAGGAAGGGAAAGGAGAATGTGAGCCGCTTTGAGACTCCTTCGGGTAGTGATAAAGCAGGATATCAAATCCAAACTCTTCTTCTTCTTCTTCTTCTTCTTCTTCTTCTTCTTCTTCTTCTTC
>JAXCMG010000005.1:11670183-11705106 GCA_034642415.1 Podarcis siculus | reverse complement strand
TCTTCTTCTTCTTCTTCTTCTTCTTCTTCTTCTTCTTCTTCTTCTTCTTCTTCTTCTTCTTCTTCTTCTTCTTCTTCTGCCAGGGATTGAACCTGGGACCTTCTGATTGCAAAGCAGATGTTCTCCCACTGAGCTATGGCCTTTAACCACAAGTGCCCTACAATGCAGAGCCTCTCTATCACTGCAGAGGGAACTTTAGTGTCAAATGCAATGCTTCTTAGTGGAGTCACATTCAACTGCAGGCCGTATCCTACAGGTGTGCAGACAGAAAGGAGGAGTTCTGAGCACAGGAAGGGAACATCCATTCTCTGTTTGCACAATTGCTATTGCCATTGTTAAACGATTCTCTAAAGTAGCCTTCCCTAACCTGGTGCCCTCCACATGCTTCGGATTACACGAACCTAAAACCGTTTGAGGGCACCAGGTTGGGGAAGACTGACTTAAGAACACTCAGCGAGCTGCTTCCTTTGCCTTTTTGGTTTGCAAAAAGGTGGTAGCTCCCACCATTGTTCTTTTGCAAAACACTTTCATTCCTCTTTTGCTGCATAACTATGTGTTTCTCACACTCCCTGATTCATTATTGTAGTGTGCTATGAAAAATGCCTGTCTCCATGAAGTACAGGAATGCAGTTCATTGAGCAAGGTGACTCATTGGCTCAAAATCTGGAGACGGATCTTCAGACAATAAAGCGACTAATTTCTGTGCATAAATGTGTGTCTGGAACTCAGGTGACTGACTGAATGGGCATATCATATCATTAGGTGCAGAATGACAAGTGTGGACTTCTCATGCCTTCCAAGAAATGCTTAATTATTCAGACTCCTTACCACATTCACGTGTTGTTCAGCTTTATAACCTACTTGTATTAACTTCCTTTTCTAACCCTTTCATTCCCCTTTTTTGAAATTGTGCTATCATGTACAAAGCAATCGCTCATTTTGCTAAGGGATTCAGGTAGGTAGCCATGCTGGTCTGATGCAGTCGAAATTTTTATATATATATAAATAAATGTCCAGTTGCATCTTAGAGACCAACTAAGTTCTTGGTATAAGCTTTCGTGTGCATGCACACTTCTTCATATACCTGAAGAATATCTGAAGAAGTGTGCATGCACATGACAGCTTATACCAAGAACAAACTTAGTTGGTCTCTAAGGTGCTACTGGACAATTTTTGCTAAGGGAGTTATGGTACCTATTTATCTACTTGCACTGGCGTGCTTTTAAACTGCTGGGCTGGCAGAAGCTGGGACAGAGCAACGGGAGCTCACCCTGCCGTGCGGATTTGAACCTCCAACCTTCCGATCAGCAAGCCCAAGAAGCTCAGTGGTTGAGACCACAGCTCCACCCATTCCCAACTAGACACTGATTGCCTATGGATTTGAACGAGGGGAACACAACAGGGAAGAAGACATCATTGCCAAAGATTTACTGATATGAAACATCCTTATACTGCCCTTCAGCCCTGGCAGTTTACACCTGAAATCTAAAAATAATAAAATAAACCAGAATAACACAAGAGGATGATAAAATATATGCCATTTCTCTATTTTTTTTTTTTTAAAAATAATTCAAGGAAGTTTACAGTTCTGATAAAAATGCACAACAGGTCATAAAGCAAAAACAAAGAGAACTAAATTCATCATAAAAATAACTATGATTGTGGGTATGCTTGCTCATTTCAATGAGCCTTCATGCCAGATAGTTGGGCATAGGGCTACTGGCTAAAATTATGGGTTGCGTCCAACTAAATATTATTCAGAGCTGATTCATTTAAATTAATACACCTAAATTAGTCATGCCCATTCATTTCCATGGGTCTACTTTGAGTAGGACTAACACTGGACACAATTATAAGGTGTGTTTTTAAAAATGTTTTTGAAAGAGACTTCGATAAGGATTTTTAAAATTATTATTAAAGGTAAAGGTACCCCTGCCCGTACGGGCCAGTCTTGACAGACTCTGGGATTGGTGCGCCCATCTCACTCTATAGGCCGGGGGCCAGTGCTGTCCGGAGACACTTCCGGGTCACGTGGCCAGCGTGACATCGCTGCTCTGGCAAGGCTTTTACCCACAGCGCCACCCGCGTCCCTTAAATTTATTATTAGTACTGTGTAATTGCAGCTTATTTAATCAGGACTCTTTAAGAATGTGTAATGTAACCCTACTGCTAGCATTGCTGACCTCCTCCTTCACTCTTTCACCTTGGTGGGCTGTTGGATTATTTATTTCGGAGCCTTTGGGGGTGGGGGCTCACATTTGTTTTTACACTAGCTTGACTCTGAAGGAGGAAGTGCAAAGCAAAGAAGACCCGTAAAATTAAGTAGGCTTAATGAACGTCTGTCAAGCCAGTCAACTGCCATCACCACCTTGTCTGTCACTCACTGTAGGAAGTGGGAGATATGTTAAAAACAACAGCAAATTTCCTCTTTTCCCTTTCCTGGCCTCCGAGCTACCTAGAGGAAATCTCAAGGCCAAGTCGATTAGTGACATCTTAAGGCCAAGACCAGAACTGGCAGGGCAGTTTGATTTAACAGACTAGGGAGGCAATCCCTAGACACAATTTGGGAATGAGGGACACCATCTTGGGTGGCTCTAAGAAGAGGATTTCGCCAGATTCATGGAGGATAAGGCTAGTAGTGGATACTACTAGCCATCAATGGTGATGTTCCACTTCCAGTCAGGCAACTTGTTGGCCAGTCTAAGAACAGTGTGGCGGACTAGACCGGACTTTGGCTCTGACCCAGTAATGATCTTCTTATATTCCCCAACCTGGTGCCTTCCAGATGTTTTGGACGATGATTCCCATCAGCCCTGGCCAGTGTAACCAAAGGTCAGCTACCACAAAAGCTTTGGGGGGTAGGCGTGGGGAACCCATCTGGAGGCTCACATTTCCACTCCATAGGGTCCAGACAGAAACTAACCACCTCATTTGCTGTTTTTGAGAACTAGGTATAAGTATGACAGACGCAAAAAAGGTTTACAACATTTGTGAGAGTTTTCAAAGTCCATTTTTCTCCCTCCCTCTCAAACCATTACAAATTGAGGTCATTCCGTGAAGCTGACCCGCTTGCTAGTTCAGGACAGATGAAAGGAAGTAGTACCTTTTCATGAATGCATAAGTGCAGCTTACCACAAGATGGGGTGACACCTCTTATACAGCTTTGGGACCAGGAGACCTAAAAGACTGGTGCATCCTTAACTGATCATGGCACACTGCAGGAGAGGGCATCTCACAGAAACCATCTTGTCAGGAGGTCTATTCTGCAGAACATCAGAATCAGGCACCTGCCTTTTGGATATCTCCCATTACCTATAAGATACAGTAGATGCAGTCTCTACTGCCTTTTCAGCATCTGTTTAAGACTTTCCCCTTTAAACAAGTCTTCTAAATGGAGATTTTTTAAAATCCCAGTTGGCATCTGTATTGGATTTGATATGTTCTTATAAATGTTAATGGTGAAAATCATTCATACACACACACACACACACACACACACACACACACACACACACACACAGTGGTACCTCTGGTTGCGGATGGGATCCGTTCCAGAGCTACGGTCAGATCCCGAGGTTTCTGCAACCGGAGAGACCACTTCTGTGCATGCGCGTGTGGTAAAGCACTTCTGGGTTTGCCACTTTCACAACCCGAAGTTTATGTTGCCCGTACAGTATATGTATATGTATATGCAATTGTTTTATATATCTTTCAGTTGTATTGCACGCTTGTGATGCTTTACAGGAAGCAATTTGTAAATGAAAAAATAATTGTAATAGTAGCAACAACATTTACAATAAAAATAATAATTCTATATAACAGACTAAACATTAGCCACTAAACTCAGAAGACAAGAAGAATTTGGAGTTGGCAGTATACCTGTTATTGATTGCCACGACAGAGCTCTATGTTAAGACACATCATGCATTTGATTTTCAGATGCCATGGACAAAATGGAATGGTTGACCACTATTGAGTTTTCAGAGGTGCTGAGCTGGGCATTTTGGGAAAAGAATGTCCGAATTTAACAATGAAGTCTCTGCTTAATACAGTGAGACATGAACAAGCCTTTTGGCCATGCAGGTAGCCCTTTCACATGAGCAAGCCAGGAAGTCTTAAGATATTCACAGTTTCCTTTCCTGGACAAACTGGGAAACTTCAGAACAAGCCAATATATACCGTATTTTTTGCTCCATAAGATGCACCTGACCATAAGACACACCTGAGGAAAACAAGAAAAAAAAATCTGAATCACAGCCTCCTCGGGAGGAGAGCGATCCCTGCAGAGGCATAGGAGGGAAGCTGCTCGCCCACCAGCCATATAGTTGGCGGGGGGCAGCTTCCATCCTAAGCCTCTGCAGGGATCGCTCTCCTCCCGTGGAGACTTGGGAGGCTTGCTTTCTTCCCACTCCCCCCCCCCCCTCACCTCAGGCCCCTTTTCCAGCTTCCTCCAGTCCATCCCTTTTGCCCAAACTCCTCAGGCGACGTCTGCAATTTCTCCCCTTTGCTGCTGCCTCTCCTTTGCCCTCTACCATGACTCTCCACTCGTGGCAACCTACCTCCTCTCCCTTCGCCCCGCTTCTCGGTCCTCCTCCTCTCTGTCTTCTTCCTCCCCTCTCTCGGCAGCTGACTCTTCTCGCCATCCTCTGGCCAACATCCCCGGAGCCATCAGGGGAAAGAGGAGGCCGTCGGCAAAGCCTCTCTCAAAGACAGCGGACCGGGAGCGCAAGGTAACATCACACAGCCTTCCCGCCACTCCCAAACCTTCCCAGGGCTTCAGGGGAAAGGGGAGGCCGCCGGGAGGGCGGGGCAACGGCGCGCGGCAAACTCGAGCGATTCGGCTCCAGGGACCACACATTCGCTCCATAAGATGCACAGACATTTCCCTACTTTTTAGGAGGAAAAAAGTGTGTCTTATGGAGCGAAAAATACAGTTTAATGCCATGCTTTGGGGAAGGTTTAAAAATATCTCAACTTGTTCCAAAGCTGTTAGCCATAGTTCCCTTATTTGAACCTAATGGGAAGCTGTAGTTATGGGAAAGCTTCCTGGTTTGCACGTTCCCACTATAAATGAGCGAAGGGTCTGTGCGCACACAAAAAGCTAATCTGCATCTCAGTTTATTAAGCTGAGATAAGATAGTCCAAACTTGATGGAACTTTGGCCTGATTTTGTATGTCAGTCTTTAGTTACATTCCTATGCCATGATGCTGACAGGAAAACTAATACAGTGGTAAATCAGGTTAAGTACTTAATTCGTTCCGGAGGTCCATTCTTAACCTGAAACTGTTCTTAACCTGAAGCACCACTTTAGCTAATGGGGCCTCCCGCTGCTGCTGCGCTGCTGGAGCACAATTTCTGTTCTCATCCTGAAGCAAAGTTCTTAACCCGAGGTACTATTTCTGGGTTAGCGGAGTGTATGAAGCGTATGTAACCTGAAGTGTATGTAACCCAAGGTACCACTGTAATTATACATCTTCAAGCAATTGATAGTCTCAGCCTTGCTCCACACACTGTGTTGGTGTTCTTCTGACACCTGTTGCATCTTGGAGAGGGAGGGCAAACTCCATGTGACTTTAAACATTGAGTTCTCTCCTTGAATGCAAGTTTTCTTCCTATAAATTGCCAAGCGGGGAGCCAGATCCTAGCAAGATTGATTGGGGGGAGATGACTTTAACCCTTTAGATATTGTGGTAGGGTTTTGATCTAAAGTGGACCCCCTGAGCTGGCAATTTGTGAATAAAAAAATGCACTATCCAGTTAAGGTCACAAGTAGTTTGGGCTTGAGTGTAGCCTCTGTAAAGAGATATGGGTTATAGATTTTAGGAATGATTAATTCTTAGCCCTTTAGGGGAAGATTGTCTCACCATATATTATGGTGAGTTCTTTTTGGGGTGGGCGGGGGATTTATGCATTTTAATTAGACTACAAGCTCTGAAGAAACTGTGGAGAATTAGAGAATCCGTTCCCTTATTTTTACCTCAGTTTCTCTCCCTGCCCCCAATCACTAGTCTGCCAAGGCTTACAGGATTTACATATGAATGTTAGAAGTGAACTGTCCACAAAATGGCCATAGAAGCTATTAGCATGGAAAGATAATCAATGGGGAAATTGTTCCTTACAGTGCATTTTTCATGCAAAGTCATCACCAGAAAGCAATTTTACTGCCATATATGTATGTGTCTGTATGTGTGTCTGTGTGTGTGTATAATGAATACCACACCCCAGTTAAACAGAGTTTCCATATCCCCTTGGATTTTACAACATGGATGAAAAGGCGATATTGTGCATTTTTAATGTGATGGCAGTGGGTTATATACAAATACTCTGCTTGAACTTGGATCCAGTTTTTAAAAATGCCATTTGGATGAATAAAAGCAGATTGCTTACATGTAACCATGAATCTTGAGAGTGGTAAACTGTGGTGGCGCAACACACTCCTCCTTTCCCACTGCAGATGGCACAGTGACCTGCTGTTGCTCTGGAGCTTCCTTATACAATCTGCTTATAAACCCTGAGGAACTAAACGGGAAGGTGGAGGCCATGCCACGTGCACACTGAGGGATGGTGGCGAGTTTCCTACCAAACTGCCCAGCAGGAGTTTATGTGTGACAGGGCCTTCTTAGTGGTGGTTCTCCATTTGTGGCATGTTCTCTGCAGTGAGGGCGGGGGGGGGGTGTCTGCTCCACTCATTATTAACTTTAAGCAGAAACTTAAAAAAGTGTTTTTAGTACTCTGTTGGCCAGAGTGCCTGGGGCAACCCAGTCAGATGGGAGACAAACACATTGTTGTTGTTGTAACCCAGTCAGATGGGCGACATACATGTTGTTGTTGTGTGGCTGGGGCAATGTTGTTGTTTTATTACCTATGTGGGTAATAGCTTGATGGCTGTACTCTTAGATGTTATATAATGTTCTTTCTAGGGTGCTGAGAGTTAAGAGGCAACTCCATTCTCTTCAAAGAACTGCAGTTGCCAAAGAGTTCCCTGTGAAGAACCATTGATTGTTAAAGTACTATTGGGAATTGTAGTTCAAGTGTCTAGGGTGGGGGACAGGCATCTTCAAACACCTCTCAGCACCTTTGACAAACTACAGCCACCCCCACCCCCAATTATCTGGGTGAAGCCATGACTGTTTAACATGGCAGCATAGTGCTTTAAATGTTCAGTATGGCTAGAGCAATAGTCGTGGATTAGTATAATATTATTGTGCATAATGAAGAGTAATAGAATATGGCCTATGATTTAAAAAATGAGAGTCCCACCTGTTGCTAGTCTTCTGTTTCCGATGTGCAGGTGTGAGAACTTTTGCTTATGTAGCCAAAATGGCATCACCCACAGAAAAGGCAGGGATCAGTAGATTTGGGGGGGTGGACATCAATATTTGCAGAAGTATAAAAATGATATATAATCTAAGATGTGGGGTGCGGAAGATGAACCCACAAAACAGTCCACTGAAGACTGAGCAGTGAGCATGCTCTGTGACTACAGAATGCTGACTGATGGTTCAGGAAAAAGAAATGGAAAACTTGGTGGGAGGGTATAAAAAATCATGGAGGAAGGTGAAGATTTGCTACCAGTCCATGCTCAAACCCCGACTGATGGGACAATAACTCAAAGACTTAAAAAAACAATAAAGCACAATTCTGATACCGTACATTAAATATATATATGCTGCAGTCCGTGTCTGAAATAAGCTCAAGGATGGACGCTGCTTCTTTACACCTGTCCAGGTTTTGCTCTTTAAAACCAGTGGCTGAACCTCCATTGGTTTGAGAGGGACGAGATCACAGCCTGAGAATTACTCTGCTTTGGATTGTGAACGTTAATCAGCCTAGAGAGCAAAACCCCCACAAACGGCGCCTTTAAACATAACACACCACTGTGGTGCAGAGAGCAGCGCTTGAGTTATCAGCTTTTTCATTTTCACGGAGGTTATCTTTCCTGTTTATCTGATAGAACTATACACAAACCCCGTGTTATAGGTTAGCCATCACAATGACATAAATATACTGGTTTCCTACTATTGAAGAAACTCAATACCTCTTGCTCCGAGAAAGTGAAAAGGCAGAAAATGCGGTTAGAGAACCTAATTGTGGCGTTAGGTTCCTGTGTGGGAGTGCACTGCTCTCGCAGCAACGCAAAAAGCACATTTGTGGGTGAAAATACATACGTATAGGGTTCTGGCTCCTTTAGTGCTGTTTCAAGTACTCTGAATTTATAGTCTAGTGTGGGCGGCATCATGCCTAGTGCTTTTTCACCTGCAATCTCCCATGCGGATTAGCAGGACATGCTGAAAATGCAGAGATTCCATACGGGCACCTTAGTTCTGCAGGGATCACCAGCGTAGTGCCCATGGGCACACGTGCCCAAAAAGCCATCCCTGGCCCCAGCAGCTCCCCCCACAGTAGCCTCTCAGAGAATGGGAGGTGCTCTTAGTCTTCTCTCATCCCTAGGGAGAAGGGTGTCCTCTGAGATCTCCTGGGCTCTGCACCCACCCAGTGTGGTTCATAGAAGGCTCTTTCCCCCACTTCAAGCTTTGGGTGAGGTTGATTTGACCCCCTCCCTCTTGTTCCTTCGGTAGAGCTTTAATCGCGACATAGCTCCTCACTCACCCCTTCTTCCTTGGCCAGGGTGAAGGCCCTATGTTGTAGTTTGTCTTAGGTGCCAAAATGTATTGGGCCAGCCCCCTGATGCTTGGTTGCAGGGAGTCTATCTCTAGTGCCCATGACTATTTAGCTTACAAAAAGTTGGCAACTCCTGTACTGCTGGTTCAGTTTCTACAGCTTGTTAGAATAGTGAAACAGTGAAGCAGAGATAGGAAGAATTAATCGTTTCGGATGTCAGAAATGATTAACGCTTTGCTCTTTAGAGGGAGATACATTCGCGATGTAAGCATTTTATTTTATTTTACTACAGCAAGCTTTGAGGGAGCTGTTGGGAGTTATGCAAGCTGTACCCTTAGTTTCACCTTCGTGTTGAGAAACTGTGCATGTACGTGCGAATACACGCTTGTGATTAAACCTTAAGAGGGGCACCATTTTCAATGACAAATTCAATTTTCATCACTTCCAATTCTGCATTGTTTACTGATCGACGCTTTGCTACCCCTTTAGACTCATCAGAAAGAAACGAGACTTCATCATGTTTGAACATGAGAATGTAAAAGCAGCCTGATGGATTCAGGCCAGTGGCAGCCTATCTAGTCCAGCACCCTGTTCTCACAGCGGCCAACCAGATGCCTGTGGGAAGCCTTCAAGTTGGACATGAACACAGCAGCCCTCTCCCCACCTGTGATGGCCAGAAATTCAGAAACATCCTGCCTTCGACAGCTCTGTTGCCTGCAAGCAGTACCTGTGAACACAAACCTATTCTTAAAGTAACACACTTCAGCTCAGACCTCAGCTTGAGTTCTAGCACCACCTATGGATGAAATAAAATAATTCCTGACTGCTTATCTCCCAACATACAAAATAAGGTGGAATGGGATGCTTTCCCCTTCCCCAGTGATCCGCTGCAAACTTCCCTTGGAAACGAAGCTTGTTAATAACAGAAAGGAGATTGCTGGCTCAATTTTTTTCAGTGAAATGGTGCAATGTGGGTTAATACAACATGGTCCTCCAAGCCCAACATAGCAAACCTCTGGTGGGCTGCACTGCATGGCTGGCTGCGCTCAGTGGGTCACATGTTGTGCTGGTGTGATCTTGTTAATTAAAGCCCCCAAATGATACATTGACTGCAGCTACTTTTATTGCAAGTTGCAGAAATGGGAGTGACCTCTGCTTCAGGTGGTTTTTTTTAAAAAAATCTGCCCATATAGTCAGGAACACATGCGATGAAATCTGCTCATTATTGCCAAACCTGCCCCACTGAGTTTGTACAGTGGTACCTCGGGTTACAGACGCTTCAGGTTATGTGATTTTGGGTTGCGCACCACGCTGAACCTGGAAGTACCAGAATGGGTTTCTTCCGGATTTCGGCACTCGCGCAGAAGTGCTAAATCACGCTTTGCGCATGCGCAGAAGCACTGAATCGTGACCCACACATGCGCAAACGGGGCGCTGTGGGTTGTGAACGTGCCTCCTGCACGGATCATGTTCGCAACCCAAGGTTCCACTGTATGGCATTGAGATATGATGTTCTGCCCCATGGCTGGCGACAGAGAGTATGCATGGAATGCCTGAAATAAGTGAGCTTATTGCACTGAAACCTGCAAATCACAAATATAGCTTGGCTTGTGCGCAGAACATAGCTGCCCCAGGCCACAATGCTGTTTGGCTGCAAGGGAGGACGGCACACAATTCCAGTTTATGCTGTGGTTCAAGAGCTGTTCCCTCGGGTTCCGATACAGTCTATCCGATATTCAAAAAGAAGTTGACCGGCTTTTGCTTTGAGCAAATTCCCCAGGTCGTGTCATCTTATTTTTATTGTTCGGCTCCTGTATCTTCAACAGGACCAAGGCAGGTTTACCTTACTGCTTTCCAATCTTTTAGTGTAGCGGCACCTAAACTTTGGAACTCCCTGCCTATTAACATCAGACAGAACCCTTTGCAATACTTGGTTGGTGCCTGCTTAGAACATTTTCGTTTGGGCAGGCCTATCCAGACATTAAGAAGTTACTGTTGTTTTTAACCATATGTTGAATATTTTCAAATATTTAACTTTTAAAAAATATTATATATTTTTTTGTAAACTGCTTAGGTTTTTTACAATCAAGTGGTATATAAATTTTGTTCCTTTATCTATTCCAGTGATAGCTGGGACCCAGACAGAAAGGTCAACCCCCACGCCCCCTACTGAGTTCTATGATGGCAACACTGAGACTGACAAGGAAGCTGACAGCCGGTACTGGATTGGCTGTAAGGTGAAGGTTGGCTGGATGCAGATGCAGTGCTTTTGCAGCAGTGCTCCTTTCTCCCTATAGAACTAGCATCTTCTGCCTATTTCCATGCACATCAAGCTACCATCAAAGATGCAGAAACGCTGCCAGTAAAAAAATTAAAGTGTCGGACCTCCCCCCTCAAACCCTGTTTTTGACGCGAACCTTGCAGTCTCGGATTACTTAGTCCTACCAAAAGCTCTGCATAATTGCAATTACAGTACAATTTGGCACAGGATTACAGTCCAAGGCTGGGCCATTATTTCAAAATATATTATATTTACTTTGAACATGATTGTAGAAAGCCTGGGAAATGAAAGCCAATGCGGAATTGGAAAACAACAACACACTCTTCCCTGAAATTCGCTGGGTTACAAACATCGTGACTGGAGTTGGCTGTGAAGCTGGAAGATAATTTCAGTGCAACTTCTTTTGCTATATATATTTTAAGGCTGTGACCTTCAAATGGGGCAAGAGGTGTAGGAGGGACAGTATTTGCTACCAAGCAGCTGTGAAATATTGTGTCGTGCACCAAACGAACAATCTAGCGTAGGAACGGGCAAGAGACGAACCGTGTGTAATGAATACTGCACCTCACTGGGTGGAACCTGTTTGTAGAATCTCATACTTTCTCCGCTCCCTGGTCTCAAAAGCATAACTATCACCAAGCCTGTTAAAACATGCACGCAATACAGTGGTACCTCGGTTCTCGAATGTAATCCATCCCGGAAGACCGTTCGGGTTCCGAAATGTTCGAAAAGTGAGGCTGTCGGCAAATTCAGTTGAGAAAATTGAAAAACACACAGAAGCTATTCAACTTCTGACGCGTGGTCGAAACGTTCGTCAACGGAGACATTTGAGAACTGAGGTACCACTGTATTCTGTAAGAGGAGGGGCTCTATTTGCAGCAAGGCATGGAATGCAGGGGCAGTCAACACGGTGCCCTAAGAACGTTGTTGGACTACAACTCCCATCAGCCTCCAAGTCGGTCTGGCCGATGGTCAGGGATGATGGGAGCTATAGTCCGACAACAGCTGGGCTACCCCTTGAGTGAAGCAATGAACTGGCACGACACCAGGGATCACTTCGCCTTCTGTACGTCTGTACTCTAATCTGGATCCAGGGCCGAATCTGATGTGTTAACGGAGCGCTGAGCAAATGCGCTGCTCTTGAACTAATCTGGTATGGAGTCTGCAGGACACAGCAAACTTGCACCACTTTGGATAATGGAGTAGACTTGCTTGGGCACGTCGGCGTGAGAAGGGGAGGAAAAGATGGGAGGAGGGGGCACCGAGGTGGCCACAGTGATGCTCTGGTCCTCATCGCTCACCACTGTCACCTCCCCGGCCCCCTCCTGAATCAAAGCATTGAGTCCTTCCAAGTCGGAGCAGCTGATCTCGGCGCCGCTGATGAAAGCCTGGGTAGCTGAGGCTTCATGGCTGCCTACGGGGATGTCGGGAATCAGAGTCTGGCTGGGTGTGCTTCTGTCCGCTGGACTGTGGGTTGTGAGGAGCACGGCCGGTTGGCCCATCGAAATGCTTTCCGCTTGAGACCCCGGGGGCAGAGGGGGAGCCAGCAAGCTCACTTGCTGCAGGATTTGCAACTGGCCGTTGCCAGACAGATCTTCTTGGTTCTGGCTTATTAAGGCTGGCGGCACAATGTTGACGGAAGCCGCTTGCACCAGACCGCCGGCTTGGGGTACCTGATGTCCGACGATGATCTTCACCTGCCCTTTGCCATAAGACGAAGCCTGCAGAGGGACCTGGAGGTGGCTGACGGTAATAGGGGTGCCGGCTGGCCTTGTGGGGTCCACCTGGAACTGCAAAACGGCCAGCTCCGGGTTCTTAGCCCCGTTGTACTCGACGTGCTGTCTCTTGTGGCTCCGCAAGGAGTCTTCCCGGACAAACGAGGCCTCGCAGAGATCGCACTTGAAAGCTTTCTTGGCCTCCAGCCTGGCCACTTGCCTGGAGCCGCCTTCCTTTGGCCGGTCTCCTTCCCCCTTCTCGGCCGCCTTCTTCTTGGCCCTGACCTTGTCCCCGTGTGCCTTCTTCATGTGCGTGGTGAGGTTGCTGCGCTGCTTGGTGTCAAAGCTGCAGAACTCGCACTTGAACGGCCGGTCCTTGAAGTGGATCCTCTCATGCACTTTGAGGGTGGCCTTGTTGGAGCAAGAGTAGCTGCACTCTGAGCACTTTACCGGCTGCTCGGGCTGGTGGGTGCGCAGGTGGTGCCGGAGGCTGGTCTTGTTCCCGCACTGGAACTCGCACTCGAGGCACCGGTAGGCGTTCTCCATGCTGTGCTTGATGCGGATGTGCGACTTCAGGTTGCCCTTCATGGCGCAGCGCACGTCGCAGTAGTCGCACTTGTAGGGCTTCTCCCCCGTGTGCACGCGCATGTGCCTCTTCAAGTCCGAGTTGATTTTGAATTTGGCGCTGCAGAGGCGGCACTGGAAAGGAGCGTCTCCTGTCCGTGAGAAAAGCGTTTTGAATTAGGGGCGTTTGGACCAAGAGATGCAGGACAATAAGGATAAATTCCAATGGATTTGCACTGGTGTTTCTGAAAGATGATTATGAGTTATTTAGCGCCCTTTATAGGAAGTGTCAAACACTAAAAACATATTTTACAGAGTGTAATAATAAAAAACAAAGAAGAAAAACAGATAGCATAGTAAAATTAATCCTAATAACAGTACCCACCTGCAACACATTTAACAGGTCATAGATTATTTAATGGCCAAAGGCCTGGGTAAAGAGGAAAGTTTTTGCCAGCTGTCTAAAGACATGTAATGATGGTGCCAGGTGAGCCTCTCTAGGGAGAGCATTCCACAGATGGGGAGCCACCACAGAAAAGGCCCCTTCTCGTGTTGTATCCCTACAAACCTCTTGGGGAGAGGGGGACATAGGGAAGGGCCTTGGATGACAAGTGCAAGATCCGGGGCGGTTCATAGGGGGAGAGATGGTCCTTAAGGTACTGAGGCCCTGAGCTGTGTATGGCTTTATAGGTAAACACCAATACTTTGGATTGGGCCCAGAAACTAATTGGCAGCCAGTGTAACTAGGCCAGAATTGGTATTATATGCTCAAACCGTCCTGTTCTGGTGAGCAATCTGGAGCTAGCCCATGAACATGAGGAGACTCCTGCTAGCTCAGACTAAAGCACCACTGCGTCTAGGATTCTCTTCCCATAGCTGCCATCCCATAGGTGCACATGGAAATCCCACAAACGCCACAGAAGTCTCCAGCTAGTGACCCCCAGCAACTGGTATTCAGAGTAGCATATTGCCTCCAAAAAATGGACTTAATATACGGCCATCTTGACTAGCAGCCACTGAAAGCATTATCCTCCACAAATTTGCCCACCTCCCCTTTTAAAACTATCCAAGCTAGTGGCATCACAAAGCAAACCCCACAGTTTAACAAAAATAATCAAGAATCTTTGGACAGCCTAAAACAGCCTTTCTCAACCTGTGGGTCCCCAGATGTTGTTGGACTACAACTCCCATCATCCCTGAGCTCTGGCCTTGCTAGCTAGGGGTGATGGGAGTTGTAGTCCAACAACATATGGGGAACCACAGGTTGAGAACCGCTGCCCTAAAGGCTAATAAAATTTATCTTGACATCTGACAAAGAGGACTTGAGCCCACAAAATCTTTGGCCACTATGAATTTATTACGACTTTGAAGGTGCCATGACACTTTGAGTTGTGTCCAGTCTTTCTCAGCGTAGTCCCACTGAAATGAATGGACCTGAGTTTTCATCATGCTACCCAACACTGAGATCACTTTCAGCTGAGACCCTATCAGTCATTTTTGTGCCCATTCTCTCAATTTGCACCATAAAATTTCATTGCCCCCACCCCTCTTTCGCAAGAGATGGGTTTCTCTTCTTTTGAGCGGGGCAGGGCATAATTTGTCCGCAGCCACAAATGCACAAACCCAGCACTTTAACATCAAATGCAAATAAATGCATCCTTATACATACTATCTGAAGGGGAGGGAAGACAGGACACCTGCATTCTGAAACCTACAGATTTCCCCCCAGAAAAAAATGCCACCATTTCCTTGCCTGCCCTTCTCTTTCCCCCATATCTCCCAATAGCTCTCCTCCAGTTATTTGCCTGCCAGTCTGATATGCAAGCTTTGCATATTTAATTATTATAGTAACATTATTGTTTCCCCCCCCCAAACGAAGTATCTGTTTGAAAAGGAAAGCAAGCAGAATGCATCGAAAAGGGGACTAAATGGAGAATACCAATGTTCAGGAGCAAAGGCAGACCTCTGCACAACAATTTGCAGGAATTATATCTGAAAATATGCCTTAGCTTTCGTAGCGTTACGCCTCCACAGCTGGTAGGACCTGCCTAATCAACAGAGCAATATAGCGCAAACATGCACAGTATTGATACCTTTCACAATACGAACGGCGGGGTTTTCGTTTCGCAAAGAGTAGCCAATTATCGCTAATACCACATCACAAAGCAGCACTGTTGACTTATTGCTGCTCTAAGCTACTTGAACAGCGCGGAGCTCCTTTGTTATTCCGTGTATATCACGCACACACGCTCAGAAGTGAGTGAATGAGCCACGGGGTGCCATTTAAGGCAGAAATAAAATGTAAGGAGGTCCTTGGTTCAGTGAACGTTGCAGCTCTTTTAAAAAATCACAACACACATGGCTTAATTTACTTTACCAGTTAATATTTTATAGATCTTCATAAATGGGAGACTGTAAAAAATAAAAAAAATGTAGGCGCAAGTTGCTTACCCGGCTACATATTTCATTGATCGGGCGGAAGATATTTCAAATTGCGATGTGGCATACTGTGCTAATCCACAAGCTTGCTTAATAATTGAGACCCTGGGTGTAAAATGTTTATTATACACATTTTATTAATGAAGACACACAGCCTGCCAGTTCAATTTGTTTTACAGGCCGGCCCTTCCAGCTGCGTATACCACTGGGTGAACTGCAAGACTCAGTCATTGGATTTTTACCCACTTTCCTGATGAAAACCGGGTGCGGCACACGATCCGATAGTCCCCAATTTCAGATGCCAAGCCATTCTAGAGGAGCTAAATGCATAAGCTAAATGTCAGCCGTACATTTAATGTTCCAATCTAGAGATTGATCTGTGTCGCCGGTTGTTTTTCCTCCTCAATAACCCTATTGGATTTGACTTTGGCAAAGGAAGTTTAATTTATTACTATTTTCTTTTTCTTTGCAGAGCTTCATTTGTAAAAGATGAAATGCCCATGAAAGAAGAGAATGGAAATTAAGAGGGGACTACTGAATGGCTGACGCGGGTGGCTCTGTGGGTTAAACCACAGAGCCTAGGACTTTCTGATCAGAAGGTCGGCAGTTCGAATCCCCGTGACGGGGTGAGCTCCCGTTACTTGGTCCCTGCTCCTGCCAACCTAGCAGTTCGAAAGCACGTCAAAGTGCAAGTAGATAAATAGGTACCGCTCTGGCAGGAAGGTAAACGGCATTTCCGTGCGCTGCTCTGGTTCGCGGCTTAGTCATGCTGGCCACATGACCCGGAAGCTGTACACCGGCTCCCTCGGCCAATAAAGCGAGATGAGTGCTGCAACCTCAGAGTCGGCCACGACTAGACCTAATGGTCAGGGGTCCCTTTACCTTATGGCTGAGCCTAAGACCTGCAGGATCTGAGTCCAAGCAGAGATGGCAAGGATAGCCTTTCCTTTGGCGATTCTAGCAGGGTTGTGTGAAAGGGCAGAGCATCACATTCCAAGAACCTCAACGTACCTGGGAAGTCCTCTCTAGGCACAGGTGTGCTGCATCAATCCTTGCACCTGATAAGCAACACAAAGCCTGTGGATGGGCAACGCCTAGTAGAAAGATTTAACACCCTGGCCTTCTGACCATGCCAGGTCAACAGACCAGGGGCTCTGGCTTGCTGTTCCTCAAACTCCAGCTCCAGCTGTTGGTCCTAGGAACCCTGAGTTTGAGATCTTCCACACTGAAGAAGGTCAGCCCACAGCCCTGGTTTGGCCTTGATACAGCTCTGTAGTTGCAGTTTTTAGTCATAATGGGTGGAACAGCATCTGGAGAGGACAAGGGCAACGTCTGGTGAATGCCTTAAGGTGTGAGATACTTACAGCCAACTTTTGAGCAGGCCAACCCTTGGGAGTTCCAGTGTGATCCAGGTTCTTAATAGTTTTTCCCAATGAATCCAGCACTAGACTTTTATACACATGTGAGCATTGGGAAACCTGTGCCTTATAGACCCAACTTGGCCTGCCACCAGGCCTCCCCGTTTGGCCTGTGAGCCCATTTTGTAGATTCAGATACCCAAATAGGCTGTCCTCGTCTGTAAACCAATAATCAGCCTTAGAGAAGCCTTACTTTTTAGTGTTTTGCTGGTCTTGCGACAGCCATTTCAACAGAAACCATGGTGGGAAGAATAGGAGAGACTGGACAAATAAAGAAAACATTTTCTCCTTCCTTGTTTGCCTTTTGCAAGGTTCCAGAGGGTTTTCTGTCATTTGGGGGGGGTCAGATTTCCATGGTCAGGAACACATTCGAAATTTCCCCATAGGAATCAATGGAATTTGAAGAGTTGTTATGTGAACTCTCGCCTAGCAGTTGATTTCCTGAGAAGTCGTTGTGTTTGCATAGTGAGACCTGCTTGTATATAAATATTTGGGGCAGGAAAACACAACTAAAAGGAGGTTTGCAAACATCACCAATCAGCTGGCCTGCAAAGCTCTGTGGAAAGCTCTCTGCTTAGGGCTTTGCAAGATCATCGGATCGCGTGAAGCCCCCTTGTCCTTTTCCTCCCTGCAATAATCACGGAGCATCTGATCCCCTATCCCAACGTGAGACAACGTATGGCAAACCTGTCCCTGTCCTTACCTGTATGGGACCTGAGATGCACCGTGAGCTGGCTGGAATTGCGGCTTGCGTAAGGGCAGATCTGGCACTTGAAAGGGCGCTCGTTTGAATGGATGCGCTGGTGCTTGTTCAGGCTGCTGCTTTCGGAAGCTGCGTAGTCACAGTGCTTGCACTTGTAGGGCTTCACTCCACTGTGGGATCGCATGTGCATTTTCAGCTTGTCTTTGCGGCTGAAGCTCTTTCCGCAAACCTCACATTTGTGGGGCTTGTCACCTAAAACAACGGCAACAACAAAAAGCCAAGGTGCAGCAGGGTTGAGATGAGTTGCATTGCACGGAACAAAGAGATCTTTAATGGAAGAATGTTTCCCTTTCCCTTTTTCTCATGGGCTTATTATACTTTAGAGCAGGGGTGTCTAACTCAAATTCATCGGGGGCCGCATCAGCAGTTTGGTCACCCTCAAAGGGCCGGTTGTATCTGTAGGACTTACAGTACAGGAGAGAAGGGTTCAGGCAGCCATTGGATCGGTCACATCACAGGATGGCATGCGCTCAATATAAAAACAAGTGGAGGTTTCCTGAATGCATGTAAAGTGGAGGTTTCCTGTGTAGAACGGCCGGCGCTGCTAAAGGGCAGACGTTCTCTGGCTTGTAGGCTGCCGCGCATGCGCTGAAGAGGCGGCTTTCTTGTGTCAAAAAAAAACACACGAGAATAAAAGGTGAAGGCTGGCGGCCGACGGCGGCTACACGGGCCACATGACGAGGTCTGGCGGGCCGGATTCGGCCCGCGGGCCTTGTGTTTGACACCCGTGCTTTAGAGGTTTCCTCCATGCTATTTGTCTTTTTCTCCAGCAAACTGAGGATGTGCGGAGAGGCAGGCATAGCTTTGAGAATGCATCTGCTTGCAATACATTAATTTTACAGGTGGGATCTGAAACGAAATATTGTAGTGTGCAATGCTTTCCATCAGGGCTCCAGCCACCCAATTCTATCCCCTCCCTGCACCATCTTCCACCTCAATAGTCAGTCTACACCCACTGAGTACGTTCTGGTGGATCCTTTTCCTTCCATTGTGGTTTTTCTTAATGGAGAGGAGGGTCGAATCCAAGCTATGCTAAAATATTTTATTTATCCATTTAAGTCTATCAGCAAATCATGCTTCCATCCTTGGGACACTTTGAACCAAGAAATGGGATGCGGGTGGCGCTGTGGGTTAAACCACAGAGCCTAGGACTTGCCGATCAGAAGGTCAGCGGTTTGAATCCCTGCGATGGGGTGAGCTCCCGTTGCTCGGTCCCTGCTCCTGCCAACCTAGCAGTTTGAAAGCATGTCAAAGTGCAAGTGGATAAATAGGTACCGCTCTGGTGGGAAGGTAAACGGCGTTTCCATGCGCTGCTCTGGTTCGCCAGAAGCGACTTAGTCACGCGGGCCACATGACCTGGAAGCTGCATGCTGGCTCCCTCGGCCAATAAAGCGAGATGAGCGCCGCAACCCCAGAGTCGGTCACGTCTGGACCTAATAGTGAGGGGTCCCTTTACCTTTATGAACCAAGAAGTGACCATTCCAGACAATGGGATGCTTCATTCTATCCTTTTTCATATCTCTGTCTCCTTTCTTCCCCTTTCCAGCCTCTCCATTCCCCCTCCCATGGTTGTCAGTCCTTGACCCCCACTCTCTCAACATTCTGTGTGAGTGGATATTTATGGGTTGCCCAATTCCTTCCGCCTCAAGTAGTCCTCCCCCAATATTTTTTTAGCACCTGCAAATCTCAGGGTTACTTCAAGTCTGCAGGTACTCCTGGGGGTGGAAATGAGGGAGGAAAAAGAAAGATGTGTTTAAGGAAAAAATAAAAACACAAAATTGCAATGTAACACACTCCCATGCGTTCTTGTATAAACTGATACAGTGTTATTATCTTAATAAATATATAGATGTTAATCGCCTACTACGTTCCGTATAAACTCATTCCAAATGTTATCGTATTTATCCAATCAAAGTCTGTGCCCGTAAGCAGAACGCAAATGGGCCCAGGAGATCTGTGTACATTGGTTGGGGGGGGGGGGAAGGTAGGGAAATTAGGGCTATATAACTCAGTTTAAGGCTATATAAGGCTGCTTACCAGTGTGTGTTCTTAAATGTCGTTCCATGTCTTTCATACCGTAGGATGTCTTGAACTGGCAGCCTGGGGAGGGGAAAAACGGAGAGGGCCAGCTATTGTTTATTTATTGACTTTTACCCTACACTTTCTCCAAGGGTTCCAGGGAAGGGCATACAATTCCCCCCTCCTCACAACTTTAAATCTTTGAGTGGCCCAAGGTCACCCGTTGAGTGGATTTGAACCCAGGTCTCCCTGGGCCTAGCGCAACACTGCTCCTCAACAGGGATACATGACCTAGAACTAGGCCTCGGCTAGAACTCTGCTCCTTATTCCTCTCCCTGGATGCCAAACTTCTACGGATGTCAGCAGTCAACAAGTCCGCTGGGAGACACAGCCATGTTGTTTCCTGACGTTGGCGTTGCTCGCAATTGACATGGCAACAGGAAACAGGGCAGCATTTCCTTCAGGGAAACCTTTGGGTGGGCAGAGCAGAGGAAGGAGTGGGTGGAGCAACAGGTGTAAATTTCCCCTTCGTACAGTAGGCTAGTTTCTACTCAAACTCACACACACCTTGGTGTTAGAAATTAGCCAGGCGCCAGGCGCGTTTTGCTACTGGCGAGGGTCCAACTGCAACCACGTGGAAATCTCTGTTTGCCAAGCTGGCAACTGACATCTCCATCAGGCCGGCCCCGCCAGGTTTAAGCAGAAGAGTTTATTTATTCTGTTTATATTGCACTTTTTTCTCCAAGGAGTACATGGTTCACTCCCCTCCTCGGTTAATTCCTACAAAGACCCTGTGAGGTAGCTTAAGAGGCTGTGACTGGCCCAAGGTTACCCAATGAGCTTCATGACTAAGTAGAGATTTGAACCCTGATCTCCCAAGTCCTAGTCTGATACTCTAACCACTCCACCACACTGACTTCCTAAAGCACTTCTGCCATGGAGCAGCTATATAAATTAAGTAAATAAATACAGTGGTACCTCGGGTTACATACGCTTCAGGTTACATACGCTTCAGGTTACAGACTCCACTAACCCAGAAATAGTACCTCAGGTTAAGAACTTTGCTTCAGGATAAGAACAGAAATCGTGCTCTGGTGGCGCAGCAGCAGCAGGAGGCCCCATTAGCTAAAGTGGTGCTTCAGGTTAACAACAGTTTCAGGTTAAGAACGGACCTCCGGAATGAATTAAGTACTTAACCCGAGGTACCACTGTATGGGGAAAGCAAAAGGCCACTTACTGAAATATTTTCCTTGAAGCTTGAATTTCTTTTATTCTGGATTGCTTTATTTGATGTTTTATTGTGTTGTAAACTACTCTGAGATTTTTTTCTTTGAGATACAAAGCGGTATAATAATGATATTAAGAAGAAGTAGTAGTTTCACAGCAAAAAAGAAAAAGGAAAAAAGGCACCTAGACATTCCGTTGTGGCAACTGTAGCCCAGGTTTAAATTGGCTTTTGGGGATTAGCTTATATATCTGAGTTTATAACACTGCTCTCCATCCTCTGTCCAGGGAAACAAGAGACACTGGCAGAGTCAAAGAGCATATCCCAGCCACTCGGGATGTGAAACACAGCCAGTGAAGGTGCAGTTTTGGGACAGCTCCATGGGGCAGATAAGAGAGGTCCCCTGGGCCTGGGATGCCCCTTCAATTCCACACTCAGACCCCGGATAGGCAGATAAGGTTGAAGTGCACTCAGCAAGCTTCAAAGCTGAGCAAGGATTGATTCCACACCCTCCTGGTTCAGGTCCAATGACCCCCCTCGAAGGTAGGTGTGCAGGTGTTTTGCCTGAATTACCAACACTGTCTGAGGTTAGAAGCACAGCGAGAAATGGACATAACTTCCAGGTAAGATTCTCAAGGGAAGACAGGTTCTGAAACAGAACATTTCGATGAAGTTAGTGACCTAATTACACAGGCAAGGCTTCCCACCCACCTACCTTCCCGTGACTTTGGCCTGCGTGATCAATGGCTATATAAATTAATTAAAAAGCGCTTCCATGAATCTTCTTGAAACTTTGCGGCCATGTCACTGATTAAAATTCGTTTAAGCATTTCCAATTTATTTTTCCCCCCTCTGGAAGCAGCAGAGCAAAGCAGAGGATGTAAGGAACGATTCGGAAGAACAATTTACGAGGGGCAAAGGCACTTGAGGTCCCTGAGACTGCTTAGGGTGGGGTGAGGCAAGAAAATCCTGAAAAAGGAGGCTATCATTTTTACCGTGTATCATCTATATGTATACAGAATCCATACTGCTGAGCCTCACTAACTGGAAAGTGCTTTTTTTCTTTCCTTCCAAAGACTGTTTTTGTCGATCATATTCCTGCTAATATGCAGGCAATGTTTCCCAAAGCAATGGCGGCTAAAGAGGGCAGTGTGGTGTAGTGGTTAGAGTGTTGGACTAGAGTTCAAATCTCCACTCACCAATGAAGCTCCCTGGGTGACCTTGGGCCTCTCAGGCCAAACTACCTCACATGGTTGTTGTAGGGGGCTTGGGTAGGTGTTTATTGCTGTTGCTGATGCTAATTTTTTTATATATATTTATTCTGGATCTTGTGATTTATGTGGAAATTTGGCTGTGCGCTTTTTGATGTTTTGCTTATTGTTGATGACTAGTTTTGTTATGTTTGCAGTTATGTATTTTTTTATATGTTGCAAGCCACCTTGCACACGGTTTGAACTTTGGAAAGGCAGTATACAGTCATACCTCGGGTTGAATGTGCTTCAGGTTGAGCGCTTTCGGGTTGCACTCCACAGCAACCCGGAAGTAACGGAGCGCATTACTTCCGGGTTTCACTGCTCACACATGCGCAGATGCTCACAATGACATCACGCGCATGCACGGAAGCAGCAAAACGCGACCCGCGCAAATGCGTCTTATGTTCTATTCAGGATGCTAACGGATCCCGTTCTCATCCAGGGGGTACCACTGTACAAAGGATTGATTGAATAGGAGGGGGAATATCAATGTTTACCCACTTTTATTTACTGAATTATATACCTGCCCTATAACCGCAGGTCTCAGGGCCGTTGAACTCCCTGGAGAAAAACATGGGGTGTAAACACAGCAAACAAATAAATAACCCAACCTCCCCAACCACTATGAGGTTTATAGAATTTCCACTGTTTTTTTTCACCTGCGAAGAAGGAGATTTTGAACCTTCCTACCCTAAAGCAACAGAATAGAATGGAGGGATCTGTGAACCAGCAACAGCCAGGGGATCTAAACCGCAGAAGCAGTCACTTCTATGGTCCCAAGACTGCCACACTGTCTAAACCAGGAATAGGCAAACTCGGCCCTCCAGATGTTTTGGGACTACAATTCCCATCATCCCTAGCTAACAGGACCAGTGGTCAGGGATGATGGGAATTGTAGTCCCAAAACATCTGGAGGGCCAAGTTTGCCTATGCTTGGTCTAAACACAGGAATACTTTACCTGGATAGCAGCAGTTAAGTTTCTTTTGCGCCCCTGATGTGGCGGACTTTCTGGCGCGAGGTTTCGGTGTGGTGGTGACAACGGCGGCAGGCTGAGGCTCACTGCTCTCACCCGGTAGGTAGGTTTGGTAGCCATGCTCAAAAACAAACTCTGGCGCAGAAACTCAAAAGCAACCAGGAAAAAAAGAAGACTTGTTTTAACATCAGAGCACTGCAAAACCACATAGCTTCTGCGAACCCTCAATATAAGAACATAAAATTACTCCCAATCTCGAGACTATAATGCAATCTTCTTTTCTTTTCTTAACTGCTTCCTTGTCAGTGAGAGAAACCCCACAAGGTTCACTAATCAAAGCTGGTCAGGAAGGAAACTTTTAAGTTAGCTATGAGACTAAGCTCCCGTATGCACTATGAATTTGAACATCTGTGGCTCCCTGCAAAGAATCCTTGGAGGTGTGCTTTGTGAATGGCGTGAGAGTTGTTAAGTTCCCCTCTTCCCAAATCATTTACAGGCAAGAAGAAGAAAAGAGCCAACTTTTGCAATACTTTTCTGCCTGGTCACCTGGAGGTGATTTTTATTTGCCATAGGTGGCAAAGTAAGCGGCTGCGTACAAGAATGAACAAGGAAGTGAGCTTAGGGACCTGTCATATACCAGCTAAGATTCTTCTTCTATCTTGCCCAGCATTTCCTGTTTTGACTGGCAGTGACTGAATGCCAGGGTCAGGCAGAAAGGACTTTTCCATTACTTGCTATCTGAACCTTTGAACTGGAGATGCCAGGGAAATTCTGCACAGAAGGCATGTGCTGTACCACTAAGGAACTTTTCCCCAAGTTCACAAGCCACAAGTGGCATACATTGAGCCATACCAATGACCAATCTGGGCCAATGTTCTCAGCTCAGACGGGCAGCAGCTCTTCATCATCTTAAGCAAAGACATTTCTTTTCTTTGGAGATGCCGGTGGGACAAAGCTTTAGTGCAGGGGTCAGCAAACTTTTCCAGCAAATTTTCCTGTCGGCATCATGGCATGGGAATGTAAATAAAGACTGACATACAAAATCAGGCCAAAGTTCCATCAAGTAGTATAACAATGGAACAGTTTGGTCCGGGGGTCAGCAAACTTTTTCAGCAGAGGGCCAGTCCACTGTCCCTCAGACCTTGTGGGGGACCGGACTATATTTTGAAAATAAATAAATAAATAAAATAAATAAAAAATGAATGGATTCCTATGCCCCACAAATAACCCAGAGATGCATTTTAAATAAAAGCATACATTTTACTCATGTAAAAATACGATGATTCCCAGACCGTCTGCAGGCCCCACAAATAACCCAGAGATGCATTTTAAATAAAAGGACACATTCTACTCATGTAAAAATACGATGATTCCCAGACCGTCTGCGGGCAGGATTTAGGTGATTGGGCTGGATCCGGCCTCTGGGCCTTCATTTGCCTACCCTACCCATGCTTTAGTGTTTCCATTTGCCCAGGGTACCCCTGCTGCTGAAGCATACAATGCTAGGGCTTAGTTTTGCCACGAAGATGCCACTACCCAAACTTCCTGGATAAATACCTGTGATCGTTTGGGTTTCTGAAGTGATGGTCCTTGTTGTGGTTTGGGTCTGGGTCGCTGGCACGGTTTCTTCTGCTACAAACTGTACTGTGCTGGTGGTCTCCGCTGTTGTGCCGGACAACTGGCAGCCGCTTCTCTTGTGAGCGACGAAAGCATCTAGGTTATTGAACTGCTGCTTGCACAGGCCACAAATGTGAATATCTGGTGTGAGCTCCACCAGGACAGTGGTGCCTCCTGGAACTGTCAAAAGACACATCAAATTGAACAAAGCAATTCATAATCACCGCGGAAATTGCAACAGAAATTTTATGTGTTGCCAAGGTTATTGTTTGCAAGTTACTGGTAACAATGGAGAAATGGTTGAACAGGCTTCACCAACATGGCAGGCATCCTGGTACCCATTGAGCCTCTGAGCTTCCCCATGAACTGCCCACTTGGTCATGACATAGGGAGGGCGGTTACTGTATCCTCCCTTGGAAATCACAGAGAGTTGAAGGAGAAAGTTGGAAGAGTGATGCTCTTTCTCAGTTCCTCTTTCAGCTCTGTGTGCTTTTCCAGGCTGATTAATTCAACTAGCTCTGACATTTACCCAGATTGCGTAGAAAAGTGGAATATGTGTGCATTCACTTTCTCTATTTCTGTCTCCAGGGGGTGGGGGTGGGGAGAGGAGCAGAGAAAAGAGGGTTTGGTGTCCACAGCACTTGCTGAAAAATTCAAGGGTGCCCACTGACCTTGGTGAACCCTGCGCTAGAAAAACATTATTATCCCACAGGAGGTTATCAGCAGCTCAAAAGAAGCTTCAGCAGTAAATAAATAAATAATTTTTTATTTATACCCTGCCCTCCTTGGCCAGGGCCAGGGTCAGGGCGGCTAACACTTAATACGAATTACAATAAAACGTAATAGAGAAGAAACAACACACACAACAAACAAACAAACAAACAGTTACTTAAAATACAGCTTAAAATACATCTTAAAATACCGTATTTTTCACTCCATAGGGCGTACTGGACCATAGGGCGCACCTAGTGTTGTTGTTCTTTTTTTGGGGGGGGGAAATAAGGAAAAAAATTTTTGTCCCCCCCCCCCCAGCCCCAAAGAGCAAAGAAGCCAAGACAGCTGTCTTGGCTTCCTCTTTAGCCATGCGCAACTTATCCAGCTGGGAGAAGCTGCACGCGGCTTTGTTTTTAGCCAGCTTCCCCCAACCCCAGCCCCCAGAACAGGCTGCTTTCCGCAAGCCTTCTGAGCCCGGCGGGAACTCCGGCCACGCTCAGAAGGCTTGCGGATAGCTGCCTGAAGCCTGGAGAGCGAGAGGGGTTGGTGCGCACCAACCCCTCTCGCTCTCCAGGCTTCAGCGAAAGCCTGCATTCGCTCCATAGGACGCACACACATTTCCCCTTCCCCTTTTTGGAGGGGAAAAAGTGTGTCCTATAGAGCGAAAAATACGGTACATCTTAAAATGCAGCCTCATTTTAGTAGTAGCCCATAAATCAAGATCATAAAGGGAGGAAACATCAGATAGTCACCCGAGCCAGCTATCCATGCTGGTCCTACATGGACCAGCAAAAAAAGCCAAGGGAAACTTTATACAGTGGTACCTTGGGTTACATACGCTTCAGGTTACATACGCTTCAGGTTACAGACTCCGCTAACCCAGAAATATTACCTCGGGTTAAGAACTTTGCTTCAGGATGAGAACAGAAATCGTGCTCTGGCAGCGCGGCGGCAGCGGGAGGCCCCATTAGCTAAAGTGGTACTTCAGGTTAAGAACAGTTTCAGGTTAAGAACAGACCTCCGGAATGAATTAAGTACTTAACCCGTGTGAGCTGGCAGACCACACACTGCACACTGCTTTAGCATCCATGCGCATTGACACTAGTCAAGATACCTCTGCTCCCTGCTCCAAGATTTAACTTCTGGAGTCCATAGGAATGGAGCTCTGCATTGAAGGATGGCAAGTCTAGCAGCTAAGACTAAAAAAATTAACAAGTGGAACATAAGGTACCTTTATTTATCCATCACAGACCTTATTATTGCCAGCTGGAGTTACAAGATAAAGGTGCATATGTTCATGCATGAGAGTCGCCAAGATGTCAGGTTTTAGATCCTCTACAGATTGCTATGTTAAATGGCGGATGTGCGGGGAAGAGAATGCGATGAGACGAGGCCTTTTCAGTGACTGCACCAGTATTGTGAAATATCTGTGAAGCATGGATGACCCCCTCTGTTGTGGTTGAATTCCACCAGGATTTTGCTTGCTAAGTTCATTTTTACCTATGATCTCTGCCACTGCTTTTAAACAGTTCTTTTTTTAATGCTGTGCTCCTACACACACCTGTTCAAAACGTATTTATTTGTATTGCTGAATGCTTTGTATTTCAACGTATTTATTCTAAATTGTTGTATGGCACCCTTGACTGATGCACCAGAAGGATGGAACAGAAATGAATGCTAGGTAGGTCAGGTTGAGATATTGTGATGGGCACAAGATTGCCTACTGAAACACCCCTAGTCTAACCATTTTAACCTGCTTACATTATATGGAAACTTTCTCCCGGGAAATCACGCACAGGAAGGCAGCTTGCAATGTCACTTTATGAATATTTACTCAAACTGGATTTACTCCCAGGTAAGTCTGTGTAATGGACTGCAGCTTTAAGGTATTTAAATTCCAGCAGCACAAATAGCTCCATTGTGTGATCTCTTAAAACCTTCCCACGGAGAGAACACATTTGCTTAAGAAACTTTTAAAATCGCCTTTTCTTTTAACTTCAAATTGCTCTAGTGCCAGCCAGGCTAATGCGCCCTGAGTTCAGCCTTGAGCAATTGCAGAATGGTTCATGTGGAGAGGATGCGCATGCAGCGTCCTACATGTGAGGTTATGGGGCTGGCCATAGTTTAGAGGAAGAGCATATGCACGCAGAAGGTTCCAGGTTCAATCCTGGCCATCTCCCAGTTAACAGGACCAGGTATCCCAGGCGACTGGAAAGACTGACTGAGCTACTAAGAAAGCTGCTGCCAGTCAGTATAGCCAGTACTGGACGATACGGATTAATCTGGTGTGAAGCAGCCTTCTGTACTACTACTACTACTAATTTCTTATTTCTTATTTATACCCCGCCCATCTGGCTGGGTTTCCCCAGCCACTCTGGGCAGCTTCCAATAAAACACTAAAATACAATAACCTATTAAACATTAAAAGCTTCCCTAAACAGGGCTGCCTTTAGATGTCGTCTAAAAGTTTGGTAGCTATTTTTCTCTTTGACATCTGGTGGGAAGGCGTTTCACAGGGAGGGAACCTCCAGAAGGCCCTGGGCGCTGGACCTCAGTGTCCAGGTAGAACGATGGAGGTGGAGACGTTCCTTCAGGTATACTGGACCGAGGCCGTTTAGGGCTTTAAAGGTCAGCACCAACACTTTGAATTGTGCTCGGAAACGTACTGGGAGCCAGTGTAGTTCTTTCAAGACCAGTATTATATGGTCTGGGCGGCCGCTCCCAGTCACCAGTCTAGCTGCCGCATTCTGGGTTAGTTGTTTCCGGGTCACCTTCAAAGATAGCCCCACATAGAGCGCATTGCAGTAGTCTAAGTGAGAGATAACCAGAGCATGCACCACTCTGGCAAGACAGTCTGCAGGCAGATAGGGTCTCAGCCTGCGTACCAGATGGAGCTGGTAAACAGCTGCCCTGGACACAGAATTGACCTGCGCCTCCATGGACCGCTGTGAGTCGAGAATGACTCCCAGGCTGCACACCTGGTCCTTCAGGGGCACAGTTACCCCATTCAGGGGGTAACTTTTTGCTAGGGGGGTATAGAAAGTCCAAATGCAAGAACAAAAGCCCTGGCCTAGGAAGGGCCTCTGAATTCCTTGCAAGCAGAAGAATAAAACAGCACCCCAAACCAGGTTGCATTGGAGGTGCTGGAACCAGGCCTTGATCTGCTTGCACGCAGCGCTTTTGGCGCACGCTGCAAATTGCACGGTCAAAAAAACCGGATTATGCCACCCCCTCCATCTGCTGCAATCCTGCACAGAATTAAATGCAACTAAACCCACCAAGCATGCTCAAACCTGCTGGCTTTAGCACCCGAAACCCTCCCGGTTCCTTATGAAAGGCGATGCACCTTTCTTGACCCTCTCCCCACCCGGCCCCCGGCTTGTCTCAATGCCACCCTCCGGCCCGGCTTTCCCCAACATGCCGGCTGCTCTTCCCACCCAGGTTCCCGGGCCCCGTTTTTACGCTCCAGATTCCCGGGCTGCGCGAGCGCTCGCTTCTTCCGCTACTCAGGTTTCGGGGCCGGCCGGAGCGCAGGCTCGGCGCGGCTTCTGCCAGCTCCGGGCCCGGGAGCGCGGATAAGCCGCGCAGCCACTTACATTGCACGGGGCTGGCGAAAGGCTGGCCGGTCGCGGCGCTCGGGTTCATCGCAGCCGTCGCGGATTCGCAGCAGCCGCGCGCCAGGCGTAGCTTTGCAAAAAAGAAAAAGGGGGTGGGGGTGGGGAGAGGAAAAACGAACGAACAAGGAGACTTTGCAACGTCCTCGCGGGTGTCCCCCCCCCCGCCAGAAGGCGGGGACGGATGTGGAGGGACTGTGGAGCATGCTCTGTAGCAGCAACCGATGCCTTCGCGAGGCTCTTTGCCCACAGAAGGGAGCAAAGGGCGCTTGCAAGGCATGCCTCTGGTAGCAATGCAACTCAGGAGTAAGCCTGCTGAGTTGAGTTGGACTTGCTCCCCGGTCAGTGCGCACACAGGATTGCAACCCTGGAGAAAAGCGAGGGACAGTGTAGCAAAATAGGCTCTCCCGGTGGCATTTCTGGCTGAGCTGCAGCAAGGCAGCAGAGGGTCCCCCCCTTTTTTTCTTTCCCTCCTTTATCCTCGGGACAATACTGTAGATCCGAATGAGGACATTTCACTCGATGCTCGGAATGTGCATCTATTTAAACGTCCCTGTTCCGAAGCTGCTTTCTCTCCGCTTGCCCATTCATTTATGGCATTCTCGTGCCACCCAGTGAAACAAGTCCTCTGATCACCTAGAAAATTTAAATTATTAAAACACAAATACAAGAAGTTAGCCGCTAAAATAATCAATACAAAAGCTGTGCCAGCACAGAATTAGTGTAAAACCAGCATGAAATTGCGGTGATACATGGTGGCTCCAGAGGCTGTCAATATCTGCATTCTGGAACTTTAGATCTGTGTATTTAAAATGGTTTAAAGTGCTCTGCCACCCTAGCATAACAAATCCACTTCGAAATAAAAATAAGAAATGGACCTCTTTGCAGTTTGGAAAGTGACAGGGAGATGCATTGAAAGGTGTGTGATTAATTGGAAAATGTGCACACCTTGCAAGCAAATCGGGATGAATGCAATATGAATTCTCATTGCCATATAAGCACTCCATAAACAAAGCAAGGATTGTTCAATAAAGACTGGACCCGAGCCACATTTGTAGAGTAAACACTACACAAATCTGGAGCGGAGTCCCTAAGACAGTTGGATGGTGCATTGCACGCCTCCTTCCGCAAGTTCCTGCAAACATATTGCTCTGCTTTCCTTTGGATCACAACAGTGAGACCAAGAGGGGGCAGCCCAAGAACTCCATACACACTGTCCAGGCTTCTGCCTCAGAGAGGTCACTTTGATGCTGCTAACCATACAAAAACAATGGTTTCACTTCACCCCCCCCCCCCGGAGGTGCACCCCATTGTCTCTTGAGACAGACGGATGCCACTAACAACTGACATCCAGACTATTATTAATTCTGTATTATTTCTAACATGTATAGGTCGTCCTTCATTGCAACAAACTCATCCCAGGGTGGTTTCCAACAATGCATAGGTAAAGGGACTCCTGACCATTAGGTCCAGTCGTGACCGACTCTGGAGTTGCGACGCTCATCTCGCTTTATTGGCCGAGGGAGCCGGTGTACAGCTTCCGGGTCATGTTGCCAGCATGACTAAGCCGCTTCTGGCGAACCAGAGCAGCACACGGAAACCTGCCATTAACCTTCCCGCCGGAGCGGTACCTATTTATCTACTTGCACTTTGACATGCTTTCAAACTGCTAGGTTGGCAGGAGCAGGGACTGAACAACGGGAGCTCACCCCGTCACGGGGATTTGAACCATTGACCTTCTGATCGGCAAGCCCTAGACTCTGTGGTTTAACCCACAGCGCCACCCTATCAACAATGCATAAGATGCACCAAATATATCTACTATATAGGGGTGGGCGGGAGGGGGTGCTGCTAGTTAGAACATAGGATACAAATATTGTACCAGTTGCATGCTCATGGCTGTCCTGGGTTCAATGCAGCTTGTTTATTTTGTTTGAAGCAAGACTATTTGAAGGGCTCCCTTCACCCTGCATCAGCCTGCTTCCCTTTTGAGAGCAGTCTCTTTTCATTTCTTTGCTTATTTAATAATAGCAGCCAAAACTCAAATCGTATGGGAGACAGGGGCTATGTTACGTTATTGGATAAATCAAAAGGATCAATTCAAGAATTCTAAAGTTCAAAAGGTGCCGTTGATGTAAATGACACGTGGTAAAATCCTTCCATACACCCCCAAATGTGGCAGGTTTAGCCAATCCTTGTAGTGCCTTAAGATTCCTTTAGAACCACTTTTTCTTCAAGAAACAAACACGTGTAATAAATAATAAAAATGGTAATTATAATGATAACGCCCCCCCATCCTAGTAATTTTCAACAAAGTCTATAGAATCTATAGAAAATCTGGGTGCTCCTGTGTCTATAGGAGATACAGCAGAGGTGGGAAACCTGAGTCCACTGAGATGTTATTGGACCAAAGTTCCCATCACCAGTGGCCATGTTGTCTGGGGCTTGTGAAAGTTGACATCCAACAACATCTGAAACGCCTCCGTTTCCTCACCCCTGCAAGAGGGGATTTCGGTAGGAAGTGCGTTTCGCGTCAGCTTGCTAGGATCTCACCTGCTCCACCTTCCCAGCCGAAATGTATCCTTTTGAGCCAAGGTTCTCCAGCATGGCCAAAATGATGAGCTTTCCAACGGCAGCTGCATGTCGGCATGTTGAAGCTTCCCCTTGCCGGATGCTCAGATATTTTATCTCGAACTGTCTGATGCAGCTTGACTTCTGAATGCCCTGCCTGTCTCCCCCCTGCCCACCCTTTGCTCCTCCTGTGATTGACATTTGTCATTACTGTGCCACGTCGCTTGTGCGGTACTTGCCCACTGCCTGCAGCGGTGGAGTATCTTCTTTTTCTGTCAGGTTAAGGGTGAAAAGGATTACACATGCATACTGATTTATGCCTTCTGGGCTTGGAATAGTGTCAGTTGTGATTGCTGGCATGCTCTTTCAGCGTTTCTGCTTTTTTTTTGGTTGTTGGGTTACATAGCATTTCAGTCTTGGGGCCGTTACACATATTAGGGGAGATGAATGTTGGAGATCTTTTGGCCTCTTGTGCACATGCATCGGTTTTAACACCAGTAGTGTGTGCTTGTGCATCCCTTTTATACCATCTTTGTAAACTGGCGTTTTTCGTGCTCATGCACATTACAGTTTTACCATGCCCACTTCAACTGCATGTGGTTGGTCAAGACCATGGAACACATGTCCTTAAAGCCTTGCAGACTTGCTGCCTGTTTATTGCCGAGCCAAATTCATGGTGCCAGTTTTGACATATACCATACTTTTCCGTGTATACGATGCCCCCTATTTGGGGGGACTCAAATTTAAGAAAATGGGGGGGAGATGGCTCACAGTTGTTGCATTTTTTTGGGGGGGGAGGATTGCCCAGAGTTGTACAACTTTTTTGGGGGGGGTGGATTGCCGAAAATTGATTACCCACCTCACCAATGCTGACAATCGCATTGGTGGCCAGCAGCCGCCAATCGAACACCCACTTGCTGCAGCAACAGCAAATCACAAACAGACCCTTACCCAGCAGAAAATCAATAACCCAATGGAGAAAAGCTATCCGCTGCCAATTGCGCACGTCCCAGAACAGCAGCCGCCAATCGCAGCAGCAACAGCCAATCCACAGCAGTCCTTGCTGCAAAAACCAATCACCAACCCAATCAGAGCAGCAGCAGCCAATCCAAAGCAGTTCTTGTAGCAGTCAACAATTGTCGCTGACAAGTTCCTGTATAAGACTTGCCATGTTTTTGAACATTATTTTTGAGTAAAAAAACTTTGTTTTATAGATGGAAAAGTACGGTAAATCCTTAGATGGCTTAGGACCCAGCTATCCAAAGGAGTGTCTCTCCCACTATGGTCCTTCCTTGAAAGCCACTCAAGAGCCCCTTTTGTGATATCCAGTTGTCTGGAATTTGTGGCGCTGTGGTCTAAACCACTGAGCCTAGGGCTTGCCGATCGGAAAGTTGCCGGTTCGAATCCCCGCGACGGGGTGAGCTCCCATTGCTTGGTCCCAGCTCCTGCCAACCTAGTAGTTCGAAAGCACGTCAAAGTGCAAATAGATAAATAGGTAAACGGGAAGGTAAACGGCGTTTCCATGCACTGCTCTGGTTTCACCAGAAGCGGCTTAGTCATACTGGCCACATGACCCAGGGAAGCTGTCTGCGGACAAACACCGGCTCCCTCAGCCAGTAAAGCGAGATGAGCGCCACAACCCCAGAGTCTCCCACGACTGGACTTAACTGTCAGGGGTCCTTTACCTTTACCTTTTTATAAAAATATAAGAAAAGCCCTGTTGGATCAAGTCAAAGGCCCATCCAGTCCAGCAGAGGCTTATGGGAAGCTGTGATGTTTTCAAGAATTTAATCTGCAAGGGTTCTCAGGGTATATACTTTTACAAATAGGAATGAGTCTGGAAAGGATTGTATCAGAACTTCCCACTTTTCCACTTTTCACTTGAGTTGCATATGCAAACTATATTGGTGTTGATGCCCATCAGTGGGGAAGTATGAAAAAAAGTTGATGCAGTGAAATGAAACAAAACTTGCACATAGGCTTGAATGGAGTCAGGATTAGTGCCTGACGAGCAGCTCAAAATGAAAACTGAAGGATGGATGCAGGGAGAAATCAACAGGCAATTAGAATAACTTAAAGATTTTAGAAAACAGTTCTTAGTAATTCATAATTATATTGATGAATAATGACAAATACTGAAAACAAATGCATTGTGCATAAAATTAATTATGTTAAAAGAATAGCTAATCTGTCTCTGTGTTGATAACATATAATTATGATGATGCTTTCTCACATGTTTTTAAATAATGTCATTTCAATTCATAATTCAGAGTAGGTATTTTGACATTTAATACATGTTGCAATTTATACAATATTTTCAATATAATTGCGCTGTGCCGCATTAAAGAATCACAGCCTACTCGGAGACGTTTCTTACCACCACATGAACATTAAAATAATAGTATGGAAGCCTATTATTCTCAGTGATAACCCATGGCAAGTTGACAACAGGGAATCACCTTCGCACAGAGAGAAACAGTGTTATTCTTTCAGGTTCTTAGTTGATCGTTCTTTTTATTGTCCCAGTCGTACTTCGTACAAAATGTTTGTGTGGATTTTTCAGAGGTTTGTGGACTGTAGCATCATCAAGATATCTGAGCCATAAAATTACACAACCCAAGGTTTGGCTTTTAAGAGAAACAAGAACAGTTCACTTGTCAAGTTTCCTGTGGGTGCTACATTTATCATTGAAATACTGAGGGTATATAAAAGTGGTGGAGAAACCATTTGTCCTCAAGGGCCACATTGCCTCATTGCCAACCCCGCAAGGGCCATATGCTGGCAGAGGATGGGACCAGATTGCGGGTAGGGTCAATGTTTGCAAGGCCACGTTCTCTTTCTCATCCCTGCCTTCATACTCATACACAGACACCACATTCAGATAGACAGAGCCATGCACACAAATATATGCACGCACACCTATATACAGTGGTGCCCCGCAAGACGAACGCCTCGCAAGACGGAAAACCCGCTAGACGAAAGGGTTTTCCGTTTTGGAGGCGCTTTGCTAAACGAATTTCCCTATGGGCTTCCTTCGCAAGACGAAAGCCCATAGGGAAATCTCCAGGACAGCGGGGAAGCGCAGCGCGTCTTCCCCACTGTCCTCGGACCTCCTCCGAAGCCGGGCAGCGGG
>JAXCMG010000005.1:11483296-11669783 GCA_034642415.1 Podarcis siculus | reverse complement strand
CCAGCCTTCAGAACAGCCTTCTGAAGGCTGGCGGTGGGAAGAAAAGCCCTTGTCCCCCCCCTCAGCCTTCAGAAGAGGTCGGGGGACAGACTGTCCCCCGACCTGGTCTGAAGGCGGTTTCCATAGGAACGCATTAATTGATTTTCAATGCATTCCTATGGGAAACCGTGCTTCGCAAGACGAAAAACTCACAAGAAGAAAAAACTTGCGGAACGAATTAATTTCGTCTTGCGAGGCACCACTGTACTTGCAGACAGACATGCACCCCAAACCCAGATGATCCATTCAGATCAGCCGAGGAGTGCAGGGGGCATGGATTTTTTCATCCTCATCACTGCACCGGAATGGGCAGGGAGGTTTGGACACATGATATTAGATCCTAGCCACCCATCACCTGAACGTAAAAAGGTAAAGGTAAAGGGACCCCGACCATTAGGTCCAGTTGTGGCTGACTCTGGGCTCATCTCGCTTTATTGGCCGAGGGAGCCGGCATACACCTGGTCATGTGGCCAGCATGACTAAGCCACTGCTGGCGAACCAGAGCAGCGCACGGAAATGCCATTTACCTTCCCTCCAGAGCAGTGCCTACTTATCTACTTGTACTTTGACGTGCTTTCGAACTGCTAGGTTGGCAGGAGCTGGGACCGAGCAACGGGAGCTCACCCCGTCGTGGGGATTTGAACCGCCGACCTTCTGATCGGCAAGTCCTAGGCTCTGTGGTTTAACCCACAGCGCCACCCGCGTCCCTTTCACCTGAACGTACCTAGAGACAAATTTAATGTACCAGATCCAGAAAGTGCTGTTGACTTCCCATAGCTCAATAGGCCCTGACAGCAAGAGCAAGAGGGCAGTGGCAGATCTTGCAGTCTCAAATTTAGGCGGCGCCTTGTACGATGCCAAAATTCAGTGCCCCTCTGCCTCTTGTGCTCTGTTCTAAATCATAGTTGTGGCACCCCTCGAGGCTCTGCACCCAGTGCGACTGAACCCATCACGCTGTCCCAAATCTGCCTGTGCCAAAGGATGATATCCCATGTTAATTATACTCAGAGTAGACCCATTGAAATGAATGGACTTAATTCATTACCGTGGGTATGTTCTGTGCTGAATATCGCCTAGAGTTTGTTTGCCTCGCACAAAGTTACCGCTTGCTGGGGTGAAGGCACTGTGGCCCTCCTAATCTTTTCTTTGAAGGGGCTGGGCCCCTCAGTGTTCAGAGGGCCCCCTCTGTGATGGCAGAATGTTGTGCGCAGGACATTGGGGCATTGTGCAGCATCACACGTGGGCTCCCTTAATCCTGCGGAGAAGGTGGTGCCTCTGGCAAACGTTATGCAAAATGTGTGTCGTGGGTCTCTGCCCTGAGTCTAGCAGTGCCCCAGTTGTTGAGATTCACCATGCATTTTGGAAACTTTCCTTACTGGGGTTCTGAAATGTACGAGGAGCTTCTCGGCTACAAAAGCCACCTTGCTTTAGATTGTCACATCCCACAGGTTGGAGAGCAACAGGAATTGCGGTGGGACGAAGCTAGTGTGCTTTGCTCCACTGCCCCCTTCACGTACCATATTTTTCGCTCTATAAGACACACTTTTTCCCCTCGAAAAATGAAGGGGAAATGTGTGTGCATCTTATGGATCAAATGCAGGCTCCTTGGCTTCAGCGATAGCACGCGAAGCCTCCGAAGCGCAGAGGGAGCGCTCCCTCCGTGCTCCGGAGGCTCCACGTTGCTTTCGCTGAAGCCTGGAGAGCGAGAGGGGTCGGTGTGCACCAACCCCTCTCGCTCTCCAAGCTTCAGGGATAGCAGCCTGAAGCCAGAGGCTTTGGGTTGCTTCGCTGAAGCCAGGAGAGTGAGAGGGATCAGTGCACACCGATCCCTCTTGCTCTCCTGGCTTCGCTTCACTGGAGAGGCGCTGCACAGCTTTCTCTCTCTGCGCAGCGCCCCTTCAGCGAAGCGGGAGGAGAAATGGAAGGGGCTCCGTTTCTCCTGCCGCTTCGCTGAAGGGGTGCTGAGTAGAGAGGGGGAGATTTTTTTTCCCCTTGTTCTCCCCCTCTAAAACAAGGTGTGTCCTATGGTCGGGTGCGTCCTATAGAGCAAAAAATACAGTATTTATAATAAGGTTACCAGATTTTTTTCAGTGAATCCAGGGACACTTTTTAACTTCAGTAGGAATTATAGGATTTTGTAAGGGGACTGGTTTGTAAATCCGGGGACTGTCCCCGGGAAATGGGGACTTCTGGTAACCTTAATTTATAAGAACAAAACAGCAGCAACAACAATGACATTTACATTCACCCTGAAAAGGATGCTGATTCCTGGATCCATTTGGTGGTTCTTGGGGTTGGGGTAGAAAACAAAGTAGATGCTACAAGCCTGCCCACCATTATATCAAACCTTGTTTTCCCTGCTTGTCTTTTACTAATTGATGTCCATCAATCATGTTCATTTCTTGTCCTTTTGGGGTGTGCTTGTGTCTTTTTAATTCCTGGTCATTGTGCTCCTTCCATCCCCATCTTCGGGTCCCTAGGAGTGGCTAGCTGCCCTTATCACCCACATAAACCCCCAAACAGGAAATTTATTCTGCCAGCTGGATCTTTGGCATTTAAGGAAGCTCTCCAATGATAGACATGTCACTTCAGGAAAGAATGGGGGCGGGGGAGGAACCCCACACCAAACTAGTTATCTCCAAAATTTATACCGACACATGTTTATATAAATAAAGCTTCAAGGCAAAATACTTCTGGGAGTGCATGATAACCAGCAAATGTATGGTGGATTCAAAAAGTTGGACAGCTCCAGATTAATATTTACCCATTTTTATTGCGACGCTGGATTGAAAATGGAAAGCAACACCAGCAGAGGGACTCTTTGAATACTCTGCGGTGTTTTGCATTCGATGGGTAATTCTATTCCAGAAGCTTTCGAATGCTTTACTAGTAATAGAAACCAAGTGGGAAAAACCTATTCCATATTTTAGTGATGACATTTTCACAGCAGATACCCACACACACATTCTTGTGTGTGTAGAAAAGCAAGGGAATTCTGCAAAACGCCACAAAGTCTTTAGGTACTGAATCACAGTCTGGTTCTTTAATGTTTACATGTATGTTTGTGCGTGCACACTTATATACAGATACACACACACACATTTATCTACATGTAAACATTAAAGATTTCAGAGTGCTTTGCTTTGATTCAGTACCCAAGGACTGTCTGGTGTTTTGCAGAATTCCCCAGAGCCCTATAAATGCTTCTGTGCTAGAGGTACCCATTCTAAGCTTGAGTCACTTATACCAGTTTATCAAACTAACGAGCCATTGAGTGATGCTATTTCCAAGTTCAAGCTCCACCAGGGAAAGAATGTGGAAAACAAAACTGAAATTTTAGACAGAACTGAATTCCTAAGGGCCAAGACAACTAGAATTTATTAACTCGTACACGCCAAAGCTCACCAAGAATAATGTTCCTTGAGCTTTTTCCTCCACAAATCTTACCATCTTTCATAAAATCCAGGGACGTGGGCAGGCTACATCATTCTGGATTTGGCAAGGTGTCGTGATTTAGCTTGCTGTTAAGCAGCCTTTGTGCTCTGCCCCTCAGATACAAGCACTGAAGGATCCTTGGGAGAAAAGGGGAGCTGTGCCATGGACTTGCATTTGTAACGAAGGGCTCGTTCACACCGAGGAACTAATCGCTCACGAGCGATGACGTGTGCGAACGAGCCACCAGGAGTTAATCACCGGGGATCGAACTTTCATGTTTCCCTGACATGAATTCAAACGGAACTGTCACGGAGCAGCTGCTTTTCCATTAGGCTGCGGCAGAGAGAAAGATTGGACAGCAGGCCCCTCTCATCTGAGAGACCAACTGCATTTAGGGCCTCCTTTCCCTGAACTGTTTCCATGCCAGGGGTGGACAGGGCGAGAGGCAGGGATAAGAACTGACCAACCGGTCAGCACCACAAACAGTCCCTTGGGTTGCAAACCAGAAGAATACAGTATACCCCTCCTCAAGTGCCCCTATTTTCCAGGGACTTCCTGGATTTACAGAAGCCATGCCAGTTTATGATTTGATCCCAGAATGTCCCGCTTTTCCTTAGGACGCCCCTATTTTCATCAGAGAAATGTTGGCGGGTATGGAGTTACGAAGCAAGCCAAGAAGATAAGTAACTATACAACCTTTAGAAGACATCTGAAGGCAGCCCTGTATAGGGAAGTTTTCTAATGTCTTTGTATGTCTTTATATATGTTAGAAGATGCCCAGAGTAGCTGGGGCACCCCAGTCAGATGGGCGGGGATATTATTATTATTATTATTATTATTATTATTATTATTATTATTAACTCTGTTTTCAATGGAGAAATGTTGAAGGGTATGGAAGAATAGGGTATGGAAGGAGTTTGATCTTGGAGAGAAGATAGTTGTTTCTTCTTTCTGCTCCTCCTTCTCCATCTCCTCCTTCACCATAAGGTTCAAGGGCAAATTACAATACAGTGGTACCTCGGGTTACATACGCTTCAGGTTACAGACTCCGCTAACCCAGAAGTAGTGCTTCAGGTTAAGATCTTTGCTTCAGGATGAGAACAGAAATTGTGCACTGGCTGTGCGGCAGCAGCGGGAGGCCCCATTAGCTAAAGTGGTACCTCAGGTTAAGAACAGTTTCAGGTTAAGAACAGACCTCCAGAATGAATTAACTTTTTAACCCAAGGTACCACTATACAGTGGTACCTCGGGTTACATACGCTTCAGGTTACATACGCTTCAGGTTACAGACTCCGCTAACCCAGAAATAGTACCTCAGGTTAATTTTGCTTCAGGATGAGAACAGAAGTTGTGCTCCAGCGGCACGGCAGCAGCAGGAGGCCCCATTAGCTAAAGTGGTGGTACCTCAGGTTAAGCACTGTTTCGGGTTAAGAACGGACCTCCGGAACGAATTAAGTACTTAACCTGAGGTACCACTGTACTGTATATCCATCTAACAATCATCTTAAAATGCCAAGAGTGCATTTTCATGCAAAATCCGCTGCTGAAAGTTCTGCACACCTGCACATCTTCATTTCACTGGCGGGCACATCTTTGCCTTCTGTCAGCTCCACGCTTGTCAAGGAAGGTTGCTAGTTGCCATGACACAAACTTTGCTCTGAAGCTAGTCGGTGCTGTCCTGCACAAGCAACAGAATCAATACAGTAAAATGGATTGCACCATTTCAGACTGTAGAGGGAGTATTGTATTTTTGACTACCCTTTGCTGTGTTGAGGGAAGAGGGGAGTGGGGAACCCCAACCTTACCAGGCTGGACATTGAGGACCACACTACAATTTATTTAGTCAGTCCTTTGTAGAAATTTTCTTTCATGGGGCCCATTTGAAAGAGATTTTGGATTCTACCTCATTTTACTGCATATGTGTTCAGCTGCTTTGGGACATTACTTCCTTGTGTAAGCAGCTAACAAATTCAGTTAAAAGTGATAATAGTAAGAATAATAAATGTGCAGAAACCATGGTCTTGACATCAAGTTGTGGCCCTATTGCACAGGATTTTTTTATTTGCATGCTTCTCCACAAATTATTGTTTCTCTGTACAGCATCCTTTGGTATGAATGGATCTCCATTGCTTGACCATTGCAATGAATCCCCTCCCCTCATTTCATCCTGACGCACCCTAGGGATGGACAAATCTGTCTAGTTTGGCTTTCTATCAGTTTTTCTAGTCCCAAGTTTGGGCTGTCACATTTCCTCATTTCCCCATGAAATATCACCATCATTTTAGTGTACATTTCTCCTCATAAACACATTTTTTTTTCACATGCAGTTTTGCCTAATATACACAATTTGGCAAGCAATGGTCCCTAATAGAACACACTTGTACGTTAGTTTCCCAAATGTATGCATTTTAAAACGCACACTTCCCCCTAATGTATACATTTATGTACACTTTTGTTGTTGTTGCAAAGTTCAGAGAGGTGTGAATTTTTTAAGGATAAGGTGTGCTTCAGTTTGCATCTTGTTTCAGGGAATGCGACTTGGGATCGCAATAAAATGAAAACCAACGTGAATATTTTCCCCACCCTTACCACCCCCTCAGTCGGCAGAGTCAATAACTGTTCCTTTTAATACAGGCTCGGCTGTAGTCTCTTTCCCTCCCCCCCAAAGGCCTCTGTACCTGGTGGTTGCAATTATTATTATTATTATTATTATTATTTACACATTTATTCAAAAGTTACCCTACAGCTTTGTCAACTGCCACAATACCACAGAACAATCACTCCAATCCTCAATCCCTCATCACTGTTATGTTGGCTAGCCAAATACCCTCAGTTGGAACCCAAATCCGGTGGTTGTGTTATGATCATATAAGTTAGCCGCTCATATGCTACACGACACATGAGACAATGTTTTGGAATTTCCGTGTTGCATCCTGAGTATGCCCTCTTGTCCGGTAGAGGGTGCTGTTTGGTTGCTTATGCCATTTCCCTCTGTCTGCGTGGAACGGGAACGCCACAACCGAACATTCTTTGAAATCTGCTTCCAGACATTTTCCTTTTTTTAAGGCTCATTAGTGTGAAATTCCATTCCAAAGAGCTCTGAAAACTTCAATACCAGCATAAATTCCAGCTCAGCTGTATTAAGCAAAACACCTATCAAGTTTAAATTCCAGAGCTCCCTGGTGTCTGTGGACCAGTTGTCGCCTCTGCCTGCCAATAGAAAGGTAACTTCAGAGTGATACAACTTCTGTCCCCCTGGGGCTCGCATGAGAATGAGGTGTACATCTCGAGAGGCCTTTCCCTGTGAACTAACCAAAAGAATTCAAACAAGGAAATAAGAATATATTATTGATAAGAATACCGAGCAGTTTTTTTTTGTCATTTCAAAAGCACTGAACAAAGATAAACTAATGGGTCTTCTGCATCCCCCTCACCCCACATTGCCCCCAGATTGTTGGGGAAGAAACATGTGTTTTTATCCCTAGGCCATATGCTGGCAGAGCAATACCATGAACGTTCTACGTTGCAAGCAAGTTTTTTGCACGCTCACAGATACTGAGGGCCCTTTAGTGGCATGGGAGCTGCTACACTGCCACTCCTCCTGGTGATGTTAGAAGCCCATGTTCACATAGGAGCGCAGGTGTAGTGGTCTGGGGTCGCAGGGGTTTCGAAAACCGGCTACTATTTCTGCAGTAGGGTCCCTGACTCCAGCGTCCGACAGCCACCCAATCAGCACAAAAGGGGAGCTTTTCAGCCACTGAGAATGAGGCTTCTCACCGTTTGTGCTGATTGGAGCCAATCAGAGTGAAAGGAGACGAGTCAGCCACTGAGGATTGGCTCCTAGGGTCACTCTGGAGAAGAAAACCAAGGAAAAATGCTCCATCCGCTAAGCATTTAGGAGCACTGAAAACACAAGGTGCTTCAGTTTCAAGAGAACAGTATGTAAGTTCTGTTATGTACAATGGAACGTCAAGGAAAACACAACCGAAGTAGCTGAAATAAAACATCGGAGCACTCCCAAATCATTTGCCCATGTTCATGTATAGTGGTACCTCGGGTTACATACGCTTCAGGTTACACACGCTTCAGGTTACACACTCCGCTAACCCAGAAATAGTGCTTCAGGTTAAGAACTTTGCTTCAGGATAAGAACAGAAATCGGGTTCCAGCGGCACGGCAGCAGCAGGAGGCCCCATTAGCTAAAGTGATGCTTCAGGTTAAGAACAGTTTCAGGTTAAGAACGGACCTCCGGAACAAATTAAGTACTTAATCCGAGGTACCACTGTACAGAAAATAGCTGGTCTAAGTCAGGCATAGGCAAACTCGGCCCTCCAGCTGTTTTGGGACTACAATTCCCATAATCCCTGACCACTGGTCCTGTTAGCTAGGGATGATGGGAGTTGTAGTCCCAAAACATCTGGAGGGCTGAATTTGCCTATGCCTGGTCTAAGTGAAAGGCAACACATGGAGATCTGCACTGATCGTTGCAATACACCCCTGATTATTATTATTGTCTAATTATAACATTATTATATACTTTTAGAATGGCTTCTGAATTTGCTACTACATTACTGCCAGTGGCGTAGCGTGGGGGGTGCAGGGGGGGGCCGCACCGGGCACAACATCTGGGGTTAGGGCAAATCCATTGGTTGGGGGCGCAAATCCACGGGTTAGGGGGCGCAAATCCACAGGTTAGGGGGCGCAAATTACTTGCCTTGCCCCGGGTGCTGACAACCCACGCTACGCCACTGATTACTGCATAGGATAAATATGCACCACACCTCTTTCCTCTTCCAGAAATATTAATGTGGAAAGCTCTCCCACACGAACATAGGAAGCTGTCCTTAATCTGTTGTTTGGCAGCTCTTTGAATGCATTTTCATTGACTGTAATGTTTGCACAGAGAATTGTTCTTAGCAGCCGGGTGTTTTGCTTCTGTTATTTTTAATACAGAAAAGCAGGATAACAAAATGTTTTGTTTTTATATATATATAAATAAAAATGCCTAGGTTTTATTTACTTGTTTATGGATTAATTCATTCATTTAGATGTATGGCTTGTTTCATCCTTTTGCCTCGACGTATATAATGATAAATAATAATAAAATGACAAAAGCTCCACTAATAAAAAAAATAAAAGAGAGACTACAATGAAAAATGCACAACCTTCGTTTCTGAATAGGTAATATGATATCGGCCCTCTTAGCGGAGCTGAGACAAAACTAGTTCCATGTGCTCTGGGCAACCACTCATCCTTGCAAAGGTTTCAACCCCACGCTCACTTAATTGAAATTTTGCCCATGGAACACAGTAGCCTTACTTGCTGAGTAAACACAAAAAGGATCAGGCTGGTTGACTTGTTCAAATTTTTCCTAGATATCAGGCAGGCAGCTTATTTTAACATCTATATTCATTTCCAACGATCACCCTATTCAGGGCAGACCCATTGAAATGAATGGGCATGGCTAACATAGGTCCACCAGACCCTTGAAGTGTCCCTATTTTTCAACACTCCCTGATTTAGAGATGCAGTCCCAGTTTCTGATTTGATCCCGGAACGTCCTGCTTTTCCTTAAGATGTCCCAATTTTCATTGGAGAAATGTTGAAGGGTATGGAGTTAGTCAGGCCCTGAGACATCTAAAGGCAATCCTGTATACGGAAGTGGTTTTTTTAAATGTTTAATGTTTTATTATGTTTTTATATATGTTGGAAGCTGCCCAGAGTAGCTGGGGCAACCCAATAAGATGTGTGGGGAAGAAATACAGCGGTACCTCGGGTTAAGTACTTAATTCGTTCTGGAGGTCCGTTCTTAACCTGAAACTGTTCTTAACCTGAAGCACCACTTTAGCTAATGGGGCCTCCTGCTGCTGCCGCGCCACCGGAACATGATTTCTGTTCTCATCCTGAAGCAAAGTTCTTAACCTGAAGCACTATTTCTGCGTTCGCGGAGTCTGTAACCTGAAGCGTGTGTAACCTGAGGTACCACTGTAGTAAAATTATCATTATGGAATGGGACATCCCTATTTCCATCAGAGAAATGTTGCAGGGTGTGCTACTCAAAGTAGACCCATTAAACTAAATTGATATGACGGTTTTGGGGCCATTGTCAGGGTTGCCATACCTTTGGAATTTCCCGGACATACCTGGAATACTGAAGTCAGAAGCAGTGTCCGGGCGGAAATCGGGAAAACGTCCGGGATAAACCGGATGTATGGCCACCCATGTTGGCAGTGTCGTTTTTGCCGATTTTCCTTAAACAACTTTTGTGTCCAGATTTTTACTTTTTGAAAGATGGCAACCCTAATTCAATTCAATGAGGGTCTACTCATTGAATACAATTCTATGCATCAGGGAGGTCCCTTTTTCTATTATTTAGTAAAAATCCACTCTATTCTATGAAATGAATGACTGATAAATAGTTTATTGGAAACTGCACTGTGGTCTTAGGATGAAGGGCAGTATAGAAATTTAAGAAAATTATTATTATTATTATTATTATTATTATTAATAATAATACATGCCTACTCAGAAGTAAGTACAATGGATTTCCTTGGTGCTTACTCCCAGGTAACTGGATTGCAGCCTTAATTGAGCTATATGAGCTATGATGTTAGATCCGAAGTAAGGAAGCTGGTGTCCTAACCTCGCGATTGGTATATTTGGAGGATATGCCTTAGCTAGTGATGGTATGTATAATGGGGTATTGCACCAATGCCTGTTGTGTGTGTGGTGTGGGGGGGGGGAGGAGTAGAAAGAAATATATATGTATGAATGCAAAAAATACCCAATAGTAGTAAGACTTAAGTATCCAAGGAGCGGTTCAACATGACATGAGTTTTCATCTGCTCATAAGCTACAGGGATTCGGGCTACAGTTGATAAGCTTATCTTGAAGTAAGACAGAAGTTAGGCTGCTGAAATTCTTACCATTTTGCTGCCATTATACAGCTGAGAGTCAAGAACTGTCAAATTACATGAGTAATAGCTATCCATATTCAAAAGGGAGAGCTGTTGACAATTGCCTCTCATCCCTCCTTTCCATTCCATCTGTGCTTGCTGCAGAGCAGGCAGGACTAAGCAGAGCTGGGGCCAGATATTGCCACATTCCCGATAAGACGCCCCAACACAGAGCGCAGAGTGTCGGGAGAGGCGAGGATAGGGCGAAGAGAATTGTCGATTGCTCTGAGTACAAAAGTAATGAGAGAGATAATTTCCCCTCCTCCTTGCATTACAGCAAGAATAATAATAATAAAAAAGATGATGGGAACCGCACTGACATTGTTTGAGGTTACAAGTGATGAAGCAAAGGACGTTTACTTGATTTTCTTTTCTTTCCCCCTTCTCTCTACCCCAGCCCAGCCTTTCTTCTCCCCCTTCTCTGTCTTTTAAAAACAATCGCATTATATCTCCTCATAAGATACGAGGGAGATCATTATCTGGCATAACGAAAACCCAAATGACAGGGCCGATAAACTTAGCAGCTGTTTATAAAGTCTTGTAAAGGCACTCTCAGAGGTATACAGATAAGGAAATCACATAACCGAAATGGCTAAAAGCAGCATTCGATACAGGAAAACAACAAAGCCACGCAAGGCATGCTACTGTAGACTGTATTCAAATCCTGAACGGCTAAGCAGGAAATGGGCAAAGACATAAAGGCAGACCATTCAGGTTTCCGGCCCTGAGCCAGAACTACATGCTCTGCAACCACCTTGCTTATGTAAAAGCCAGACACTGGTTCTCTTCTGCAAAGCAGAAGTGTAAGAAGGTGGTTTGGAAAGATGTGTAAGTCAGGGGAGAGGATAGTCATCCACTTCCTTACCTACCACTTTCCCCTTGCAATTCCAGTTTCAGCAGTTCCCCTCCCTGCTGCTGATCTAGGTAAAGGTAAAGAGACCCCTGACCATTAGGTCCAGTCGTGACCGACTCTGGGGTTGCAGCGCTTATCTCGCTTTATTGGCCGAGGGAGCCGGCGTACAGCTTCCAGGCCATGTGGCCAGTATGACTAAGCTGCTTCTGGTGAACCAGAGCAGCGCACGGAAACGCCGTTTACCTTCCCGCCGGAGCGGTACCTATTTATCTACTTGCACCTTGACGTGCTTTCGAACTGCTGGGTTGGCAGGAGCAGGGACCGAGCAACGGGAGCTCACCCCGTTGTGGGGATTCGAACCTCCGACCTTCCGATCGGCAAGCCCTAGGCTCTGTGGTTTAACCCACAGCGCCACCCGCATCCCAACTGCTGATCTAATCCTTTGTAAAAACTGCAGGTGGGAAAGTGGCAGGTAGGGGAAGGGTTAAGTTCTCCCCATTTCTTCCCGTTCAGTGCTGCTTTTCAGAGGAGAACCGGGGGCCAGGATTTCAACATGCAGGGTAACCACAGAAAGTGGTGTCCTCTGGATGTAGTTGTGGCTCTTCAGATTGTGTTGGCTTTGGAGAAATCTCTCAGAAGGGAAATGACTGGTCTTGGAGGATAGGACAAGAAATAGTGGTTTAACTGCAGGGCGAAACATTATTAAGAGCTTTCTAAATGTAAATTGGGACGTGGGTGGCCCTGTGAGTGAAACCACAGAGCCTAGGACTTGCCAATCAGAAGGTTGGTGGTTCGAATCCCCGTAACGGGGTGAGCTCCCGTTGCCAACCTAGCAGTTCGAAAGCATGCCAAAAAGTGCAAGTAGATAAATAGGTACCGCTGCAGCGGGAAGGTAAACGGCGTTTCTGTGTGCTGCTCTGGTTCGCCAGAAGCGGCTTAGTCATGCTGGCCACATGACCCAGAAGCTGTACGCCGGCTCCCCCGGCCAATAAAGCGAGATGAGTGCCGCAACCCCAGAGTCAGTCATGACTGGACCTAATGGTCAGGGGTCCCTTTACCTTTTAAATGTAAGAGAGCAGAGTTTTCTGGCATTCATGCATGATAATTCCTGAAGAATGGATGTGGCAACAGTGGATACACTTGGACGTGGTCGTCCACACTAATCCTGCCAGCTGGGTCTGCATCACTCCTAGTTCACTAGTAGGATTCTTGTGGCTGGCAAATCAGTCTTTCCTATATAAAAAACTTTCCTCTCTTCCAGTGCTACTGCAGCAACAGGACTCTTCTGTATAGTGAGCTTGCTCAACGTATGGATGCAAAAAGGCAGCAGTTCCAACCTGTGTTCATCACAATCAGCACTGTTTCCATTCCACCTCAGTTTGGTTTCCACCAAATACAACATTATTTGCCTCGCTGTCTGCTGCTCAGCGTAAGTTATTTAACTACGTAACTTACATACATTTCAATGTAAAAGCAATAGTTTAAAAAGTCATTAATCATTTGTGAATATCTTTTGTATTCGTTTGATTCATCTACTTTCCTGCCCACAGACAGACACAAATTGCAGCAATTTCTGCTTCTTTCTTTGTTTTTCCTGGGATTCTCTGACAGTATCCCAACTAAAGAATACTGTCTGGCCTCCACAGGGATAGCAACTGAACTGCAGTTCAAAACAACATGAATCTCACCTCCCTAATAGATTTTGCTGTGAATATTTCAGGATATTTTTTTGGGGGGGGGGGCATTGTGGACTCCACTACAAAGAATGGGATTGCGTCAACTCCTTCTTTGCAAAGACATTATTTAAAAATCAGTATAGACAAAGCAAATTCTGAAAAGCTGGAAATTGCATCTTTTAAATATGTATTAAAAGCACAGTGCTTTGTGAGGATATGCTGCTAAAAAGTGGGACATAAAATGAAATAACAAATATATTTCTTATCACTCAAGAGGACAAACGGTACCCACTAATTTACTATTTATTAATCTGGATAGCCAGATTAGGCCTCTTTAAATGGTTTCCGGCAAAATGTCTAACTTCCTTAATTCAGTCTTGCTGTGAACTTTACAAAGTCGGCCTTAAATCATAATGAAACCCCATATCCTAATGCAAGCCAGTGTTATAAACCCTGTGTCAATGCAGTATTTCACTAATTAAAAGGGTCACAAGTTCAAGTCCAGATGGAATTCTTGTGCTTATATTCTCTCATTAGAGGAGAAATAAGAAGACAGAAGAGTGAAAAAAAGAGATTTTTTAAATATATTTTTTAAAAAACAAACACCCGGTACTTTAATAATTATGCTTAGTTGGAATATAAGAATTAGACCTCTTCGGACAGAAATAAAAGTTTTCATGAAATGTGGGTACTAGAGTTTGCAAGTTTTATCTGCTGTGACACAACACGAATTAGGAACGGACGATCAGATCCTTAAAAGCTACTTATAAGCAGACAATCTCTCTTGCCACCAATTCAGTAAGCAAGATAACTTTTCCTACAGCAAAGAACTGTAGCAGCTTCCAATGACTGTGCAGCTCATTGCATCAGTCTGAGAGCCAGTGCTCCCTTTGTGATGCTGCTTTGCAGTGGACCCCAATGTCTGTCTTTGTGAAGGATTTTAGCACATGGGTAACTCCCTCTGTTGGCGCTGTGGGTTAAACCACAGAGCCTAGGGCTTGCCGATCAGAAGGTCAGTGGTTCGAATCCCCGCGACGGGGTGAGCTCCCGTTGCTCGGTCCCTGCTCCTGCCAACCTAGCAGTTTGAAAGCAGATCAAAGTTTAAGTAGATAGATAGGTACCGCTCCGGCGGGAAGGTAAACGGCGTTTCCGTGCGCTGCTCTGGTTCGCCAGAAGCAGCTTAGTCATGCTGGCCACATGATCTGGAAGCTGTACACCGGCTCCCTCGGCCAATAAAGTGAGATGAGCGCCACCCTTGAGTCGTCTGCGACTGGACCTAATGGTCAGGGGTCCCTTTACCTTTACCTAACTCCCTCTGTATTCAGCAATGCTGAAAAGCTGAGTGGCATTCATGTCCCTTTGTCCCGCACAGAACACCAGCAAAACAAATGTTCTTGAATACAGTTCTTTACAGTTAATTGTAAAGATTTCCATTGCTTTCCCAACCCTCCTCTGTTTGACAGTGGAAGGGACTCCCTTAGAAGGCAGCGGGCTCTCGTTCCTTGGAGGTTTTTAAGCAGAGGTTGGATGGTCGTTTGTTATGGATGCTTTTGTTGAGATTCCTGCATTGCAGGGAGTTGAATTAGATGACCCTCAGGCAGCGGTGGAGGATGCCGCTCAGAGCCTCTGGAGTCTGCCTGCCTCCTCCCACTTAGCTGCCCTACAGCTGGGGGGGGGGGGAGGCAGTGGGTGGACCGTTTGGGCAGCGCAGAGCCTGTGTGTGCCCAGTTCACTGTCTCTCTCCCCAGGAAGAGGCGTGGCTCGGGGGCACTGCGGTCCCACAGTGCGTGCCACCCAGCATTTTGTGTGTCACCCAGTGGTGACACCTGGGACGGGCTGCAGCCACTGCTCCCCCCTTTCTCCGCCCCTACCCTTAGGGTCCCTTCCAACTCTACAATTCTATGATTCTGTTATCATATTGTACCCCACCTGTCTACAACTCTGCTGTTCCTATTGATGTTGCATTCACCAAGTTTACCCCCAGGCCATTCAGGAATGATGTAGCATAGTTCAGGAAACATTTAATTGCATTCTGGGAAAGGTTTGTAACTTAGTGGAAGAACATATGCTTTGTGAAAGGTTGCACATTGAATAACTAGAACATGGGTAGGCAAACTAAGACCCAGCGGCCGGATCCGGCCCAATCGCCTTCTAAATCCGGCCTGCGGACGGTCCAGGAATCATGAGTAGAATGTGTGCTTTTATTTAAAATGCATCTCTGGGTTATTTGTGGGGCATAGGAATTTGTTCATTTCCCCCCTCCAAAATATAGTCCGGCCTCCCACAAGGTCTGAGGGACAGTGGACCGGCCCCCTGCTGAAAAAGTTTGATGACCCCTGAATCTGTAGGTTTGATGGAGATATACTTCTCTCAGAAATCCTGTTGCCTGTCCGTGTAGGTCAGCGGTTGCCAACAAGGTAACCCCTGTTGAACCCACTATTGGTCTTGTCTGCTCAATTTGCCAGAACCGGTCTTCGCATGCAGGAGAAGTCCCTAACTCAATGAGGGTTTGAGACCCAATATTCTGTATGTACAAGGCAACATTTGCTTAAAAACCTGTGAGAAGTGAGGTTACAGGGAACCAGGCAGAGGGCCTTCTCGGTGGCAGCACCCGCCCTGTGGAATGCCCTCCCATCAGATGTCAAGGAAATAACCAACTATCTGACTTTTAGAAGACATCTGAAGGCAGCCCTGTTTAGGGAAGTTTTTAAAGTTTGATGTTTTATTGTGTTTTTAATATTCTGTTGGGAGCTGCCCAGATGGGTGGGGTATTATTATTAATAATAATAATTACTAATTAGTAATTATTAGTAGTAGTATCTGCACATTTTAAAGCTTAGCTTCCCTGATCAGTCACAGACTGCAGGATACTTGCAGTTCTGTTATGATAGCATGGTTAAATGCTGATTCAATTAATACAGGCATGATGTGACTTAGTTCTTATGGAAATCAATGGGATATATGTTGGGCTAACTTTATCTAGATCTAGCCCCAAGAGAAGCAAGCAGGTTTCCTACTGTTAATTATGCATGGAGGTGAGCCCAGAGAACCACAAAATGTTTCCCCAGGTCCAATAATTCTGATGTGTTTCTGAAGACAGCAAATGTTCATGCTGTATGGTGAACCTCTTTTGAAACTCAAAAACCAGTTTGTGATATGCCAAGGAGATTGGCTGTTCTACAGGGTTGGTGGAAGCAGGGAATAGAATTACACCAACTGTGCCTGAGTCCTTGATAATTCCTTAACTAGCTTTCTGAATCCTGTCTGTGATGTCTTAAATTAAGCAGGTTTTGAAAGAAATGAAGTTTCTAAAGAAACAATTGAGCCTTGCAAACATCATCATGTTTCCTAACGTCAAAAATCTCCCCTCATCATCTGAATGATTTCTCTCTCTTTCTGATTTTAGCTTTATTAATGAAACAAAAAGGCATCTATAACAGATAAATAATACATCATATGAGATTCAAGCACACTATTTATAATGCAGATCACTGACACCTATCAACTCTGATTAAATCAGATTCTGCATATTTTGCCACATCTGCAGTTTGTCAATCTTTGTGTTCTTGTTAATCACTGAAGCAGCTACGTTGAACACTAAGGCAGGAAGAACCAGCTGCACGGATATAAGATGGGGGACACCTGGCTTGCCAGTAGTACAAATGAAAAGGATCTAGAGGTCTTAGTAGACCACAAGCTTAACATGAGTCAACAGTGGGATGCAGCAGCAAAAGGCTGCATCAACAGAAGTATAGTGTCCCAGTCAAAGGAAATAATAGTACCCCTCTTTTCTTCCTTCTTCCACATCTGGAATACTGTGTCCAGTTCTGGGCGCCACAATTTAAGAAGGGTATTGAATGTGTGCAGAGGAGGGCAACCTAGATGATCAAGGGTCTGGAAACCAAGCCTTATGAGCGAAGGGTGAGGGAGTTGTGTATGTTTAGCCTGGAAAAGAGGAGACTGAGAGGAGATATGATAGCCATCTTCAAATATCTCAAGGGCTGTCACATGGAAGAGGGAGCAAGCTTGTTTTCTCCTGCTCTGGAAGGTAGGACCCGAATCAATGCATTCAAGTTACAAGAAAAGAGATTCTGACTAAAATATGAAGAAGAACTTTCTGTTCCACTGTTCAGTGGCGTAGCGTGGGGGGTGCAGGGGGGGCCGGCCGCACCGGGCGCAACATCTGGGGTTAGGGCAAATCAATGGGTTAGGGGGCGCAAATCCACAGGTTAGGGGGCGCAAATCCATGGGTTAGGGGGCGCAAATTACTTGCCTTGCCCCGGGTGCTGACAACCCACGCTACGCCACTGCCACTGTTCCAGACAGTGGAATAGACTCCCATGAGGGGTGGTGGACTCTCTGAAGGTTTTAAAGCAGAAGTTGGATGGCCTTCCATCATATATGAACTAGTTGAGATTCCTGCATTGCAGGGGGTTGGACTGGATGACCCTCAAGGTCCCTTCCAACTCTACAATTCTACGATTTGATGAATGAATGAATGACAGAGAGAGCTGTTCCGAGTGTGCAAAGCCCGGGGCCAGTGTGTTGATGGGGTCCCAATGTCCGCAGCAAAATTTGCTGGGTTCAGGTGCATGAATTTAATAGCAGTGTTTGCATCATTATCCCTCATTCTATTTTTTAAAAAATGTATTTCTCCTCTGTTGTCTCTTAATTTTTATTTGTATCTATATGCACACAAGCATGTACTGAGAGAAACAAAAGAACTTTCTGATGGTTAGAGCTGTTCGAACGTGGAATGAAATCTCTCTGTAGGTGGTGGACTCTCCTCCACTGGAGGTTTATAAACAGAGATTGGATTGCCATCTGTCAGGGATTCCTTACTTCTGATTCCTGAATTGCAGGGCGTTGGACTAGATGACCCTTGGCGCCCCTTCCAATTCTCCAGTTCAGAGATGGCTCCAGGTCTGAGTGGTCCAATGGCACAGCGCCCTCTAGTGGGCTTCCTCCTACGTAGCTGGTCCTACCTGATTCATACTTCTTGGGACAATATAGGAACCAAAACACAGGTATCCTGCAGAGCACCTGCACAAGATTTCTCCACCCCAGTACTGTTCAGATAAGCTGCAGTAACTGTAACGGTTGGGGGGGGTGTAGTTCTGCAGCGCTGCTCCCCGCACCAGCTTTATATGCCTCAGATCAAAGTGTGAGAACCTCTGTTTTCCATCCCTACAGACTTCCCCATTCACAAAACTTTAACCTTATTCTTATTCTTCTTATTTAAAACCCACGTTTCCAAATAAGCAAGCTGCGGGAAGAAGAATATTTGACTATGGATTTCTCGTTAGTAGTGCATACTGATCTCATAAGTATTGCTGAAACAAAGACTTTTAAGTGAAGGTTTCGGAATTGGGGAGGAACGGGACAGGGGAAAGCAGGGGATGGCAGGGGGGAGAGGCTGGACCGCCGTGCAGCTTTTAGAAAATAATTAGTGCTCTAACATAAATATATGTCACTGACTGTAGTAATGTCTACAGGAAATAAATAACAGTGGAACACAATAAAACTCCCTGTAATGTACTCTGTTGTAATATTGATGGTAGCATATGGCAACCATCTGACAGCTGTTAAACAGATGTGGCAATTAGCAAACCTTATGGTCATGCTGTTAAGATTATTATGCAACACGTTCTTTAGCAAAATTAGATGACTTCCTACTTTCAGTAGCTTTACACATGTGGAGAGCTAGCCTAATGTCCCATTTAGGCAGTATTGTTAGCTAATGTCTCTTATATGTGTCTGGATATCTGTGTGTGCGTGTGGTTTTTTTTTTTTGGTTTTTTTGTGTGTGTAAAAAGAGAGAAAGAAAGGGGTGATGCCTCATGGAAGATTTAAAGAAATTCAGAATTTAAACAAGAACAATATCAATTCCGCTGTGCAGCAGATACTTCAATTATAATAGCTAATGGACAAATTGAGAGATAAAAAGACTTTTCTATCATGTTGAAATTCAATGAACAGTTTTCAATTAGGCACCAAGTATAAAAAGGGGGAAGAGGAAGATACTTTTCCTTGATGTTAACATTTCAGAGAAAGATGAGAGCAGCTCCACATTTTCATTATACAGAAGAGATGCATATAATGATGCATATTTAAATTATAAATCAGGTCAGTATCTGCCAAATGAAAGCAATATCAATTAGAGTGAAGGTGGATCAGGCTTTAAAATGCCTTATATTTAATGACAAAAGTATGATTGTTAATCTTGCCAGGCCAACAAAGAGATAATTTAAGGCAGTAACAAATCAAAGAGTAATGTCACAAAAATAAGCCCTCGCAGCTTTTTTGGGGCAGTATTATTATAATTAATAGACTTCGAATGACTTTTTTTTTTGGTGGGTTATAGGCTTTCACCAAAGCGTTTACGGCAGGCATAAAATATGAAACTCGAAATAGTGGGTTTGACTAAGGTTGACTTGAGGGTCCTTAAGCCTTTCCACTACAGTAATTCCTGTAAAATAATAGTTTCATTTATGGGCTTAATTTATAATGTTGAATTTATGCCAGTTCATCTAATATAAATCATGATTATGGCATGATCTATCGTATGTCACTTGAGCTAATGCAAATTAAATATCGGTACATTTTAAGTGAAGGAGGAAACCCCTCTGTGCTACAATAACACTAAGTGTCTGGTCCACAAAAGCTTACTTAGCTGTTCTTTTTAGTGCAGATATAGTATGAACTACTGAGATGGTGGGATGGCTGTAGCTTTGGGGCACAGCTATAGATCTCTTTATGGGTCAAATGATTTCCAGCATAATGGAGAGCGGCTGGAATGTGCTTAGCGGATCTGCTGGCCTATCTATCCCGACACTCCTATGGGGATTGCTGTTACAATTAAATGGCAACCCATCACTCCGACCGCCCCAAATTAAAACAGAGCTCAGTCTGATGACTAGTTACATCAAAGCAGATGTTTTCAGTAGTCGAGTATAGGAGTTACTGCAGGGATGAAGGCAGACATCTCAAGAAGACGCTTTCAAAATGCTCTCATTGTGATCCAAAGAAGAGGGAAAGGTAAAGGACCCCTGGACAGTTAAGTCCAGTCAAAGGTGACTATGGGGTTGTGGTGCTTATCTCACTTTCAGGCTGGCGTTTGTCCACAGACAGCTTTCTGGGTCATGTGGCCAGCAGGACTAAACTGCTACTGGAAGGGCCAAATTTAGGTTTGATGAAGCCCTAAGCTACTGAAGGTAATGGGGCCCTTTATATGTCCAGCTGTCCTTTGTCAACAACAAACCAGTGATATTTTAGGGAGCAGGCTAGCAGGCGGGGCCCATTACTTACATCATAGGAGCCTACACACCACAAAACACTGTTGCTGTATGTAGATTTTATTTTATTTGTTTTTTATCATATATTTTGGAAATGTACATCCAGGTTTTTTTCCTTTAAGTTTTTGGGGGGTCTCCAAGAGACTGGGGCCCTAAGCTATAGCTTGTTTAGCTTACACGTAAATCCAGAACTGGCTACTGGTGCATGGAGGACCGTGACGAGTGACAGAGCACACAGAAATGCTGTTTACCTTCCCACCACAGCCGTACCTATTTATCTACTCTCACTGGTGCGCTTTCAGACTGCTAGGTTGGCAGAAGCTGGGACAGAGCAACGGGAGCTCACCCCATCGTACAAATTCAAGCCGCCAATCTTTTGATCGGCAAGCCCAAGAGGCTCAGTGGTCTAGACCACAGCGCCGCCCGCGTCCCTTTATCCAAAGAAGAATACCTCTTTCATTCCCAGAGAAAGTGTACAGCATGTTCAGCATGAACCAGGGAAAATTCAGCTAATGCCTCCAGCTTTCAGAGTCCAGCAGAGGTACACCTCCACCAAGGGCTCCTGGGGGCCGAGGCACTTTGAACGCCCCCCAATATATTTTTAGGAGGTCTGGTCCTCTCAATATTCAGAGGGCCCCACGACACCAGAACACCATGAAACGTCACACATGTGACATCAGGATGCCGTGCTGTTGTTGGGATTTTTGACTATGTGCCATTCTGTGCAGCTTCACACAGAGTCAATTAAGCGTTGGCCAAAAGCCAAGAATGACTGAGCAGAGAGGAGTTATTCTGCCTGGAGATATGGGACCTTGGAGACAACTCTACCATTGGTTGAGGTCTCACACAAGCAAGATGACTTAGGACTTTACTGACTGGGTAGCTTGTTGGTCAGTGTGGTGTTCTGAGTTCTGAGAGTCGTTTGTAGTTTGTTAAGAGAGAGCTAGTAAAGATCCGTATCTGTTCTTATATATAGTAACTTGTAGTTGTTGTTGTGGTTTAGTCATTTAGTCGTGTCCAACTCTTCGTGACCCCATGGACCAGAGCACGCCAGGCACTCCTGTCTTCCACTGCCTCCCGCAGCTCAAACTCATGTTCATAGCTTTGAGAACACTGTCCAACCATCTTGTCCTCTGTCGTCCCCTTCTCCTTGTGCCCTCCATCTTTTCCAGCATCAGGGTCTTTTCCAGGGAGTCTTCTCTTCTCAGGAGGAGACCAAAGTATTGGAGCCTCAGCTTCAGGATCTGTCCTTCCAGTGAGCACTCAGGGCTGATTTCCTTCAGAATGGATAGGTTTGATCTTCTTGCAGTCCATGGGACTCTCAAGAGTCTCCTCCAGCACCATAATACAAAAGCATCAATTCTTCAGCGATCAGCCTTCTTTATGGTCCAGCTCTCACTTCTCACTACTGGGAAAACCATAGCTTTAACTATACGGACCTTGTAGAGTCTGCTGTAAATAATAAACATCTCTAAGTAACCAAGTTACTAGTAGCATCGTCTTGTTCCTGCTTCGTCCATCCTGCCTGCAACTGATTGCTTTCTGGAACTCTGCGTATGCTCTGCTAAGGTCTAGCTACGGTTCTGCAACAGGTCAAAGTTGTGAAACACCAATATTTGTGCCCTCCCAGTCATGTGGAGAAGGTGGCGCCTCTGACCTCTGCCATGTTTGAAGCTGCTCATCTGCGGTGGGTTGAGGGTACAGTACATCTGTCATGGAATCTACAGAGAGAGACTCACCCTAGTGGGGATGAACCTGCAGTGACTGCTCTGAAAATATTACACCTGTCTTCAGATCAACAGGACAACCATCATTTTATTATGGTACGGTTAGAGGGTATGTTGATGGAAATCCTCAAAGACAGGGAATAGCTTTCATTCAAATGCACAGGGGAGTATATTCTTAATCCTGACCTGGTGTCAGCAGATCATACCTCTGGGCTGGGGTGTCATGGACTGGTTGAATGCTGAGGAATGGTGAGAGGCACCAGCTGGTGAACCCCCAAGGGAACCCCCAGCGGAAGAAAGCTCATAGCCAGTGGATTGGTAGTGCCCACCAGTCTACACTGTTCTCCTTTTGTTACCGCCACTCTCCTGCTGCTAGGACTACCAGCACAGTAGTGGACCCACTTGGGGGCGCTCTTACGAGGGCCTCCTGAAACATGGAGCCGGACTGAGATTCTGTTAACAAGAATGCTTGGAGATTGCACTTGCATGCTTGAAGATGGAGGCAAGTCCTTTACTACCAAGCCATTGCCTCCACCCCAAAATTTGGGAGCATGCGTGAAGGATGAATTTTCAACAGTTGTTTCACCTTGTATAGAAGAAACACTGTTCAGTTAGACATACATTTCAAAAAATATTCTACAAGACATGTTGCCTTCTGTAGCACTTTGCCAAAATGATCACTTTTAATAAACCTCCCAAAAGCCAGCTAAACTGGACGACGGCAACACAGTCCTGTTAATTGTAAAACAAACAAACAAACTTAAATTCGAGTTTAAACAAAGGTTGAGCTAGATTTTCAGATTCCATATTTGCCTGGTAGCACTGTATCCGCAAAGCACATGTCCATTTTCCAGAGGCATCATCCATTACAGGGTAACTGTTGAGAAGCTCTAGTAATTTATGGTGGTGTGACATGAATTCCTGGATGAGATCCGAGACATCTCCTGGCATCAAAGTGATGGTGGTGGTGTGGAAGGATATATTTTGGGGGGCAGATATATCCATCTTTGTATGACATGATCAAATGGATTAGGAATTAAAAATTAGACTTGAACAAGAATCTGCTCATGTAGTTCACTGGGAGTGATAAATTATTGTTATTGTTATTATTATTATTATTTATTGGATTTCTTACCTGCTTTTTGCAATAAGTTCCCAGGATGGATTACTTACAGCAGTATAAAAATACAATATTAAAATCGGTTAAAACAAGTTACAATCAGAAAAAGAGCATGGGTTCTAAAAAAATATGGACCTCTGGTATCCAAGGGGGAAACGTAATCAAGGCTACAGCCGTAAGCCTACTTACTTGGAAGTAGGTCACATTCAACTCAGTGTGGCTTATTTCTCAATAAATGAGTTTAGAGTGATGCTCTTTTTTTTTTTTTTTTTTTTGTATTCTGTCTGTGTAAGCCACCCTGGGAATTCTTTGAAAGGTGGGTTAGAAATAACTAGAAGAAATAGATAATTGTTACACTGTGGCGTACGTTTCTGGTTAGCATTTAATTTATTGATTATACATTTCTATCCCATCTTTCCTCCCAAAGGAGCCCAGGGTGGCATTTAAGGATGTTCCCTAACTGCACAGTTTAGTAATTTTGACATTGCCTCTTGGAGGGTGGGCAGTGGGTAGCAGCTACATTCGTTTAGCCTCACTTTCCTTTTCTTGTTGTCATTGCTAGCTCCAGGTAGACACCGGAAGAAGCCTAGCCTTAGCTCTAATAAAGTTCTGAGCCCTGTTTGAATGGTTGTGGGATTATTGTACAAATAGTTTGCAGTTCTGTGTGATGCAGTGATCAGACTCAGACTGTGAACACCCAGATTAACATAAGAAGAACCCTGCTGATTCTTCAAAGGCAAAGGCCTATCTATACAGGATCCCGTTTCCTATAGTGGCTGAGCAGGTGCCTCTGGGAAGCCCAAGAAGGACATAAAGTCAATAGGCTTTTCCTGCTTATGCTTTCCCCACATTCAGTATTTATAGACTTGCTACTTCTAGTCCTGGCCAGAATGACTACTGGCCAGTGGAGTAGTGGTCTGGGGTCTGTCAGTGACAGAGCTGCCCAATCTGTATGGAAGGGGAAATTTTTGGCCAACCCAAAGCTAAGCATTTAAGATGACTGAAAAAGCAAGGTGCTTCTGTTGCGAGAGAACGGTTAGCAAGTTCTGTTACATGCAATGGAACTTCTTTGAAAAATCATTTTTATTTGATTTTTACAATACAAAATTATAAGAATTCAAATACATACCCCAGAGTGGCTGCATCTTTAAAACTGCATCTTCTTCGAAACTCCAACTATTATATCAATCCATATTTTCCATGGTAATTGTTACATGACTAGTGAAATCAAAATCCTGCCAATGTTTCCAGCTGCTTACAGTGGTCTCTTAAATAACTGATAAATTTTTCCCATTCTTTTGTAAAGTTTTTGTCCTCTTGATTCCTGAGTCTTCCAGTCAGCTTTGTCATTTTGACACAGTCCATCAGCTTGGTTTGCCATTCTTCTCTGGTAGGAAGCTTGTCTTCTTTCCATCTCTGGGCTAACAATGTATGTTGTTCTATACATAAAAAGTCTTTTCTGATCCTTTGGAAAACGTAAACTCTGAAGATATTGCAGCACTCCAAATCGTATGCCCATGTATGTGTGCAGAATATCTAGCTTAAAAGCGGCATATGGAGATCTGCACTGATGGTTGCAATCCATCCTGAATTATTACTGTTGTATAATTGTAAGATTATTGTACAATTTTGGAAGGTTGTATAATCTTAGAAGGGGCGTGGCACGACTGTGATTATCGTAAAGGGACCCTGAAAGTCATGATTTGCTGCTACCCTACTTCCAGTCTAAGCCTCCATTAATTTTGTCCAATTCCCCTTTAAAGACTAAATTGGTGACCATCAACTTGCGACAGAAAAAATCCATAGTTTGAGTACAAAAACCATGATAGATATGAACAGGGCCTCTGCAGTTTAACATAAAGTTCAGGTGGGTCCATGTGGATATAGACAATTCTTTAAGTAACCTGGACCCAAACTATTTAGGGCTTTAGATGCTGACAGTGACACCTTGAATTGGGATCTGCAAGCTTCCTGTGAAAAAGCTGTATGACATCACCAAGATATCTCTTCCTCCCAGTTAGTCTACAGAGCAACATTGCAACTGTTTCAAAGGTTCCTCTTCCTGATAATGGGAAAGATGGATTTACGGTAAATACATTTAAACACATATATGCAGTTCTTTTCTTCCAGAAAGAAAGGTGCCAGTTCAGTGTTACCTCGGGTTAAGAACTTAATTTGTTCTGGAGGTCCGTTCTTAACCTGAAACTGTTCTTAACCTGAAGCACCACTTTAGCTAACGGGGCCTCCCACTGCTGCTGCGCTGCCGCCACACGATTTCTGTTCTCATCCTGAAGCAAAGTTCTTAACCCGAGGTACTCTTTCTGGGTTAGCGGAGTCTGTAACCTGAAGCGTCTGTAACCCGAGGTACCACTGTACTGTGTACTCTTAAGTACCCCAGAAGAAAAGCACTGTATATATACCACTTGATATAATACTAATAATACTATAAATAAATAAATAAATAAATAAATAAATAAAGTGGACAGCCTGCCTGGGGCACTGGAGATGGGACAAGACTGAGGGTTGATCGAGCATTCAATTTGCAAAACATGAACGTGTGCAAGACGAAGAAGAAGAAGAAGAAGAAGAAAAAGAAGAAGAAGAAGAAGAAGAAGGAGGAGGAGGAGGAGGAGGAGGAGGAGGAGTAGTAGTAGTAGTAGTAGTAGTTTGGATTTGATATCCCACTTTATCACTACCCAAAGGAGTCTCAAAGCGGCTAACATTCTCCTTTCCCTTCCTCCCCCACAACAAACACTCTGTGAGGTGAGTGAGGCTGAGAGACTTCAGAGAAGTGTGACTGGCCCAAGGTCACCCAGCAGCTGCATGTGGAGGAACGGGGAAGCGAACCCGGTTCACCAGATTACGAGTCTATCACTCTTAACCACTACACCACACTGGCAAAGTTGCAAAGTCACATTCATTCACACTGAGCACTCAGACCCAACTATGATTGCTGATAGGAATGCTGAATATTTTTTCACAGCCAACATGAAGCACCAGCAGACAATTTTGTATGTGCTTTAATTGGAACTTTTTCTGAAACTTAGCAAAAGCAACTCCAGAACTGACCAAAAGACAGATTTCCTTATAGATCTCTCTCTCTCTCTCTCTCTCTCTCTCTCTCTCTCTCTCTCTCTGAGAGAACCACCCCACTTACATGCTAGACGTAGCTGATGCCACGTGGTGGATCATTTACAATCCAATCCATTTATCGCAAAAGAGCAGAAGAAAAATGGAAGGGAGGCAGGGAAAATAGCATCAAAAGTGCCAGCACAAAGAAAAGATGAAACCAAATCAGCATTCAAATTACATGCATGTCTCAATTTTGCTTTGTTATTGTGTCACTATTTTGAAAAGCCCAAATTATGCTCATAAAAACTTAAGCTATGCATACATATGTATGAAAATCTTCGGCTTTAGCATGACTGAGACAGACAAGCCCGGTAGTTGGTTTTCTGCTCAGAACATGGAAGCAAATAATAATCAAAGATAGTTGAGTTGCACAAGATACTGGGATTCCGGGATCCACCTCCATTGTTTCTTTCAAAAGGCAGGAAACCGTCAAGGAAATAAGTAGGTACTCTTGTCTTGTCATCTTTCTGGATTCAGCCCTCCTCCATTTGAAACCAATACTAAATCTTACATTGGCTTAATTTGGCTGCAACACAAACCCATTAGAGATGTACAGTGGTACCTCAGGTTAAGAACTTAATTTGTTCTGGAGGTCCGTTCTTAACCTGAAACTGTTCTTAACCTGAAGCACCACTTTAGCTAATAGGGCCTCCTGCTGCTGCTGCGCCACTGGAGCACAATTTCTGTTCTTATCCTGAAGCAAAGTTCTTAACCCGAGGTAACATTTCTGGGTTAGTGGAGTCCGTAACCTGAAGCGTCTGTAACCTGAAGCATATGTAACCCAAGGTACCACTGTATTAATTTTATTGCACTAGTGAAATCTTAACAACTTTGTGATCTACAGTTACACACACACACACACACACACACACACACACACATGCACAATTAGAATATGCAAGGTGTTTCACACTCATTGTCTCAGCAATCCTTACAAAAGCATTGCAAGGTAGGCCAAGATTATTGTCACCATACATGTGGAAGGATGAGGCTCAGATATAGTAGCTCACCTAAAACCAGCCCCATGAGTTAATGGCAGAGGCAGGATGTAAATCTAGTTAAGTCTCTTAGCCAGGACAACACACTAGCTCTTAATACAGATATTAATACCATAATGGCCTGAATATAAGCCTCGCTTTTTTTTTCAAATTCCGACTGTGAAAAGTTAAAGTGCGGCTTAAATTCACGACCTTACAAAAATGGGCTTTTACGATATCGCTGCTGAAACAGACATACGGTAAAACGGAACGGGTGTGAGTGCCTGTGGAATTTTAAGGGAGCGGGTTATATTCAGGTATTGTCTTTTTTTCTTTCCCCCCCTTTGAATTTTAAAGGTGCGGCTTATATTCGGGCCAATATGGTATGTAATTATTTAATAAGTAATTAATACGAGAGTGTTTTTAAAAAATGAATATGCTATGGCAACATACTGTGGTTTTAGTGTGGTTAGAATATTAGACATGGCCCAAGGAGGCCTGGATTCTAATTCCCACTTGCCATTAAGTTCACTGGGTAAATTTGGGTCAGTCAAACTCTTAGCTTAACCTACCCCATCAGGTTGTTGTAAAGGGGGAGAAGGGATATTGGGTTAGTACCCTTTTATTTTTTTGTTTTGCAATGAAGCAACATGGCTTTGAGTTCAGTAGTATTCTTCCTGCTGTTTTGGATTTTCCTTCGTTATTACTCACATTCACAATTTTGCAACCCTGAGACAAATGGCTTATAAACATGGCTAGACAGGTTATGCTGGGATTGGAGATACACAGCTTCTATGCTAGTGGAATGGCTGTTGTATCCTATTCCTGCTCCAGTGGTGACAGGCACCTGTTGGAACTGGTAGGGCGGAAGGCAAGGAGTTCAACAGTAGGTGGCACCAGAGCCAATGACATGCAGAGACAACTGGTTCCGGTTCTTACTCCATCCTCCTCTCTGCTGAGTTATGCACTGAAAGTGAGGAGGGGAAAACTTTCTTTCCCACCATATATATATACACAATTGTCACCTCATACAAAATGTCAATAAAGTATGTGTGGAAGAATAAAAACACAACTTTGAAAAGAAGAAGACAGTTAAAAACAGAAGAACACTAAATCACTGAGCCAAACAACAGTTTAAAGGAGCAATTTTAAACAGCAGTAGATACAACTGTGATTCTAAAAAGACTCACTTAAGTAAAATTGTATCCGCCGCCCACCTGAATGGAGGAAGTGAGGGGCCAACCAGTCGCAGCATTCTCTTGAGAAGTCTTTACAATCCCTGGGCACTGCAGTGGAAAAGGCTCTTTACTGAATACCCACCTGCCTTGCTTAGCAGGATCTGAATGAGCTTCTGGGGTGAAACAAAAATTATGGAAGGCTTGCACGGGTGGAGTGGCAGGGTGAGGAATGCAGCTCTTGAGATATTCTGGTTGTCCTTGTTTGAGGCAGAGCTGGAGAACTGTGCAGATGTTGTACTATGTTTCCCATGAGCCCTGCTCAGCTAGGCCAAAAGTCATGGACCATAGGAGTAGCTGAACAACATGGTCCTGGAATATGATCTGAAGGTATATGAGGCCACCACCTGGCTGAAGCTAAGCAGTCCTGTGTCTGCTCAGTCCTGGATGGTGGTTGCTTGAGAACCTAGAGTTCCATAATGGAAGAAAGGTGGGATAGAAATGAATGAATGAATGAATGAATGAATGAAACAAACATCTGGAGGGTCATAAGTTCTTCATTCTTAGTTAAGAGCTGTGAAGACAGTTGGCCTCAACTGTTATTTAGTATAACATTTATTTATTACATTTGTATACTACCCTTCACCCAGAGATCACAGGGTGGTTAAAAATTCCCAGTTAAAAATTATCAGTGGCATGGGTGCAATATAAAGTTAAACCATGGTTAAAATCAACAAGGGGAAGTGTGAGGAGCACTCAGAGCAGAGGAAGGAATAAGATAGGAAAGGGACTGTATAAGCCCATAGCCCATTCTCAATCTCTGTGTCGAGACAGCAGCCACATTACATCTGCGCTGAGACGTTGAGTTATGATGGGGCAGAGACAGAAGCCGAGATCTCCCTGGTCCATTTCCGAGTTACGCTGAGCTTGCTAGTGGTTAGTTTTTACGCCCAAAGCAAAATGCTAATTTTCAGGGTCAAATGCTGATTTGCGTAGAAAGGGTCAACGGACACCAAAGTGGACATTAAATGCTAAATTTTGTTGTCAGCCCTTGGTCATCATTACGAGAAGTCGGGTTGTAAAAGGAGACATTGCCACACTCTCTTCAAAATGCTGCCGTCTTGCAAGGTGAGTGCGATGGATGTCATAAAAGAATAATAATACCTAGCACTTTATAGTTTCAAAGGGCTGTAAAACATTAAACCAATTAAACCTCACGGCCCAGCCCTGCTGGGAGGCAAAAAAGTTTCCTGTTCAGTTTTCATGTTCATCCTCCTGACATATCCAGATTTCCCCCTGTAGTATCTTACTAAGTACTTTATCCAAAGTCAATTAGATCTTACCTTGAGCCATTTATATATTTTCCTCTCCCTTTTCCCTCACCCCTCGTGTTTTTCGTTTTGCAATGGCGCAGAGGCATTCTTAAATAGCAACATTCCAGCCTGTCAGTCCCAAACTCAGCTTACCTAATGTATGTAATTACAAAGGCATCTGTGCAGCCCTCCCTACTCCCGCCAAATGTGGTTTTATAATGCAGAAATGTGACAATAAGCTACCCATGTCAGCTCTACTCATGTCAGGCTCCCCAAATTGAAGGTGACTGATCCTTCTGACAGAAAGGAAACCAGAGGGTTTGTTAACAGCAGCAAAGGGCTGTCAGCCACAGAGATATCATTACAAGGGCCTTTCGGTGAGATTTCTCATCGCTGACTAAGGGATTTGGCCACACAAAATTAATGAGGCTAAAGCCGCCGCCTACTTTTGTGTCCTAAAACTATTAAGGCCCAGGGAATGCTACAGGGGAGCTATTCGCCGTGGATTACAGGAGGTGATTCATACACGCAATGGAGTTTTTTAAAAGGGCAGTTTCAACCTGCCTTCTCTCCCACCCCCTCAATTAACCCAGGCTCAAGTGTTGCAATAAATGCCTCTTTGCAGCAGTCGTCTTCCTGGTTCCATCTCTTTTCCTTGTAATTCCTAGTTTGAGAAATGTGTGACTCCCAACGGCATGGAACCAAGGGGACCAAAGGATTGCTGTCTTCCACATGAGCCCGTTTGAACTTCATGGTGGTCTTCTGAGGCCCTCTTCCATAGTCATCCAAAGTGCAGTATTGGAAAAGTACTTCATCTAAACCGGACTGAATCTTCTGGTATTCAGCTTCATTGGATAACTCTGGGTTCTAATATCGGGGGGTGGGGGAATTCTCTCTTGTAACTTTCTCTACACCAAAGGTGGCAAACTTATGACCCTCGGTATGTTACTGGAATACAACTCCCACCAGCCTTGGCCAATATGACCAATGATCAGGGATGATGGGAGTTGGAGTTCCATAATATCTGGACAATCACCATTTAGACACTCCTGTCTTATGCCATGCATGAAGCTCGTCGGATAACCTTGGGCCAGTCACGCTTTGTTGTGAGGGCAGAATGGAAGGAGGAAGAGTTCTATATGCTGCTTCAGGCCCCTTGGAGGGTTATAAGTTATGAGAACTTCCACCCTCCCACAATTGATCTCAAGGGTGTTCAGAGCACCAGGGGTTCTCTTGCCTCCATAGAACGTCTAAAGAAAGATCTCTGCCCTCAGATAATTTTAGAGCTATTTGCACCACCAGAGTCCTTCTGCATTCTGCAGAGTCCTTATGCAAGCCAGCAGTGGGGAACCTTTGGCTCTCCTGAAGTCACTGAACTACAGATCTAAAGTGGTGCCCCTAAGAAAGTTGGATGGTGCCTTGTACGCCTCCTTCTGGCAACTCCTGCAGCCAAACAGATTGCTCTGCTTTCCTTTGGCAAGTCCAAGAGTGGGGTCTTGTCAACTGGATGGCCCAGGACCTCCAAAAACAGTGCCTAGACTTATGCCCCAGAGAGGTCACTTATTTCATCCCTGGAGATGCATTCCATTCTCTCTCTTGACAGCTTCCTTCAGCTAGTCCTTCCCCTCTGCACTCACCATTGGGCTGGCAGACCCTAGAACTTCTGCCCTTTGCTTTCTCCCTTGCTGTGTCCTAAGACACTGTGACAGGGATTCCTGTAGCCTCGCTCTTCACTCTTTCACTTCATTTTGGCTCAGGACCCCATGAAGTGTCCTGTCCCGTGCCAATATTATAGCCCATTTCCATGCTAGGCAAATACCTTTTTGTTTGCCTTGGAATTTTATCATGTAATTATAGTTTGCTTGATTATAATTTTATTCACCCTGCCCGAGTTTTATCTTAATTGCTGCTTCTGCTGTTTTAGGCTTGTTTTCCATGTAATGTTTTTATTATTCTATTGCACACTTCCCTGGGATGTTTTTACTGAATGTTGGCATGGAAATCTTCAATTTATCCATCAATCAACGAGATATTTCCAGATTATTACTTTCATATCCCACCTTTCTTCTCAAGGTGACACACATGGTTCTCACAACCTCTGTTTTGTCTTCACAACAACTCTGAGAGGTAGGTTAGGCTGAAAGACTATGAATAGCCCAAGGTTACCCAGTAAGTTTCAGGTCTGAGTGCAGATTTGAACCCTGCTTGAACCAGGCCAAAGTTCAGCGCTCTATCTCCTAGATATCACTATGTTGACTATTGTCTCCTTGCTTCAAATCCCTGCAGCAGCCTGCTCTGAGCATGTGCCCAAAGTGAGAAGAGGCAGTTACATCCTCTTCCTCTGGGTGGTTGTGCAGATTAGACCCAGAGGGTCAGTGTAAGCGAATGGCCGGGAAGAACCAGGGTCTGCCCAAGGAATTTCACCACCTGAGGCAAAAGACAGCTTTGTAACCTTCTCCCGATGATGATTAGCCAGGTAGTTGACTATTACTTCAATACTAGCAATGTGATAACCATCAAATCATCAAACTGTATATTTGAAAGGGACCTCAAAGTTAATCTGGTCCAACCTCCTGCAATGCAGGAATCTCAACAAATGTATTCCACTGCATCTGGGTGAAATTCAGGGGTCCCACCAGCTTAGGAGTGTGGGATGTAATCCATTGGTGCAGTCAAATGCAACATTCCTTATTTCCCTAGAGTGGGCACAGGCGGGGGACATCCAGTCGGTGTAACTTCCTGTTTCACTGGTCTGGAGCTTCTTTCACCTGCATGTGATCCTGGGGATGGGCATGACCTTGGCTGATTCCATAAAAGAGCCGAGTCATGCAGCCATCTTTCTCAGTCTTGAAGCTGTCTTGTTCCACTGCTGTCTTATTCTACCTTTTGCTGCCATGCTGCTCTCCTGCAGCCATTTTGTACTCTAACTGTGATTTTGCTGTCTGCTGGCTCTCAGCCAGCAGCACATGAGTACCGTCTCCCTATGAGATGAACTCACAGTTTGTTGTGTAACCACTAAGCGAAGCCTGCCTTTCAGGGATCTCACTGTGAGCTGAAGTGTGAGCAAACTTTTTGTTACCTTACTCAGAAAGACTCTTGTGTCTTTATTCTTTTAAGTGGGATCAGAATGGGACACCAGGAATAAACCTAACTAAGATGTTCAAATGAATCTGTGAACTAGCTTCCAGCTACATTGAGGGGAATTTCCTCTGCTACATCACTCACTAGTGTGTGTGAAAGAAGGATAATACTTATTCAGTACAGTGGTACCTTGGGTTACATACGCTTCAGGTTACATACGCTTCAGGTTACAGATTCCTCTAACCCAGAAATAGTACCTCGGGTTAAGAACTATGCTTCAGGATGAGAACAGAAATCATGCTCCGGTGGTGTGGCGGCAGCAGGAGGCCCCATTAGCTAAAGTGGTGCTTCAGGTTAAGAACAGTTTCAGGTTAAGAATGGACCTTTGGAATGAATTAAGTACTTAACCTGAGGTACCACTGTATATCCTTTCCTATTAACCTTAACATTCCCACAAGGGGGTGATAATTGGTTTTGTGTGGCACACAGATCTGATTTCCAGAAGGGGTGAATGGCCAAGTGGCTTGGAATGTCTGAGAAGGGGGCTGCTGCTTCCCCCAGATCTCCATTCACACTGCCCAGGCTTGCGCCCCAGAGGAGCAGGGGGCAGCAGTTATGAGTTACCAGTCTCTCCAGCCACAGTAGGTGCTGTGATTCCCCAGCAGTTTGACTTCATTCCCAGAGGTGCACTCCATTGTCTCTTAAGACAGATGGATGCCATATGCAGAATCAAAAATAAGTAGAAGTGCATTAGATCACCATAGTGGTGAAGACTGTGACCTGTGGGCCTGCTTAGTTCTAACTGTGGATTGGCAACTTCAAGACCCGTCCCTCTCACCCTTCTGGTAGTTCTTTTTACTGGTCTTGGACCAAACAGAGGACTCCTTTAACTAAGCTCCTGATAGACTTTGAGATAGAGGTTTGCCCCCTTCTGCACACATACCCTACAAGTAATGGGGAGAAGGTGGGGAGCACCCATTTGTATGGCACAGCCAAAGAGTGAGGCTGCCTGACAGTACAACTAAAACCAAATTTAATTATTTTCCCCAACTGGCTAAACTTCACTTTACTCAGATGCAAATAAAACTTCAGTACATCTCAAGTCATTTGACAGTTCTGATGTATTTTAAAATAAAGCTGGAGAGATTTAATGATGTGAAAGTTCATGACTCAGTAAAGATTACTGTCAAAGCAGGGTCTTAGGATAGACACCAATACAATCAAATTATTATAATCGCATGAGCCTAGAGAAAAAGGTAGGCTGCAATGAACTCGGTGCGCACGAAGCATTTGCGGTTGTTATACACCCACCTAGTTGTGAAACAAAGGAATGTGTTAGGCTTGAATTTCCAAATACTTCCCGCCCCAGAGGAATGTTTAGCATTTCCACAGAGAATTGGGAGAAAACAGGCTTGTGCGTTGTGAGGAACAGAGAGTTGTTTGGAGCAGTTAGGAAAGGAATATCTTGTCTTTTTGGGTACCTGATCAAAAACACTGAATGGGAACAAGATACTTACCTCACAGGGTTGTTTTGAGGGTGAAATGGGAAGGGCGAGAAACATGTGACCACTTTGAGCTCCTTGGAGGAAAGACGAAATATAAACATAGTTAATTAATTAATTTAATTATCAGGCCAGAAAAGGTGCAGTGTGTTGGGGGGGGGGGATTTGAGGGAATTGTCTCAGGGAACAGCATAAATTCTATAAAAAAAAAAATCAAAGGGAGGAAGGGCCTTACTAGGAAAGCAGTACAGTGGTACCTTGGGTTACATACGCTTCAGGTTACACTCTGCTAACCTAGAAATAGTACCTCAGGTTAAGAACTTTGCTTCAGGATAAGAACAGAAAGAAACCTTCTGTGATGTATGTATGATGTACGGAGGGGTGGTCTTGAGCTCCAGAGCAGGGAATTTAAAATGTCTATACAGTGGTACTTCGGGTTACATACACTTCAGGTTACGGACGCTTCAGGTTACAGACTCCGCTAACCCAGGAATAGTACCTCGGGTTAAGAACTTTGCTTCAGGATGAGAACAGAAATCGTGCTCCAGCGGTGCGGCAGTGGCAGGAGGCCCCATTAACTAAAGTGGTGCTTCAGGTTGAGAACAGTTTCAGGTTACGAACAGACCTCCAGAACGAATTAAGTACTTAACCCGAAGTACCACTGTAGTAACAATTCCTTTCATTTTCTTAAGAAAAACTTGCTTTCTTAAACTTTGTTGCTTTGTTGTGCGAGTGGCAATGGAACTGCAGCAACTGACAGCCAGAGAAGGACACCATCGCTCCCTGCCTTACCAATACTTCTTTGAGAGTATTTTTGGTTCAGCCCTTGCTGGAAGAGGATGTGTGCTTTTAATTCCTTTCCCCAGATCATACAGTGCTCTACATTGCCCCCTGAAAATAAATGACCAGTCCCATTTGCACTCTCTCCAGTTAGCAATCCTGGCCTCCCAAATGCTGGAAATCTCACCATGGGCCTCTTGTATCTCATCTATCCTTGAAAATGCATGGGCCTCTTGTATCCTATCCTTGAAAATGCAATAAGAATGGGTATACAGTGATACCTCGGGTTAAGAACTTAATTCGTTCCGGAGGTCTGTTCTTAACCTGAAACTGTTCTTAACCTGAAGCACCACTTTAGCTAATGGGGCCTCCTGCTGCTGCTGCGCCGCCGCACGATTTCTGTTCTCATCCTAAAGCAAAGTTCTTAACCCGAGGTACTATTTCTGGGTTAGCGGAGTATGTAACCTGGAGCGTCTGTAACCTGAAGTGTATGTAACCCGAGGTACCGCTGTAGTCTTTTCAAAGAGTAGAACTATCCACACTTTCAGTGCATGCTGTCACGGGAACTCTGATTTGAACAAGTAGTTTTCAGTTCAGATCCAGAAAGCAGTAGGATGATCTGTTGCAGGGAAGAGTAAGGAGAAAACTGCTCTTGGAAAGAAAAGTTGCATTAGCTGAAACTAGGAAGAAATTAAAGGCACATGAATCCTGCTCTGAATGCATCCCCACTGGAAGGTCTTTCTTTCTTTCTTTCTTTCTTTCTTTCTTTCTTTCTTTCTTTCTTTCTTTCTTTCTTTCTTTCTTTCTTTCTTTCATCAGTTTTCAATAATAATAAGATATATTATATATTTGGCAGCAATATTTACATATTTTGGGAGTTAATGGGAGGCAACAGAGCTGGGCAAATAGTGAAGAACTACTGGCAGATTTTCTGTTTGAAATGAAGAGCATAGGAAAGCTTTATTAAATCTGTTTATAGATGACCATCATAATTTCTTGGTTAAGGACCTACAGTGGTACCTTGGTAGTTCACTGGCTTAGTTGTCGAACAAATCGACTCCCGAACGTGGGCGTTCCAGTTTATGAACGTTTTTCGGAAGCTGAACGTCCGGCGTGGCTTCCGTGGCTTCCGATTGGCTGCAGGAAACTCCTGCAGCCAATTGGAAGCCGCGTCTTGGTATTCGAACCATTCTGGGAGTCGAACAGACTCCTGGAAGAGATTAAATTCGAGAACCAAGATTCCACTGTACTAATCTTTTCATGTCTGCAACTAGAAATATATCAACACAATAATGGAAAACAGCGACTAACTTAATTCTGGAAGCATGGCGGGGTGGAATATGGAACACAGCCCTTATGGAGAAACTAACGAAACATCTTAGAACACTAAGGAACACAAAGACCAAAGACAATTCGGAAACTGGTACATGTTTAGATCATAGAATCATAGAGTTGATGGCCATCACTACCTCTTGTGGGATTGAATTTCATGGTTGTGTGAAGAGGTACTTTGTTTTGGGGAAGGTGAAATAGGAAATATCTCCAAACCCAGTCACCATGACAAGCTTCAAACCAAGAACATATCTAACCAAAGCCTTCTCAGGAGCAAAGAAACATCTATTCTGCAAACACAAGTCAGAGGGAATCTGCCAAGTATTCATTCAGAGAATACTGGGAACTGTAGTTTTGAGAGAGTGCGTATCATATTTTGCTGGAAGTCCCCAGCTTCCTGGCACAACTACACACTGCAGGACGTCTTGAGAGGAAGCTGTGGCAGATAAACTGCTTTAGAGATGCCCCAAGATTAAACAGATGGTTTGCCTGGCAGCTTTTGCTTGGGGAAAAAATATTATGTGCAGATGGCAGGTTTCACTGATTATATTTATCACACTTGTATTTAGGAAATGTATTTTTTTTACCCCAAATGTCCAAAGTTTCTTTTAGCCAAATGCAAGTGACTATATTTTGCATTTTTTAAAAATTCATATCGAGATTTATTTATATAGATATCTATCTTGTCCTGCTAGCTCCCATGCACCACTCAAAGTGGTTTTCAACAGTGTAAATCCATAATGTAAAATTCAACAGTAGATTCAAACAAACAAAGAAATTGTTAAAAATATATATAAAGAAAGAAGGCAGAGACCGCAAATAACACAGCTCTGTATCAGAGGTTGTGAGCCTGTGGCCTTCCAGATTTTGCTGAACTACAGTTCCCATATTCCTTGAACATTGGCCATGCTCACCCAGGCTGATGGGGGAAAGAATCTAATAACATCAGGAGCATTTCAGATTCAGAAATATCAGTCTATCTATCCATGTACTGTTTGTTGTTGTTGTTTATTCGTTTAGTTGTGTCCGACTCTTCGTGACCCCATAGACCAGAGCACACCAGGCACGTCTGTCTTCCACTGCCTCCCACAGTTTGGTCAAACTCATGCTGGTAGCTTTGAGAACACTATCCAACCATCTCATCCTCTGTCGTCCCCTTCTCCTTGTGCCCTCCATCTTTCCCAACATCAGGGTCTTTTCCAGGGAGTCTTCTCTTCTCATGAGGTGGCCAAAGTATTGGAGCCTCAGCTTCAGGATCTGTCCTTCCAGTGAGCACTCAGGGCTGATTTCCTTAAGAATGGATAGGTTTGATCTTCTTGCAGTCCATGGGGCTCTCAAGAGTCTCCTCCAGCACCATAATTCAAAAGCATCAATTCTTCGGCGATCAGCCTTCTTTATGGTCCAGCTCTCACTTCCATATGTACTGTTTAGAATCACAGAATTGGAAGGGACCACAAGGGTTATTCAGATCAACCGCCTGCAATGCAGGAATCTTTTGCCCAACTTGGGGCTCGAACCCAAGACGTTCTAAGATAAAATTGCAGGAGAACAGATCTGAATGTTATGATGACCCCAAGGGCTGAAGATGATCTTTATTCACATATCTGGAAGCAAATTTGCTGCTTATGGCGTATATACTCAACCAATCTTCACTTCTGGTGGAACAGAGTTGCAAAGCTGTTGGGAGGAATAGGGAAAGAAAGTTGAATGAGTAGCATTACAACACTAGGTCAATATCCACCTCTTCCAGAGATATCAGTTCTTCCTTCTTCTGGCTCAGGCTGGTAAATCTGTATTCTTAAGAATTCACATTGCAGAGTGGCAGGCTTGGCTCTGCCACTCTTGAAGTGGAATGCTTTTATGCCTCCTATTGCCTTTCTCCAGTCAAAATGTGTCTTGTAGCACAACCCTAAACAGGTTGAAGTTGAGTTCAACGGGACTCAGTTGTGAAGCGAAAGCATATTAGTTGTACCTAGCATAACAGCAGATTCTCCAACAGGCAGTATCCAGTTTTGTAAGGCACTTGTTTCAAGTGACATAAATCATGATGATAATAATAGTAATAATATGTTAAGTCCCCAAATGGGGCACTAACTGCTAATTAATTGTATTTCTATAACTGTTTAATATTTTCATAATATGTACTGTATTTACTCATTATGTTACTTATTATGCTACTGTGTCATAAGCCACCCTGTGGTCCTTTGATGAAAGGTGGTATACAAATTTCATGAAATGTATCAATCTTTTTCAAACGATAAATAAAAAAAATACAGAACATCCCATTCTCTTTCTTGTCACCCGAATTCAGGATGGTTTTGTTGTTGTTGTTTAAAAAATGAAACACTTGCAATTTGCAGTTCTGATCCAAAACGCTTTAAATTTTATTTTAAGCATTTTGTGGGCAGCAATCAGGCAACCAAATTGCAAGGGATAAGTGCTTTTAAATGCTGATTAAATAACTGATTTTCTTAAAAAAAAAAAAAAGATTGCTCAGAATACTTTCCTTTTTTTAATGGTTGCTCATGTGAATCGGGCTTTCTGGTAGCAGCATAGCAATGATGTCGGCCTGGCAGCAGCCTTAGGTCGCATCTACACCAAACATTTAAAGCACTGTTATACCACTTTAAGAAGCATGGCTTCCCCCAAAGAATCCTGGGAACTGTAGTTTGTTAAGGGTGATAAGACAACTCCCCTATGAGGAAAGGTTGCAGCGTCTGGGCTTTTTTAGTGTAGAGAAAAAGCGACAGTTTATGAAAATGTACATGGCATGGAGAAAAATGCTCTCCCTCTCTCATTGCACTAGAACATCGAATGATGCCGAATTATGGAAGATTCAGGAAAAGATTTTTTTAAAGTGTTTCTCCATGCAGGGCATAAACTATGGAACTCCTTTCCACAGGGGGCAAAGACGGTTCCCAAGCTGGATGATTTTCAAAGAGGATTATACAAAGGATAAGGCTACTATCCTGACCTGGCCACAGTGATCCATGCGATGGTCACCTCCAGGCTTGACTACTGTAATTCGCTCTACGCGGGGCTGCCCTTGAAGCTGTCCCAGAAACTCCAACGGGTGCAGAATGCAGCAGCGAGGCTCCTCACGGGGTTTCTGCCATGGGAGCATATTCACCCAGTGCTTTTCCAGCTGCACTGGCTCCCGGTGGAGTACAGGGTCAGATTTAAGGTGCTGGTTTTGACCTTTAAAGCCCTTCACAGCCTAGGACCCTTGTACCTACAGGACCGCCTCTCCTGGTATGCCCCACGGAGGACCTTAAGGTCCATAAATAGCAACACCCTAGAGGTCCTGGGCTCTAAGGAAGTTAGATTAGCCTCAACCAGAGCCAGGGCTTTTTCAACTCTGGCTACGGCCTAGTGGAACGCTCTATCTCATGAGACCAGGGCTCTGCGGGATCTGATTTCTTTCCGCAGGGCCTGTAAGACCGAGTTGTTCCATCTGGCCTTTGGCTTAGAATCAGTCTGATTCCCTCCCCCTCTTTCTTTTTCCTTTCTCCTCCTGAGAAGAGGCAGCATCCTAATGTTTATTGTTGTATTTTAATCTTTTTAAATCGTATTTTAATCAACTTGTTTTTATTATTGGTTCTTAGCCGCCCTGAGCCCGGTCTTGCCTGGGGAGGGCGGGGTATAAATATATTATTATTATTATTATTATTATTATTATTATTATTATTAGCATTGCCTCCACGGTCGGAGGCAGTAATGCACTTGAACAGCCAGTTCCTGGAAGAGCTCCTGTGCTTGGGCGAGAAGAGTTCATTGAACTAGGTGGGCCATTGCCCTGATCCAGCAGACTCTTTTTATGTTATTATGGTGCTGGGAATTGTAGCTCTGCCTTAACAAACTACAGTTCCCAGTATTATTTGGTGGAAGCCATGACTGTTAAAGTGGGTTAACAGTGCTTCAAATGTGTGGCGTAGAGAGCCAATTAGTGTTTAGGCCTACATTTGCAGGGTGTTACAAGTGGATGGCTTGCAAACTGAGCTACCTGTGACATCATTGGTCAGTTAGTTAAGTATTTTTATTTATTTACAGGCACATGCAACTCCCAAGAGATTGTGATCTACTCCCAGTATGAAAAAACTGGCAGTGATCTACCCATTGTCATTGGAGGTTGGAGGAATGTGCGTGGGGTGGGTGGATTGCCCAGAGTTGCTGAGCTTTTTGGGGGGAGGATTGCACAGAGGTTTTTTTGCTTTTTTCCTGTAACTTTTTGTACACGATAAGGATCCCGCGATTTACGGCCTCAGTCCAGTATACCGTAAGGAGCATCTCCACCCCCATCGTTCTGCCCGGACACTGAGGTCCAGTGCCGAGGGCCTTCTGGCGGTTCCATCGCTGCGAGAAGCCAAGTTACAGGGAACCAGGCAGAGGGCCTTCTCGGTAGTGGCACCCGCCCTGTGGAACACCCTCCCACCAGATATTGAAGAGAAAAATAACTACCAGACTTTTAGAAGACATCTGAAGGCAGCCCTGTTTAGGGAAGCTTTTAATATTTAATAGATTATTGTGTTTTAATATTCTGTTGCAAGCCGCCCAGGAAACCCAGCCAGATGGGCGGGGTATAAATAATAAATTATTATTATTATTATTATTTTACCAGGATCAGCTGGGGATCCACCAGTAGATCACGATCTACTGGTTGGACGTCCCTGAGGGAGCTTCCTCCACTGCCCTCTGGCTATGTCCATGCTTGGGAGGTTCGTGAACCTTGGGCTGAAGGTTGGGATTATTCTGATTTTCAAACTGGAATGTGGAAGCGTGCCCAAGACTAAAGTCCACACAGGCTCTAAAATTTCAGTGTGTCGGATTAGACTCTCCCTTGGGAAGCTGGATTTTGCTGCTTAACCCTCCCCCTCCCGTCCCACCATGCCTTTTCTTTCCTTCCTGCATGGCCTGTGGTTTTTCTTGCGGCCTCCTGCTGCATTTCAGATTGCCCTCGTTCCTCATGCGAAATGGTCCCTGTCTGGATTTCCTTCCTTATTCCCTCTAAACTTTTCTTTGTTACCTTCTCCGTCTCCGATGATTTCCACTGTGTCATCAAAAACTGACTCCGTACTGTCTGCCAATTAGCCTCTGTCTGTCAGCACATTCATCAGCATCCCGAAGACTGATGGTGAATGGCAGAGCACGCAAACGCTATTTGAAATGCAGCTGTGTGTCCTTGCACATAGATATGCCATTACTGATGAAGCGGTAGGCGGTGCAGATTTAGATTTCCCAGTGACAAACACAACACAACTCTCTCGCACACACTAACTTCTTCTGGTATCAACCAGGTGCAATTAACAATGAAGCAGGGACTTTAAACTCACTTGCACAAAGCATCCGTATTTGGTGAAGGATCTTTTTCTTCGCAACCCACAAAAGGCTTTTATTGACAATGCTATATTCGCTCGCCTGTGAAACAGGAGTTTAAATGTCTGACAACACCCCCCCCCTCTATATTTCCAAGTAAACAAAGCTGACGAACAGCACAGTCTCTGATCTCACACACCAAAAACTGAGTAATCCGCATCAAGCTGTTATGTGGGAGGAAAATGGGCTAGCCATGTGATCCTAATCCTGTCTCCTCAAAACAACATCCTGTTGAATTCAGTGGGGTTGCCAGGGAAGTGGGGTGACAACTTCAGCCTTAGTAACCCTCCCAGCAAGTATCACTTTCTTTTGTGGGTGTCGACTGGTTCCGAAAATCAAAACATTCACATTTAATGGTTAATATCACTGCATAGTCTCTAAATCCAAGAACGGTAAGAAGAACTGGGGCAGCAGTGAGGAACCTCCATCCGTCCCACAAAATTAAACCCAGGAGGGGTCCTAATCTGACCAGCAGGGCTGTTTTTCCCAAAGCACACCTCTTGCTCCACACCTGACATTGTATGTGTGATATCAGGTGTGGGGCAGGTGATGGTGTGGCTGGGGTTAGCTGCTATTGGGAAAGCCCACACACAATGGATGTAGCCGCTTTCAGCTTATGGGTGCTGAGAGGGGCCCACTCTGAAGTAGTTACCTGATATCATAATGATGTCATGATAACATAAGGATGACAATGACAGCTGCCATAATGATGTCAGGAGGTTGACAAGAGGGAGCCTCTGAAGATTCCTTAATTCTGGAGCCACCATTGAAAAGGCGCCAAAGCTGATATTGAGGCCTGGCAGGTTCATAAGTGGTTCTTAAGATGTGTGGGTGCTAAATAGGCTGCTAAGGGCTTTAAAGGCTGTCCCAGTTCATATCAGCTAGTGCTGTTCCAAAATCTGTCCCACTATTTCTCCTGCAAAAAAAGTCCTCTGGTTTTTGGGTTTGCCTTGTTGTTGCGAGGTGGTTATGGGTGTAATTTATTTTCAATACCCCCCCTCCCCCGCACTCTGCAGCCTCCCTAGCTGCCTATGCTCCCTGATCTGAAAAAAAGTCCCATGTGAGGAGCTTCATTTGAAGTCAGAAGAGTCCACCAGTGAGATGATTTGCAGAATGAAGGCACACTCACAAACACCCCTCACAAGTTAGGTAAATGAAACACAAACTCTGAATGCGACCCATGGGAATTTTACTTTTTCAAATGGTTTTTTCCCCTCATTACTTGATGGTGGATGGTTGAAAAACTGCAGGAGAAATTTTCAGCGTAGCCATAGCATAAGTTACCATAGTTCTACAGTGAATTCCCTCTGGTGTTAGAGAACCTGAATCTCGCAGCCATATGATTATGACATCCAGCGTTAACTCTACTTAGAGTAGACAATGAACATGACTGATACCCATAAAATCCAGTGGGTTTACTCTGTGTATAACTTAGTGGGACGCAGCCCATACTTTTGAGTATCTACCACCACCAACTCCCTTCCGACCCTCTGATAAAATAAATCAGCCTCAAAACACAGCTGCCATTGAGCTCTAATACAGATGACCGCATGACCACCTATTTTACCAAACCATTTTGCTACTCCGTGACAGTTGATGTGTGGTCAAATTTATAAGGCTTGGCAGGATGGTACAGATGACCAAGTTACCTCAGAGGGGGCGAGAGAGCATTCATTCTGAGGTGCCTGGGTTGTCTGAATGAATACCCTGCCTGCTCTCATTTCCATGCTGTTGAGATTATCAAACTCCAGGCATACTCCTGGGATGGCATCCAGGTCTGTTTGTCTGTCTCTGTCACTACATAATTTATTACGGGTGTTTGTTGATCCGTCAGGTTGGTATCGGCGCATCATTCCCCCTCCCTCCCCGCCACCTCCAGTAACTTTGCTCCAAGTTCTAACTTTAAAATATCGACCAGTAGGCTGTCTGCTGGTCATACATCATAACACTTGAGTGTTTTTCCAGCTTCCTTGATCAATATTGACTCAATCTCATCCTCAGTGTCTTCATTCCAAATGGGGATGTACAATGTGCCTTACAAACATTAAACGAGAGTGAAGGCCAGTGCCACAACCTCTTGAAAGGGGGATAAAAATCTGTGGAGAAATTGGGCACAACATGGAGTATTGTATAGATGAAGACGATTTGCTGCTCTGGTTGCATGCTGAAGTGGACTATGCTAGTCTTTCCTTTTCTATAGATTGAAGCAGACTGGACACCCTCAAGCGGCTAGTGGGATCAATGTAGGTGCTTCGTCCACCTACTTCCACAGCCATGGGCTTATTTGGCAGCAAAGGCAGCAGCTGGGAAGCTGACCGCCATTTTGAATTTCCAACAATGCCCTGGAATGCTCTAGAGCATTGTGGGAGACAAAAACGGTGGGTACTTTCTCAGGCTAACAGGTTAGGGGACAATGAAGTAGGATGGTTTATTTGTTGAACATTTCTATGAATGAAGGAGTAAGGCATGTTTGGATTAAAAAAAAACCTTTGTGTGCAAACTAGCATGTCAGAGAGCATGTTCAGACATCTGCTGGGCTGCCTTCTTCCGTATCAATTTGGCTGTGCATTGAGATGAGTATCTGAGGTGCTTCTCTGCGTGCCCCAGCCACCAGAAACAAGGTGGGTGGCAACCAGGGAGAAAGGCTTTTTGGTGGTGGCCCCCACTGTAGGATGCTGTCCTGAGGAAAGATGATCTTGTATGTATTTTCCTATCATTTCAGTGCCAGGCAAAGACCCTTCTATTTTCCTAGGCCTGCATTTCTTTGTGGACAAACTCAAAGTGCCACATGCCAGTGTGGGGCCAGAGCCAAAGTGGCCAGAGGCAAAAATGGGTAGAGAAATGGATGTGACTTTGCACAGTAGGCTACATTCCAGCCATACAAAGACCAGAGGTTTCTACAGACACACACTGGAATCTGCCAGTATGCTTTCACCTTCTATATTTTTCTATCATCACCATGCTATGCAGCTGTTCTTAGGCTGTTCCTGTAGACCCCTGTAGAATCAAACTCCCCTGAAGAATTGACCCCTATGACTCCAGCTACTCACATGCCATTCTAGATGTTAATTCCTTTAAAAATATGGAAATATAGCTTATGGGCTTCAGGTTGGGACTGAGTTGAGCGCCTTCCATGGATTCTTCATTTAAGCTGAGCTTAAAACCCAATGGAGCCTTCTCTCCCCTTCACAGCACTGTGATCCTCTCTGACTTTAAGGGACAGGATCCTAAATGATCTCCTCCTCCCTTCCCAAAGAAATAGGCCTATACTTTGATGCACCACAATATCAGCTATGCAAGAATATATGATCGAAGGACCAGTTCCCATCACTGGAAACGTACGAAAGCTGCACTGTTTTGCCACCATGTGTACACTTTGGCATGTGTTTTTCCTGTTGTTTGCTGTGCTCCTCACGAATGGGGAAAATGTCTGCAGGAATGTGGTTATGGCATACATGGGTGTACAGACATATTTGCTCAAGGCATGGTGGGTTGTTCACATGGTGCCATGTCCACTTGATATCTCATATACAGTTTTTCTTCAAACTGGAAATGTGGGCATTCAAAGATGCTGAGAGCAGGAATAGCCAATCTGGTGCCCTCTGGGTGTTAGATTACAATGCCAGCTATCCCTGATTGATGGCTGTGCTGCCTGAGGCTGATGAGAATTGTAGAGTCCAACAATACCATTTGGGCACCATGTTGGCCACCTAGAGAGCAAAAAGTTAGTTGCTTAAGAGTAAAGGGATATGTAAAGGTGATGCTTGAAATTTAAAGTGGTGGAAGGCAAGGAGATGGGTGGGAACTCTCTCTTAACCAGTCCAGGGCCGGTCACATGTACTGCTTATTATCATGGCAAACATAATGTTGATTGCTAAGGCAGGTAGCATCAAAAAAGAGGGAGAGGAAAGAAAGATCCAAAGGAAAGAATTTCACCAGGAGGTGTTGGATATTAACAGCTCATTACACATCTCTATTCAGAGGCTTGGATGATATTATGCTCCCTCTCACTGTTTTCCTGCGATTGACACTTCAGAAGAATAGGTGTTCTTGTTACTCCTCCTCAAAATAATCTCCAATTTAGAACAGCAAGACAAATGCAGGCATTTATGTGTAATGTGCTGTGGATGGGCTCTAATGGTAATTTCTCCAAGGCTGGGAAACAATGAGAAGAATAGGCAGCCACTGTTGAAGGCGCAGAGAAAATTGTCGGAGAGGTTATTTGATTTGCCCTAAAGTTGGATTCTACAGTAATACCAGTGAGAACAGCCACCTCTGCTATTGACCACGCTGGAAAGGAAAATTGCAACGAAGTTGTTCAAGAGAGTAAGGCAGACCCACAATAAAGGATCGGCTGTGGATGGGGAAGGGGAAATGCCCTCAAATAAGCTGTTTTAGGTGGCATTTTACATTACTGGCTGATAGATATAATAGGGAATATATAGATTGGGGAGGGAGGGAGGCAGGCAATTGACCTTGAACTAACTTTCACCTGCAGGAACACTGGTTTTTTTGTCTGTGCCATTTCCCCCCTCCCAGTGAATGTGGCAGCTACCTTAAATTTAGGGGCACAGGGAGAATGTTATATACTTCATATAACAACAGGCAACCATAAGCAGACAATTGTAGCTGACAAGTGTCAAGTGTACCCAGAATAAGGCTATGTTTTGCTTCCATGGCTAGAGGCAGCAATTCTTCTGAATACCAGTTGCTGAAAGTCCCCAGGGCATGGGGTGGGGGCCCTATTGTGCTTGGGTCCTGCTTATGGGTTTCCTACAGGCATCTGGTTGGCCACTGCAAGGACAGGATGCTGGACTAGGTGAGTCATTGGCCTGATCCAGCAGACTCTTTTGATGTACCTACATTCTTAAACCATAAAGAAGGCTGATCGCCAAAGAACTGATGCTGTTGAATTATGATGCTGGAGGAGACTCTTGAGAGTCCCATGGACTGCAAGAAGACTCCCTGGAAAAGACCCTGATGCTGGGAAAGATGGAGGGCACAAGGAGAAGGGGACGACAGAGGACAAGATGGTTGGACAGCATTCTCGAAGCTACCAGCATGAGCTTGACCAAACTGCGGGAGGCAGTGGAAGACAGGAGTGCCTGGTGTGCTCTGGTCCATGGGGTCACGAAGACTAAACGACTAAACAACAACAACGCATTCTTACTTAAAACGTGGCCTAAAAGGGAAGGGAAGCAATGGGAGATGGACTGAGGATTCAATCTGTAGATTTAGATCTACAGCGGGAGAAATGCAAAAGTAATACAGTGGTGCCTCGGGTTACATACGCTTCAGGTTACAGACTCCGCTAACCCAGAAATAGTATCTCAGGTTAAGAACTTTGCTTCAGGATGAGAACAGAAATTGTGTTCCAGTGGTGCAGGAGGCCCCATTAGCTAAAGTGGCGCTTCAGGTTAAGAACCAGTTTCAGGTTAAGAACAGACCTCCAGAACGAATTAAGTACTTAACCCAAGGTACCACTGTACCTCTAAGTTGCAGCAAAATATAAGTTGGTAGTCTTTAGCCATGCCTGTCTGGTCAGCTTGGAGGGATGGTAAAAAGACAGAGTCTTCCCAAAGGCAGAAAGAAATATAAAGGATTGTTTCCTTTGTTATGGCGTTCCTGCCCAGAGGAGGCAAAGGAAGTGACCTATCTAGGAAGTTCAAGAACTCTCTGTGCACTAGCCCTGTGTTTGTCTAGCAAAACATGCATTTGTCCTCACCAAAACCGGCTCTGGGAGAGGCTGTGAGTCAGTGCTGGAAGCTTCTGGCTGAATCAGTAAAAATAGTACCCCCACTCCTTTCTCCAGCAGGGGTGTCTTTTTTTCATCTCATTCCATTTCATTCACAGAAGGGAATGCTTGGCTTCGTGGTTCTTGTATATATTGTATGATTTGCTCTTATACGCGTAAGCCGCCTATAGAGCATAGGGAGAATAAAACATAATTGAAGGGCAGAGCATAGGCAGAGTTTAAAGGTAAGGGAAAAACCTGGAATATAAATGTAGTAAAGAGGAGAGCATTCATAAACAAAGAGGTTCATCTTCCTAGTGCCCCGTGTGGCTCCAATTTCCCCTGGGAAATTGGGGATTCATTTAAATTTCTCCCATTTCAGTTTTCAACAGGCAAAGGCAATATTTAATTTTGGAAATGGCATATGACTCAAATCATGGTACTTAGACCTGATCTTGTAGATATTCAGGAATAACCCAGCAAACCTAAAGTCTTCAGGACATTCAGTGGTCATATGAAGCAGCAGACCTCCCCTTTCAAGGCCGGAGAGAGTGTGTGAAATAGTGTGTTCTGAGTTCAGAGAGGGGGATCGGACGCTGGAGGACCCATCACAGCCACTGAGAAAATGACAATTGCCCTTCTGTGGTGATTTTGGAACTCCAGTGTCTGGAGAATGTGCTGGGAAATGACCCAGGGAAAGGCATTGGGTCTGAAGGATCTCAAGCAGTGGTTCCCAACTGGTGGTCCATGGAGCTCAGGAAGTCTGCATAACACACCCAGGGAGTCTGTGGTACCATCCACATAACAAAAACTACCGTAGAGATATCAAAATTTCCCAAAGTAGGGAGTCCATGGCTTGGATTTTGAAAAACAGGTCTGCAGTATGTAGCTAATTGAGAACCACTGGTCTAAAGGTTCCAGTGCCTCCCTCCATGTTTCCAGTGGGAAGGAAATGGGTAACTAAAAACAAAGCAAAACTGGGAAAACACAAGAACTCTGTAAAACCCAATGAGGTGGACGAACTGCCTTCAGTCGCCCTCTCCTACACCATCTTAGCATTGCATCCTAAATTGCAAAAAGGCAGCTTTAAAATAAATAAAAAACTGGAGATGTATAAATGTGTGTGCATGGTATAACACATAGCCAGGCAGCCCTCTAGAAATGGTGCCCTGACCATTGCCTCAGTCCCTCTGCAAAAGCCTAAAAATAGCATTTTTTACAATAAAAAAAAAGACATGCAGATGGAGTTTACTGATACAAATTGATAATATTTTGTCACAGGCTATGTATCAAATCCTACACCTTCAAAGCATCGCCAAGTCATCTGTTAAGGAAAACATTTTCTTGCAAACCGAGCAACTTCTGTTCCTAAGTAAGCAATTCGCTTTTTCCTTTCTTTTCATTTTTCTTTTTTTGGTGGGGTGTTTCGCTGATAATGCACCTTCCACTCTGTGTGGCTTGCTGCTCCTTGTTCATTGTATTTGTTATCTCTGTCTGGGCAAACAGCAAGTATCCAGCGTGCATTTCACATCTGTGCTCTAGATACGGAATGCTCTGTCACAACAAATATCTGCCACAGTGGGATGAAGTAATGAACTAAGCATTTATAGTCCTCTGGCCCCTAGGCTGGAATTCCCCAGGGAATTCCAGCATCGGCTTACATCACAAGTGCCGTTAGAGGGCACTAAACACTACTTCCAGCATCCCGACACATCATCTGCTGCCCTGCCATGTTTAATCAGATTTGTCTGGTGCAGGGCAAACCCCATTAGTTATGAAAGAGGATAGCCACATAAAGACATTTCCCTTTTGTGCTGATATTGTAAAGACAACTAAGCCTGGGGAGGCGAGGGAGGAAAGTATCGGAGGAAAATCCCTGGCTTGTTAAATTTGTGCAAGAAGGAAAAACTAAGCCTGGTTTTATTTACATCTGTCCCAGATCACCTCTAATTTTGAGACGCTCTTCAAAATTAATGAAGAAGACCCTCTTAGCAGGATATTTGGGTGATTCCTGCATTGTTGCATTCCTGACCTCCATTTCTCTTCTTTTGCTATGCTTCCACCCTTTTGCCTTCATTTGCCCACACTGCTTGGCAAATCCAATTGGCTGTGTTGACCCATGGTCATTTCGCTGACTTTCCCCTGTGATGTCATCACATGAGCCACAACGTAATGATGTCATTGGCAACATCATGTGGGTTGCCATGGGGTGTGTGTGGATTCAATGGCAGTGAGGGCAAATGAGTCCAAAGTTAGTGACGACACACAGAGGGAGCAAAACAGCGCTGAGAGTAGCATCAAAACAAAATGAATGTGTTTGCAGCAACTGTCAGAAAGGATGGTGCTTTTCAACACTCATGAAATGAACACAAAATAGGGCAAGTATTGGCTCAGCTCATATATAACACTTTATTTGTGTTATTTCAACAAATAACAAGCTGTTTCTTGGGGAAGGCCCATCGTTCAGGGGTAGAGCCGTCGTTTTGCATTCAGAAGGTCCCAGGTTCAATAAGTGGAATCTCAATTTAAAAGGGATCAGGTGATTAGATAATATGAAGGACTTTTGCCTAAGGTCATGGAGAGCTGTTGCCAGTCACAGTAGACAAAATTAGGCTAACAGGTGGCACAAAACTGGTACCATATTGGAGCAATGTAGGGATCTTCTTTGACCCAAACAAGATATTCTGTAGTTTCCTCTTCAGTTTATTGAGGGAATCAAAGAATATTACAGTGGTACCTCAGGTTACATACGCTTCAGGTTACAGACTCCGCTAACTCAGAAACAGTGTTTCAGGTTAAGAACTTTGCTTCAGGATGAGAACAGAAAACGGGCTCTGGCGGTGCAGAGGCAGCAGGAGGCCCCATTAGCTAAAGTGGTGCTTCAGGTTAAGAACAGTTTCAGGTTAAGTACGGACCTCCGGAATGAATTAAGTACTTAACCTGAGGTATCACTGTATAGCAAAAGTGGGTAAGATGAAAAACCAAAGCAAGGAAAGTGATCTTTTGGCAGCCATAGGGTGTGTCCACACAGTTCCACAGCACTTGATAGATTAATATTTGTGGTTCAGAGTATAATTCAGCCCAGATTATCCCCCAGTTTTCATTAGGGGGACTTAAAAGCAAGTACACTTTATATCCCAGTGCTGTGCACTATGGATCACAGGAGGAGGAAGCAATAAAAGCTGAGTAGCACTAGTATACCAAGGTGTGACAGCGTTATGACTTTTATCAGTTTGTGTGAGATATGACTGCAAGCATTGGTAGAATAATGTAGGACTGCAAAGTTAAATGGATCCGTCTACATTCTAGATTTACAGCGCACAACTCATGCACCTCAACAACAGCATAGCCATACCCTTCAAGCTTTCATTCAAGGAAGGAATTCTCTTGACGTCAAAAGGCAAAGTCATGGAGGGTTCACTTACCCTCTTTTTAGCATCTTTGCCTTAGGACACGTGAGCCATGAGAAGCAGCTAGAAGGGCCTTTGGAATGTACAGCATGTGTCCATAGGAAGCATAAGAACCTGCCTTAGAACACGGGAAGAAATATAGGAGGCTGACCCTACCTGGAGATACCAGGGATGGAACCTTCCTCATGCAATATTGATACTGCACTCTAGACCATTGAGCTATGGTCTTTCCCTAAGGCAAGCAGAGGAAGCACAAAAACATGGAAGGAAAATACCCTCAGCCACTGAAAATGTTCTTCAAGTTTCTCCACAGGTAGCAGTTGATGTGGAAGACAAAGTAGGTAATATTGGAATAGACGGACCTCTAGGCTGACTTGGAAAGTGGCAGTTCACTCCACTTAGTTTGAGAAACAGTCAGGGCCTGTTTGGATATGAAGGGAAACGATAGCTTCTTGGGAGCATAGAAAGCTGCCTTGAACTAAGACCATCTAGCTCAGGGTTGTCTATATTCTGGGATGGCGAGTCCCATTTCACCGCTTGTAGCAAAAGGGGAAGTGCTGCCTTGCCCTGCCCTGACACTGCAGCCACACCTGTTGCTGCTGGCAGAGAAGAGGCTCTGGTATCAGCATCAATTTGGGGTGAGATTTCATGGAAATCACATGAGATCTTATGCACTCTTGCACAATTGCAGGCATGATTTCAGCTGCCTCAATCTGCCTAGTGGCAGAGCTGACTCTGTCTATACTGACAGGCAGAAATTGTTCCCACTTCTACCTGGAAATACTATAGATATCTGTGTGCAAGCAACACACTCCGCCACTGACTTATGGCTGTTCTGTTACATGCACAAGTCTTTGGCTCTCATGTGCTCTTCCCTCCCCTTTCAGTTTTATACATGAGTTGAGGGAATGGTGGTTTTTTTAAAGTGGTGCTTTCAGAACAAGCCAGGATCTGAAATCAGAGTTTGATCCTGGCTTGCTCTACAAAACCACAGTGTAAAGAAACTAGCCTTCCCCAAGTTCTGACATAATGTGGAAAACAAAAGCTCTGATCCTCTTCTTGCATCTGTGCACCAGGAGTACAGCATGGAGCACATGAGCCAAACTCTTCCACAGGCTTGTTCAAGTGATGGGAATCCCTTAAAGCTGCTCTACTAATATATATATCTCCTCCTCCTCCTCCTTCTTCGGTGATCACCCGTAGCCAAGTAAGATTGTCTTCCATGAACACAGTTTTAATAGTGAGTCTGTAAGTGACTGTGGAGGCCAATTCTGGATCCACACGTCCTTCCACAGTGGGGACATAGTTTTCCAGGTGGGAGTTGACCATAGTGAGGGTTTGCCAAGTGTGCCTTCCTTTTAGCACATTTCTCGCTTTTGTCCTGATTTCGATTGTCTTCAAAGCCCATAACACTTTTGGCAAAGGCTGTTCTGCAATTGGAGCGCTCGCAGGCCAGTGTTTCCCAGCTGTTGGTGTTTATACTGCATTTTTTAAAAAAGATTTGCCTTGAGAGATATACACAGATTGTAAGCCTTGTGTCTCTGAGAAAGGTTGCAACCAACCAAAACCTGTCTGTCATCTTACTATTTTACTAGGACTATTGTTGCTCAATAAATATATTTCCAGCATAATCTTGGGGCTATGCCTCTCCTTTTGCTTCCTTTGGTTTTAGAAGTTGCCCCCCTTTCCTCTTCATGCATTTAGGAGGAAATCATGGTTTTCCAATACATCTATATGAGTCCTTGTGAATTGTCCTGCTTCTCTCTCTCTCTCTCTCTCTCTCTCTCTCTCTCTGTGTGTACACGTTCCTTGCAGAGTATGTGCACCCAAGCCAATGGTTCATCTAAGCCAGCATCCTTTTCTCCCAGTGGCCAACCTATCAGAAACCAGCAAGCAGGATCCGAGCACAAGAGCCCTCTCGTCTCCTTCGGCTTGCAGCAACTTTTATCCAAAAGCATTGCTGTCTGTATCCATGGAGGCAGAGCATAGCCATCGTGCAACACAGGAGGCTGGGTTTTGTGCTAAAGGAGCAGGGCACAGCTAACTCCCAGGGCATGAATGCCATGTAATCACATGTTAAATAAAATCAATACAATGAAGAATAAAGCAGGGGAAGCATAGCTATAACAATTACTATCCAGTGGCTCCATAAAGTAGAGAAGAATCAGATTTGCTAGGAAGTGCTAGGTATTATTTTCCCCCTTCATCTCTCCCCCCGCCCCCCAGTTCTCCAGCAGCCATAATCTATTTTGATTTCTCAGTGTCCTTTCTAGTTATGTTGTATTACTCATAACTGCAACGCAGTGGTAGCTGCCAATACAAATTTAGTCTTTTCTGTTTATTCCCGTAGAATTCTGTCAAAGCAGATAAGTCTGTTTTGCATTAGAGCGCGCAAAAAAATTAATTGTGGGAAAATGATGAGTCACTCCTGCTAAGGTAAACCAACATCTGTGTTGTGCAGCTTGCTTTGGATATATAAAGCTGTAAGGTGACACACAGATCGTTGGTAAAACAGAACGGTGGATTTTCTGATCCAGTCCAAAGGATTACTGATTTTGTTAGAATGGAGATTCCAGGCGTTGAACCGGAGACATTCTGCATGCAAAGATTATTATGTGCTATACCACTGAGATATGGTCCCCAGCATCAAAAAGCTTGTTCTTTTGGAGACAGCAGCTCATGCAAGATCCGGCCTGGCCATACCTTGAGAAAGAGTGAGAACACCTCCTTGGTCAGATGATGATGTGCTAATTAAGAGCAGCATATTGTCACCTATCATATTTTTACACTACATTTGGATTTCCTGCCTCAGGCACCAAGACCTCTTGAGACACCTTTGATGGGTGGTGGTGGGCTTCCTTTTGCTGGAGGCATTTAAGCAGAGACTAGCTGGCCATCAGCCAGGGATCCTGTCTTGCAAATCCTGCCCTGAATGTGGGGTTGGACAGGTTGACCTTTGGGGTACCTTCCCAAAGGCAACAATTCTGAATTTTTTTAAAAAATGTTTTGATTTGACAGCCTCAGAAGAAAAGGAATAAACAGAGCAATGGAGTAAAGTCCCTCCACAGGGATCAATATTGTTTCATTGAGCTACCCTGTATTCCTGTGGGATGTGGGTGGCGCTGTGGGTTAAATCACAGAACCTAGGACTTGCCGATCAGAAGGTCGGCGGTTCGAATCCCCACGACGGGGTGAGCTCCTGTTGCTCAGTCCCTGCTCCTGCCAACCTAGCAGTTCAAAAGCACATCAAAGTGCAAGTAGTTAAATAGGTACCGCTCCGGTGGGAAGGTAAATGGCGTTTCCGTGCGCTGCTCGGGTTCGCCAGAAGCGGCTTAGTTATGCTGGCCACATGACCCGGAAGCTGTACGCCGGCTCCCTCGGCCAATAAAGCGAGATGAACGCCGCAACCCCAGAGTTGGTCACAACTGGACCTAATGGTCAGGGGTCCCTTTACCTTTACCTATTCCTGTGGTATGGGCATTGGCTTCAATTTCCTCGGGACAAATTCCTGCTTCGGCTGAGATGGTGAAGGAGTCCACCATCCCTTCTCAATTGACCCCAAAATTCCTCTCGCTTCTGCTCAGGCAACACACCCTCCTGAGTCACACCCCTCGCCAGCTGTCAGGCAGCAGAGGAACCAACCCCCATGGCAGGTTGCCAGGAATAGAGAAGACAAGGGAAAGTCCTTACCATCTGCTTTTATTCAATATTCACAGAGAGAGGCTTGTGAATGTGGCCTCTTGGAATAATGGCATTGCTTCGAGTGAATCTCCAACTCCTACCACTTCCTCATGAGTCATCACTATGGGTGCTGGGGCATCCCCTCTGCCAGTGCGGTGTAGTGGTTAAGAGCAGTAGACTCGTAATCTGGTGAACCGGGTTCACGTCTCCACTCCTCCACATGCAGCCGCTGGGTGACCTTGGGCAGTCACACTTCTCTGAAGTCTCTCAGCCCCACTCACCTCACAGAGTGTTTGTTGTGGGGGAGGAAGGGAAAGGAGAATGTTAGCCGCTTTGAGACTCCTTCGGGTACTGATATAGGTAAAGTAAAGGTAAAGGTACCCCTGCCCGTATGGGCCAGTCTTGACAGACTCTGGGGTTGGTGCGCCCATCTCACTCAAGAGGCCGGGGGCCAGCGCTGTCCGGAGACACTTCCGGGTCACGTGGCCAGCGTGACAAAGCTGCATCTGGCGAGCCAGCGCAGCACACGGAAACGCCGTTTACCTTCCCGCCAGTAAGCGGTCCCTATTTATCTACTTGCACTTTTTTTTAGGGGTGCTTTCGAACTGCTAGGTTGGCAGGCGCTGGGACCGAGCAGCGGGAGCGCACCCCGCCGCGGGGATTCGAACCGCCGATCTTTCGATCGGCAAGCCCTAGGCGCTGAGGCTTTTACCCACAGCGCCACCCGCGTCCCTGATATAGTGGGATACCAAATCCAAACTCTTCTCCTCCTCTTCTTCTTTGAGCTCTTTGTTCTCCTACTTTCAAGGCCTGCCTTGTTCTGGGGGGGCGGGTCTGGAATGTTCCCATAGGCACTGATTCCGTCAGCTGTTGCTTCCCTTCTTCTTCTTCTTCTTCTTCTTCTTCTTCTTCTTCCTCCTCCTCCTCCTCCTCCTCGTCTCCCATTATTTTCCAGCTTTTCCTCTCATCTGCCTCTGAGGTGTGACCTCCCTGTTGCAATTCTGAACTGCCTCCTTCTTCTCTGGAAGGGTCAGGCTGGGGAGGTGGTCTCCACCATTCCTCCTCTGCCCAGTCCCTGACACCAGCTTGCTTTGCACCTTCATTGACTGCTTTTGAGAAGCTGAAATGTCTTTGAGCTCCTGCTCAGCGCAGTCTTTGGCACATGCGCCGCTGGGGTGCATAGATCCGTGCAGTGCCCCCAAATTTAGTTTAGCCCCCAAATTAACTTTTATTATGATGTAAGAGTTAATTTTGCATGCATGGCGCCATTGAGAATGACAAGAGCAGCGCGTCTTTGGTAAATGAGCGCACAAAATCGAAAGTCCTTTAGTGAAACAGTAGGTATACATTTAGGTAATACCTTGGCATATATGTATTTTGTTTTTCTAGCTTGATCAAAATTATTTATTATTTCATAACAGGTAGATAGTTATGAGCTTAGGCAGCTTCCATGGCGGGTGCCTGGTACCCCCCCAGAATTCAGTGCCCGGGTGCCCCACACCCCTTGCACCCCCGGGTAAAGACAGCCCTGCTCCTGCTGCCAAGTTGCAACTGAGATGTTGTTGTTGTTGTTGTTGTTTAGTCGTTTAGTCGTGTCCGACTCTTCGTGACCCCATGGACCAGAACACGCCAGGCACCTCTGTCCTCCACTACCTCCCGCAGTTTGGTCAAACTCATGCTGGTAACCTCGAAAACACTATCCAACCATCTCGTCCTCTGTCGCCCCCTTCTCCTTGTGCCCTCCATCTTTTCCAGCATCAGTGTCTTCTCCAGGGAGTCTTCTCTTCTCATGAGGTGGCCAAAGTACTGAGATAGCATTTATCAAAACCCATTCTCATGCTCTCTGGACTGCTGGTGTTTCCTCCACAGCCAAATCAACCAATCTAAGCACTGGAGGCAGCAAGGTCTACTAACTTGGATGCCATTAAAAGAGGATTGGACAAATTTATCAATGGGTACTAGCCATGATGGCTATACTCTCCAGATTCGGAGGCAGAACCCACAGAGGTGGGGTAAGAGTGCTCTTATGCTTGGATCCTTCTTTCAGGTTTCCTACAGGCATCTGGTTGGCTACTGGGAGAACAGGATGTGGACTTGATGATCCACTAGCCTGAACCAGCAGAGTCTTCTTATGTTCTTAAAACCCCACCTAAGTGGAGGTGGAGCATCCCCAAGGGAGGCAAAAAACATGCTGAAACAGCATTAGCAATTTGTTCCTTATCTCCATAGAATATGAATATATCCACAGAATATCTCCATAGAATATGAAGAACCAGATTTCAGGGAGCTACACACAACAACAACAACAACAACAACAACAACAACAATTTATTATTTATACCCCGCCCATCTGGCTGGGTTTCCCCAGCCACTCTGGGCGGCTTCCAACAGAATATTAAAATACATTAAAAGCTTCCCTAAACAGGACTGCCTTCAGATGTCTTCTAAAAGTCTGGTAGTTGTTTTTTCCTTTGACATCTGATGGGAGGGCATTCCACAGGGCGGGTGCCACTATCGAGAAGCCCTCTGCCTGGTTCCCTGTAACTTGGCTTCTTGCAGCGAGGGAACCTCCAGAAGGCCCTCAGCGCTGGACCTCAGTGTCCAGGCAGAATGATGGGGGTGGAGATGCTCCTTCAGATATACTGGACCGAGGCTGCTTAGGGCTTTAAAGGTCAGCACCAAAACTTTAAATTATGCTCGGAAAGGTACTGGGAACCAGTGTAGGTCCTTTCAAGACCAGTGTTATGTGGTCTTGGTGGCCACTCCCAGTCACCAGTCTGAGTGCTGCATTCTGGATTGGTTGTAGTTTCCGGGTCACCTTCAAAGGTAGCCCCACATAGAGCTCATTGCAGTAGTCCAAGCGGGAGATATCTACAGCATGCACCACTCTGGCGAGACAGTCTGCGGGCAGGTAGGGTCTCAGCCTGTGTACCAGATGGAGCTGATAAACAGCTGCCCTGGACACAGAATTGACCTGTGCCTCCATGGACAGCTGTGAGTCCAGAATGACTCCCAGGCTGCGCACCTCAGGGGCACAGTTACCCCATTTAGGACCAGGGAGTCCTCCACACCTGCCCGCTTCCTGTCCCCCCAAAACAGTACTTCTGTCTTGTCAGGATTCTACCTCAATCTGTTAGCCGCCATCCATCCTGCAACCGACTCCAGACACTCACACAGGACCTTGACCGCCTTCACTGGTTCTAATTTGAAAGAGAGGTAGAGCTGGGTATCATCCACATACTGATGAACACCCAGCCCAAACCTCCTGATGATCTCTCCCAGCGGCTGCATGTAGATGTTGAAAAGCATGGGGGAGAGGACAGAACCCTGAGGCACCCCACAAGTGAGAGCCTGAATGACAAACAGGAAAGTGTTTTCTTGTCCCTCTAGGTCCTTTTCTGCACTCTGGGATGGCTTCAGACTTCACAAACCCCTTGACATAATACCCACTGATGAGTCCCTTTCTGCAATTACATATTTTCCTTATAATATTTTCTTTCCCACTCGCTGCTTCTCCAAGCCCATTGCACTGCATTAATCAAGTTATAGGCTTCTGCAAGGTCAGATAAGGTTCTGGATCTCAATCCTTAACCATTCATCTTTAGAGGTGAGCAGTAATCACTTTGTAAGATGGAAAGTCAACTTCTATTTTCATCTTTAAAAGGAGGTAGCTTTTTGTTTTTGCATTAAAGCGTCTTTCTTCAAAAATGAATAATGAACATCAACACCCAAGTTATTCAGGAAACCTGTGCATATAAGCAATTAAATTTCATTAAATTAAATTAGCACAATGAAGCAAACAAAGAAACCATTGTTCACGTCTTCTGTTGACGGTAACAGACTGAAGGCTAAGAATAGATCCTATAAAAACACACCTTTAATTTTTTTATTTTTTATTTTTAGAAAGCTTAAGCACTCTACAGAAACACTAATTTGACTGCAAAAGACTCTCTTCATAGTCGTTCACCCTTCCTTTCTAAACATGACAAATCCAAATAGAATTAGCTTTTTTTTTATATGCTTCACATGATTGCTGTATATTCAACCTATCCTTCATATGCAATTTTAGCTGTTAGCCTCCTGGGAATCTTCACTGCTTTCCTTGACTGTACTAACATAAGGCTTGGCCAGTCCAGAGTGCTAAAAGATGAAGGCATTAGCGAATGGTCTTGGGTCAAGAATTATGATTGCCAGAGGCCTCCGAAACCTAGTTATGGGTTTCAACAAGCCCTATGGGCTCTTATGATAATCCTTTTCTTCAGTATTATTGTTATATGACATTAAATCAGTCAGATTCATGAGCAACAAGAGGTCAACGTCTGATTGAAATTCATAAGGTCAAAAAGGAAACTAAAAATCAATTTATAAGATATGAAGATTTAGGTTCAAACTATATCCACAAGCGATAAAATTTCACATCCATAAATGTAAGAAATCAGTTATTAAACTTGGGCAAGGGGTGGGGGGAAGGGAGGGGAGGGCAGAAGAAGACTTATTAAGTTTTACACACACATAAGGCAGCTAACACATAATTTTATCAGACGTTACTGAAATCCTGTGTGTAATATAAGCGATGATGGGCTAAAATGCTAAATGGTTTAGCACTAAATTATTAAGTGATGTATCCCTAAGGTATTAAAGAGATATGAAATGCAGAGCAGGTGTGTCTCCTTACTAGATCTTGATCACTAGTTTAAGTGCACACCGATAACAAATGCACTTTGGAGACAAAATAGCATTAGTAATATTTTTGCTGTACGTTAGGGTATGTCATAATGACTAAAAGCTTTTACCTGACAATGAAATACTCCCTTCTTTCTTAAAGAAGCATTTTTTAAAAGTGAGCTCCCAGTAGGCTGCAAGCATAGAAATAAACACAACGGATGGATATCCTATACATGTAGACCAGGCTTCCTCAGCCTCAGCCCTCCAGATGTTTTTTGGCCTACAACTCCCATGATCCCTAGCTAGCAGGACCAGTGGTCAGGGATGATGGGAACTGTAGTCTCAAAGCACCTGGAGGGCCGAGGTTGAGGAAGCCTGATGTAGACATATAACCACAGTTTAGACTCGAAATCATATGGCAGTTTAGAATTCTTAAAGTTAAGGTTGCTATGTGCCCTCTTTTCCCAGGACACGCCCTCTTTTTCAGAGGTAAATTTTTTTGTCTGTTTGAATTTTTAAAATTTGCCAAAATGTCTCTGGCTATATTTTCTGGATGAGAAATGGATATGACTGTTGGTTGAAGACATGCTTTCCTCTTCTCTTCTCCTGATCCCCTCAGCAATATATCACAGCTTCTACAGCCTTCAGGGGTATTTAAAATGAGAGTCGTCAGAGCGTCATCTTTTTTGCTCTTCAAAATATGGCAACCCTAAAAGTAGCCTTCTTAAGTACTGTTATAGGATTGGGGGCCAGTTTGGGTGATGCCTTTGGTTCCTCTCCAGGCTTTGTGTCTGTCAGGTAGGAGTTTGGTACTAAAAAGAAAACAAACTTGGGACCAGGCAAGACTTTCAGCAGAGACATTTTGGGAGTTCAGATCCCGCTGCTGAAAAATACTCCCTTACCAGTTGGTGAAGGAGCACAGGCTGTGTAGGTTTCTTCATCTGGATTCTAAATGGCAATTTTCTAATGCTGAATCAAAAAGTGTACCTACCTGGCCCTTTGGACTCTTCCCAAGTCAAACACCTTCCTCAACCAGACCCCTCACTGGTCCCGCTCTGCACCTGGTCCTGCTCTGCCCTGCACCTCACATTGAGTGAGTCCTGGCTGGACCGTGTCCTTGAATCCTGGTATTTCCTCATGTTTGCTTGGATGGAAGGTAGAGAAACGTGTGAGAGAGTTTGCAAAAAGTGGTGTGAAAGAAAATGGTACATTCATTGCTCTGTCCACTTTGCCTTGGCCCAACACAGACGTGTGGCCCCTGGAAAAATTTCCCAGAAGCAAATGTTGCTCTACCAGAAACAGGTTGCTCTAAATGGTGGTATAAATGTTACTTCTTGAATTCTTTTATTTCTTTATTTTAGTCAAAAGACACAAGAAGCTCTTGGTGTGATGAAACATTATTATTATTTTTTTTAAAAAGGTTTGCTCTCAAGCCAGCAACCTGGATACATGCATGCACAGATGCTCTCGGAAAAAAGTTATTGAGAATTATGTTGCCCATTATTGCATGGCTTGCATTAGATTATATAAAAATGTAATTTACATTATGAAGCATATAAATTGTTATGGAAAGTTATATGCGGCATAATTCACAGGGAAGGCAAATGCAACTATTAAAAAATGAAATAAAAATCTATTAATGCCATAAACTTACTTAATAAAAGTTGCTTTCGCATTCAAAAATAACAAAATATTAAGCCCCCCTGCTCAATGGCTGAATGACAAAAATGAAGGAATAAATTAACGAAGGTTAAGAACCTTGTAGCAGCTGACTAGGAAAGCTCTGGGGGATTATAAAATTTCATGCTTTCATAATAATAAAAAGGATAAAAGATTGGGTAGAAGACTAGCAAAAGTTAAAATAAATGAACATAAAGGAGGCGAGGAAGCTTGACATGACAGAACTCAGAAAAGTGGAAAGACCAAAGACATAGTTTTAAAGCGTTAAGAGGCCCAAATTAAATGCAAAGTGAATATTAGCAGTAGATTAAGAGAAAATTACAAAGGTAAATGAGCTCTGTTTCATGGTTACAAAAAATATTTTTGTAGCTCATTATTTTCTCTCCTCGGCACCCGCGAATGTAAATGAAATAGGAGTTTGATATTGGTGAAAACAGATATTAGAGATCATTTTTTGTAGTCCTTCAGACACACCTAACCAAGGTCTGGGCAATAAGATGCATCCATAGTGGCTCCTACAAGCAAGGCGAAGTGGGAAGTACCACCTTGCCCTGCTCTGTTGCAGCTGCTGTACCTGCTGCTGCTGGTGTCGCTGCTCAGCCCATTCTGCAAATGGTGGAGAAGCAGCTCCCAAATTTGGCGAGACCTCACCTAAATCAGTGTGACACCAGCATCACTTCTGTGCTGGCAGCAAAAGTGGGACTGCTGCCTCGAGCGCTTCTGCTGCCTGAGACAGCTGCTTCCTTCTGCCTAATAGCTGAGCCGGCTCTGTCAACACAGGAACTGCAGTTATTGTAGTAATTTGGAGACATTTGTTTTACTAGAGACCTTGGGGTGGGAGTTTGGAGTATGGTCTTGTGCTAGCTGAGAGGACTCCAGAAGAAAACTAGCATTTGTTACAACTGCTACTTAATAAAAACCACCCTGTTAACTACCGTTTCAATATATTGAACCCAAACTTATGACTGGAACAGCAGACTTTCCCCCACTGCTCAGTTAACGATCCAGGAGCTGAGCTGTTTTAAAACGTGGTCAGGGCTCCTCGGGGCTTGATAAACCACCCAGAGAGCGGTCAAGTTTGTCACATACGGTGTATGTTGCCCACCTTTAGTTTAGAACCCCCTTTAAAAAAAGGTAAAGGACTCCTGACAGTTAAGTCCAGTCGCAGACGACTCTGGGGTTGCGGTGCTCATCTCACTTTATAGGCCGTGGGAGCCGGCATTTGTCCACAGGCAGTTTTTCCAGGTCATGTGGCCAGCATGACTAAGCTGCTTCTGGTCCAATGGAACACCGAAACCAGAGCAGCGCATGGAAACACCATTTACCTTCCCGCCAGAGTGGTACCTATTTATCTACTTGCACTTTTTGGAGTGCTTTCAAACTGCTAGGTTGGCAGGAGCTGGGGCCAAGCAATGGAAGCTCACCCCGTCATGGGGATTCGAACCGCTGACCTTCTGATCGGCAAGTCCAAGAGGCTCAGTGGTTTAGACCACAGTGCCACCCGTGTCCCTAAACCCCTTAAGATATTCCTAAAGGCCACCAGATCCTATTCCCTAATCTCATTCGTTACGTGGATTTCCTTGAGCACGATCTCCAACGGAAGTTTTTCATCTCACTTTGTGTTATCCTGTCTACACAAACAGAGGTAGCCAATCTGGTGTTCTTTAGCTTTTGCTGGTCTCCAGCCAGCATGGCCTGTGGTCAAGGATGGCGGAGATGCTGTTGCCTAGCAACATTTGCAGGGCACAGTGTTGGCCTTAACAAGAGATTTCCCCAATTGCTTTAAGAAGAGATCTCCCCAGTCGCCATTTTTCTTTCTTTCTGTTAGATCCCACAAGTTGGGGATTCACATTCAATACACATTTATTCATGTATTTACAAGAAGTGTTAAGGCACTTAGATATTTACTCAAGCATTAAAAAATATGAAATTTGTGGGTTCCAGTGCCCACTTTGACTTCCACACCATGTGAGCAGCAAACATGTGCTATAGTCTACCATACTGTGCTTGCTTCCAACTTAGCTCCTATGAACCCAGACTTTCCTCTGGCCTCAAACCCCCAAGCATCTTTTGCAAATCTCCATGGTGAATTTCATACTGATAGGACAAATGTTTATAATGAATAGATCCCCCCCCGGCTATGTAATGGTAAAACATTGGGGGAAGCCAACTGCTTTAACTATACAGCTGTTCCTGGGGCTGCAGTAATAGTATCGCAGTAGTTCAGTCATTGTAAAGCAATAATACTTCACAGTGTAACACATAAAAATATACATTACATGCAACAAAACAGATTACCATCAATGGCAAACAAAAGGGTGGGGAGAGAAATAAACTACTGAAAGAGTACAGGAAACAGGGCTTTGAAATTCTGAATACATTCACGTACACAAATTTGTTTCCTATTTAGCCAATGAAACAGCAAAATGGGCCACTTTTAAAGTTATGCATGACCAGCATCATTTAACAAATACATTATTTTTTCTGTAGAAGTGGCCAGTCTACCTTTCTGGTTAGAAAAAGCACCCAGCAGGTACAATCTTCAAGCCCCACAATGGGAGCAAAACATTAGATAATGAGCAGGGTTCTCAACAGCTTCCAGATGAGAAGGGTAAAAGCTTCCTTCTTCCTGGGTTTTGCAGTACCACCATGCACTTAATTGAAGAGTCCCTTGTTTACAGTCAAAGTGAGATAAAAGCCTAAAGACTCTCAGCTCCAGTAAGGAATTAGATCTGTTCAGCAACTGTTTGAACATAGATATGGTACTATGCATTGGTTGTGAACTTGCAAGTCGAAGTTTTCTTGCAGTTCCATATAGGCTAATGTAGTCTTTATCAGGAATTCAGCTGTAAAATGGACTTGCTCTGGGAAAACCTCACAAAATCCATACCTCTTTAGGAATGAATAAACATGAGCCAGACATGAATTTTGGGCAAAAATGATCACAAAAAACCATAGCCCTCAAACATAGGAACAATGGATGCTTCTTTGGATTTAGTGAGACCCAATGGTCCATCTATCTCAGTATTGTTGACACTAGTGGGCAGTGACTCTTCCAGGGTTTGGGGCCAGTGGACATTCCCAGAGCTACCTGGGGAAACCAGGGATTAAACTTAGAACCTTCTGCATGGAAATCAGATCCTCTGCACCTGAGCTATGGCCCTTCCCATGTTTTGGTAGCCTCATAGCCTAGATACCGGTATATTGTAATCTTAGCCAGTAACTCTAGGCCACAAACCTACATTTAAAGCAGTGTCAAATTATGGGAGCAAGGAAAGGGCCCCCTCAATGAAATCCACAAATCTCTAAGTGCCCCTCAGCGTTAACTAAACCATGCACTTCATAGCCTAAAAACTTCACTAAGAAGGCTAGTAGCGTAGTGTGGGTTGCCAGTGCCCAGGGCCACAAAGAGAGAGGTGTGGTGGGAGAGAGGGAAACAGACAGAGTACGTATGTGCATTCAACTGCCTAATGGTCCCCATGTCACCCAAGAGATCACAGCTGCAGATATACGAAAAAAATTTGCACGAAGAAGCCATATTCAACGGAGCCCAGTGACAGAAGCATGCGGCTATATTGAGGCAGCACCAGGTGTTGAAATGTTGTACCCCTAACAATTTTGCACCCAGGGCAACTGCCCTCCTGCAACCCCGCTGCTACGCCACTGAAAAGGGCTGTCATAACAAGTATGTGAGGCAGGCTTCCTTCTCCTATCTCCTGCAAGCTGAGCACTGTTTTAAAGACCATGGAACTGAAATTCATCTCCAGTCTAAGAATGGTGACTGATATATTATCTGGCAGGGAGAACCAATCTCTAAGAAATCTATTTGACATGTTTCTATGGTGGAGACTTTCTCACCGTCACCCCAAACATGGACACTGCTTAGTTCAGCATTCTCCACCAGGTACCCACCAGATATTTTGGACTACAATTCCCACCAGCCTCAGTCAGGTGTCCATATGCAAACTGAGAAGGACTATGTGCTTCAAGTACTCTTAAGGTATAATCCAATAAATTGATTCCTCTAGTCTTAGAGAAATATGAATAGCCTTTGAACTAGTAGTTTCTTTCTTTTCTGAATATTCAGTTTGCATATCCCAGGTTGTGTTCACTGAACAATGGATTCCCAACTTTAAAGGAAGCAACTTCTTCCATTTAATGGCTGTTCAGCTTCCCCTTATTTAAACGGGGACCTATTCTGGCAAATAGCTGTGCTGCAATCATTGCTGTGCAACTTAGAGTCAACTGTTAAATTTCTATAGTGCAGAAGAGGCCCTGAAGTTGTACACCCACAGTCAGCAGACTAAGCAGGAACAGGTCACCTGGTCAATCTTCTCAACGGTAGTGAGATACCTTCTATTTTTAGGACAATAGCAATTATTTCTAAAGTGCATCTATTCATATATATATTAGCATATGCAAATATTATGCAAATTTAGTCCCCTGTGTTGGATCACCAAATAGAATGACCACTCAAGTGATGTCTGAGTGATCCCTCTATCTGTGTTCTCTGTTGCAAGTTTTGAGAGGTCCTCTTGAACTCTACTTCTGTTTGATCCACCAAATGTTCAGGAATACTGGGGCCATAGCAGGACTACAGGTACTCTTCATTAATAAAATGTCCTCTTCTTCTACTTCTTCTTTTTTTTCCTTTTCCTGAGACCAAAGCTAACACATCAATCTGGCCATTTCTAATGAGATATAGGATAATACTGCATGGTCCAGACTTGCTGTCAGCCACTGCCTAATGGGTTTAGAGTAAGAAACGATCCTTCATTAATTAACCTTCAGTTTCTATGTAGATTCACTCATTGAGATGCAGGTAATTAAACCAAGGTCATTTCAAGGACTGACAGGGGAGGGAAACAGCAAGGCAAAGGCAGTGTCATTCCTTGGCTCGAGACGACTTTTACTACTATTTTAACTCAAGCCTTGTAAACAGTTGTTTAGAAAACCAGTTCGTGTTTTAACAACATGCCTTGTGTTGTGAGGCCAAGGGTGACATTTTTGTTTGGCTCTCCGTGGCTTCTAAGGTAGAAAACTAACAAGAAAGAAGAAACAGGGGCATGATTTTGGTTGGTCTTGATGACCCTGTTTCTGAAGATGAATGAAATCATTCTGTTTTTGAAGATGACGATGATGGTGCGTTTCATATCTCAACTTAGCATTCACAGAACCATTTCATGTCTGCTGGAAAGGTTAACCCATTAGGGCATGTCATCTTAGCAGGTGATACTTAAGCTTTGCAAATTTATTCAGTGAGGGGTCTTAAAAATATGTTATTTGGGTGTGAGGAATTCAAATCTGCTTTTATTTTTTGTGGTTGGACAACTTTTAGCCTGGTAAGTCTACATTTGATGAAGAAGCATATAAACTGCTTTCAAAAAACTGAAAAATTTTAATTTTACCTTCTGAAATTATCAGATAATGTTTAACAACAACAACAACAACAACATAGCTGAAAGTACTTGGCAATCATTTCCAATGTTTTCTATGTACTTCTACACCCATTTTGCTTATCAAGCAAAACTAAATTATATTAAATTAACGAAAATCTATTTTGAATTCCAAAATCATTTTAGCACCCGTCATTTTTGGCATTTTAAAGTTGAAAAATTCAACCCATGGCTTTTACAATATTAAAAATGCTCATTTGAACAGTCCCTGCATCACACACCTCAAAGTGTTCTGTGTGAGTAGATATACACGTGAAAATTGGAAAATTAGAATATCGTGGAAAAGTTCATTTATTTCAGTAATTCAACTTAAAAGGTAAAACTAATATATGAGATAGACTCATGACATGCAAAGTGAGATATGTCAAGCCTTTATTTGTTATAATTGTGATGATCATGGCATACAGCTGATGAAAACTGCAAATTAACAATCTCAGAAAATTAGAATATTAAATGAAATCAGCAAAACAAGGATTGCAAATAGACCAATATTGGACCTCTGAGAAGTAGAAGCATGCAAATGTACTCAGTGCTTGGTTTGGGCCCCTTTTGCATCAATTACTGCCTCAATGCAGGGTGGCATGGATGCTATCAGCCTGTGACACTGTTGAGGTGTTATGGAAGACCAGGAAGCTTCAATAGCAGCCTTCAGCTCTTCTGCATTGCTCGGTCTCATGTCTCTTATCTGTCTCTTGGCAATGCCCCATAGATTCTCTATGGGGTTCAGGTCAGGCAGGTATGCTGGCCAATCAAGCACAGTAATCCCATGGGCATTGAACCAGGTTTTGGTACTCTTGGCAGTGTGGGCAGGTGCCAAAGTTCTGCTGGAAAATGAAGTCAGCATCCCCATAAAGCTCATCCAGCTGGCTCCCCAAATCAACACAGACTGTGGAAACTTCACACTGGACTTCAAGCATCTGGCATTGTGTGCCTCCCCATTCTTCCTCCAGACTCTGGATCCTTGGTTTTCAAATGAGATGCAAAAGCTGCTCTCATCAGAAAAGAGATTTGGGGAGCCATGTCATCAGCTGGTGTTGGCCCACTGTGCTTCATTAAGTCCAGTGTCAATGCAGCCATCTACCAGGAGATTTTGGCACTTCATGCTTCCTTCCGCAGACGAGCTTTATGGTTACAAACGCTTCAGGTTACAAACTCTGCTAACCTGGAAGAGTTACCTCGAGTTGAGAACTTTGCCCCAGGATGAGAACGGAAATTGTGTGCTAGTGGTGCAGCGGCAGCAAGAGGCCCCATTAGCAAAAGCACGCCTCTAGTTAAGAACAGTTTCAGGTTAAGAATGGACCTCCGGAACAAATTATAGAATACCACTATACATGGATTTAGCTAAGGCATGGATGGGGAACCTCAGGCTTGGGAGTCAAATGCAGTCCTATAAGCCTTGGGCTTATCAACAGCTTTGGGCTTATCAACAGACCCTCCAAGCATCCCTGTTTTCCAGGGACAGTCCTGGATTTATAGAAGCCACCCCAGTTTCTGATTTGACCCTGGAATCTCCCACTTTTCCTTTGTTGTTGTTGTTTAGTCGTTTAGTCGTATCCGACTCTTTGTGACCCCATGGACCAGAGCACACCAGGCACTTCTGTCTTCCACTGCCTTCCACTGGTCAAACTCATGTTTGTAGCTTCGAGAACACTATCCAACCATCTCGTCCTCTGCTGTCCCCTTCTCCTTGTGCCTTCCACCTTTCCCAACATCAGGGTCTTTTCCAGGGAGTCTTCTCTTCTCATGAGGTGGCCAAAGCATTGGAGCCTCAGCTTCACGATCTGTCCTTCCAGTGAGCACTCAGGGCTGGTTTCCTTAAGAATGGATAGGTTTGATCTTCTTGCAGTCCATGGGACTCTCAAGAGTCTCCTCCAGCACCATAATTCAAAACACTTTTCCTTAGGACATCTCTATTTTCATTGGAGAAATGTTGGAGGGTATGGAGTTATGCGACCCCTGTGCCAAGGAGATAAGAAACTATACAACCTTTAGAGGACACCTGAAGGTAGCTCTATATAGGGAAGTTCTTTTAATGTTTAATTATGTTTTCATATATGTTGGAAGCCATCAAGAGTGGTTGGGGCAACCCAGTCAGATGTCCAGGGTATATATGGAGTGCCCTGTTCAAAGAATCATGGCCATAGTTTTAGGAGGGATCCGTTGCTCAGAATTAGAGCCCATGGATTTCTCAGGTATCAGAACCTGATTTAGGGGGAAGGGAGAGGAAAGAAATAAGCAAAGGGACACAGAACTCTTTGAAACTATGTTTATCATCTCTTGATCCCTCCCCGGCAAGAATCCTCCCAGTCCTTGGGAAAAACACACACAATATTCACTGACATTTTCTACCCTTACAGCGCCTGCTATTAATTCTGCTCGAAATAAAGGAGCTCACCCATTGTGATATTTCTATGTCAAGGACTGCAGTCATACAGTATGTAAGTGGACATGAGATAGCACTTGGGTTCTTCATTGCAAAGCAAACAAGGGGAAAACCAGCAACCCAATCCCTAGTGGGACAATTGGTTATTGATTTATATATTCATAAGGGGTATGAATCAAGGTTTAAAGTTTTACGCCTGTGTTTGGGCCTTATCCCCTGTTTATTTCACCCTCCTCCTCCCTCCCTCTAAATCATTCACATGATAAGAATGGGTGCCATTAGTGGCATCGGCTTCTGTTTTGAGTGGAAGAGTACCCAGAATTAATGAAGGCATTTGGGCCTCTGGGAAGGGCTTGTATTCACAGAAGCCTGAAATGAGGTTTTTGAAATACAGCATCAAGATAGATTTGGGAAAAGGAAAAAGAATAGGGCAGATGTTCTTTATATAAGATAGTGCCATAAAAAATATATATCCAGTGGAACAGTATTGAAAATACAAACACCCAAAGTGCAGGAGGTGAATCAAAATGTTGCTGCTCCCGTCCTTGGGTCTTATTGTATTTGAGGTGGGGTGGGGGAAGTCTGTGGCACACCGGATGTTGCTGAATTCCAACCCCCCTCATCTCTGACCATTGGACATGCTGGCTGAGGCTGATGGGAGTTGGAGTTCAGCAATAGCTGGGCGCACACTGGTTTCCCACCCCTGTCGCATGCGAAACAGAATGGAAGATGGCAGGATCTCCAAGGATGTGCTCTACGGGGAGCTAGCTTCCAGCACTAGGCCAGTTGGCAAGCCATCAATGCATTCATGTCGGCAAAAGTGACATGAATGCTGGCAGCGTAAACCCAGTGTGGTGTAGTGGTTAAGAGTGGTACTTGTAATCTGGTGAACCAGGTTCGCTTCCCCGCTCCTCCACATGCAGCTGCTGGGCTAGTCACACTTCTCTGAAGTCTCTCAGCGCCACTCACCTCACAGAGTGTTTGTTGTGGGGGAGGAATGGAAAGGAGAATGTTAGCCGCTTTGAGACTCCTTCGGGTAGTGATAAAGCGGGATATCAAATCCATACTCTTCTTCTTCATCATCCCTTGCAGATGACCACAGTGCCTGTAGGCAGCCAGGCAAGTTGTGTATCCATAACAGTGACCAGAGGTGGAATGACCACTGGTGGCAGCACAGAAAGAAGAAGCGCCATGGTGCATCTGCAGCGGCACAACCAGACGCCTTCATCTGCCCCAGCTGCAACAAAACCTGTCTCTCCTGCATCGGTCTCTACAGCTGCAGCAGGCGCTACAACCATCCAACAGTTTGACCTCACCCCTGAAGGCGCACCCCTCCATTGTCCCCCAAGACAGATGTAGCTATCCTATACAGGGATCAAACCTGCAACCTTGGCATTATCAACACCAAGCTCTACCCAACTGAGCTATCCAGAATCCGCATTCATTGCTTTTCCCTCGTTTGCCTGTCACTGATATGTGGCCCCTGGGATGTTTGCCCAGAAGGGGTGTTTGCCGCCCTGAGCCCGGTCTTGGCTGATAGGCGGGGTATAAATTATTATTATTATTATTATTATTATTATTATTATTATTATTATTATTATTATTATTTAATGTGGCCCTCACAGACTGGAAAGGATTCCCGACCCCTGCCCTAGAAATCCAGCCTACTCCAATGCAGCATATTTTTAAGCACCAGCTAGAGGCTTGTCTCTTTCAGTAGGTCTTCAGTGTTAAGGTTTGTTCTGCATTGTGATCAAAGAAATTTAAATCTCTGAAAAGCAAGAGAGCTAAAGATGATTTTGAGAAAAAACGATGTGTGTTAATACAGTATCTTATAAGAGACCTGACATGGGGTCATTGCAGAGACAAGCCAAGACGTTGTAGCAGAACACAAAAATGGCATTCCTCTCCTGCTTTCTTAGTGGTCAAAATATAATAGCAGTCCTTGACAATTTACAGTCTCCTGAATGTACCCCAAAGACTGCTGCTTGAAGCAGGCCATATTCACCTAATGGACCATCTGTGGTTCTTCAGGAGATCTGAATCACATGGAATCAACACAGATTCAATCAGGTTTGAGGTAAAGAAATGTTGCCACAGTTTTTGCATAGGCAAAATCCAACAGTTTGCTGTCCTATTGAGCACACCTTCCTATAAGATGCTTACCAGACTCTTTGGACTCATCTTTGCCAACCCTCCAGATGTGTTGGACTATGACTCCAACCAGCTGATTTTTTTGGCTGGGACTGATAAGAATTGCAAGCCTGAAACATCTGGAGGGTATCAGGTCGGTGGAGGCTGTTTTAGACAAAAGCAGACTGTGAAAAGGGTGCAAGCACAGCAGGAATCAATGAACATTTTGTTCAATACAGAATTTGGGGGAGATGTCTGGATTCTCTTTGCCGCCTTCTGATCATTACTGTGAGATACTGCAGGACTCTTACAGGAAGGGAAGTGCTGAAATTTTCTTGTAATTGAAGAGGCTTGAAGGGAAAAAAGGACCCTTTTTATACTTATAAGGTCGCAAAAAGTTGGAAATGTGTTATATGGATTTCATTATTACAAAGGTGATCTGATCTGGCTTGTAGTGCAGTCCTAAGCATGTTTACGCAGGAGTAATATAGTGGGATTTACTCTGAGGTAAGTTTGCAGAGGATTGAGCCATAGGACCAAATCAGATAGTTTGTTAATTGCAATATGTTATTTGGAGTTGTGCTACACACAGAGGGAGATAACTCCTCCCCCCCCCCACAGAATGGAGAGAGAAAAGAAGAAGAGTTTGGATTTGATATCCCGCCTTTCACTCCCTTTAAGGAGTCTCAAAGCAGCTAACATTTTCCTTTCCCTTCCTCCCCCACAACAAACACTCTGTGAGGTGAGTGGGGCTGAGAGACTTCAAAGAAGTGTGACTGGCCCAAGGTCACCCAGCAGCTGCATGTGGAGGAGCGGAGATGCGAACCCGGTTCACCAGATTACGAGTCTACCGCTCTTAACCACCACACCACACTGGGAGGATGGAAGGAGATGAAGGAAACAGGTGGTCTTCACCCACTTTGGGTTTTGACTCTGCCCACTATTGGCATGCGGACCCCCACATATTACCACAGAGGGGATACACAGTCCTTGACAGAACATAAGAAGAGACCTTTTGGATCAGGTCAAAGGCCTGAGCATTTGGTTTTCGCCACGACCAACCACATACCAACTGGTTGGAAAGCCTAGAAGCAGAACCTGAGAGCAACAGCTCTGTCCCCATTTGTGACTCCCAGCAACTGATATTCAGAGGCTTACTGCCTTCAAGGGTGGAAGCACAGCCAACATGGCTAGTGGCTACTTACAGTCAAATCTCTTCTAAAGGCACCCAAGTTGGTGACCATCACCACCTCTTGTGGGAGTGAATTCCATTGTTGAACTCTGAGCTGTCCCCTTTATCCTGAATCTTTGAATATTCCATTTTATTGGAAGTCGCTGGGTTCTAGTATTATGAGAAAGGGCAAAACCCCCTCCCTCTATCCATTTTCCTGATGCAATATCTAATTTTCTGCACCTCTGTCATGTCCTCAACCACCCTTTTCTAATCGAAAAATCCCCACATTTTGTAACTTTTCATCATAAGGGAGTTGTTCAATCATTTGGTTGCCCTTTTCTGAACACTTTTCAGCTGTGGGGCAACCAGAACTGTACACAATATTCCAAACACAGTTGCACCACAATGCCATGATGATATTGACAGGAGAAAAAATGGTTCCCCACTCTATCTTACACCATGGTCCATTTGAAAATCACATTGTGTAGCCATTTTTCACTCTGGAAGTAAAGTTTCTGTTGGAACCATTGGAGTCCTAGGAGTATCTTGGAATGGCGACTGCTATTTATGTTACAAAGGCCACATATTTAATGCATCCACATGTTTATTGCATGAGTTTGTTTTTTTTTTAAATAAATTTTTATTAATTTTCAATAAACACAAAAAAGACAATACCCAAAAAAAGAAAAAAAGACAAACAAACATAAAATCGACTTCCCCATACCACCCCTTTTCTGCATCCTTATTTCAAAATTTTTTCAGCAACTTCTTCAACATACACATAATTTAAATGTCATAAATTCAACTTCCTTGGATTATTAAACAACTGCAGTTCTTTGTCTCTTGTTTCCCTGAACTTCTAATTTTCAGCAAAATTACAACATTTTTTAAGATAAACTTTAAATTTACTCCATTCTTCCTCCACCGCCTCTTTTCCCCGGTCTCGTATTCTGCCAGTCATCTCCGCCAATCCCATGTAGTCAATCACCTTCGTCTGCCATTCTTCCAATGTGGGTAGTTCTGGTATCTTCCAATACTTTGCTAGAAGAATTCTTGCTGCTGTTGTGGCGTACATAAAAAAAGTCTTGTCCTTCTTTGGCACCATTTGGCCCACCATACCCAAGAGAAAGGCCTCTGGCTTTTTTGCAAAGGTTCTCTTCAGAACTTTTTTTATTTCATTATAGATCATTTCCCAGAAAGCCTTAATCTTCGGGCAGGTCCACCAAAGGTGATAGAAGGTTCCCTCCATTTCATTACATTTCCAACATTTATTATTGGGCAAATGATAAATCCTCGCTAACTTGGCAGGAGTCATGTACCACCTGTAAATCATTTTCATAATGTTTTCTTTTAGGGCATTACATGCCGTAAATTTGATACCGGTGGTCCACAATTGCTCCCAGTCAGCAAGCTCGATATCATGTCCAATATCCTGTGCCCATTTAATCATGCAAGATTTCACCACTTCATCTTGAGTATTCCACCTCAACAGCAAATTGTACATTCTTGATAGATTTTTAGAATTGGGTTCTAGCAATTCTGTTTCTAGTTTAGATCTCTCCATCTGGAAGCCTAACTTTCTGTCCTGTTTAAATACTTCATTTATTTGTCGGTAGTGTAGCCAATCTCTCACTTTATCTTTCAACTCCTCAAAACTTTTCAGTTTCAGTTTTTCACCATCCTGTACTATAATTTCAAAATATTTAGGCCAGTATGGCCCCATATTCAGTTTTTTCACCTCTTTAGCTTCCATAGGTGACAACCACCTGGGGGTTTTACTTTCAAGCAAATCTTTATACCGTATCCAGACATTATACAAAGCTTTCCTGACAACATGGTTCTTAAAACCTTTATGCGATTTTACCTTGTCATACCATATATATGCATGCCAACCAAATCTATTATCAAATCCTTCAAGATCCAACGTGTCTGTATTCTCGAGGAGCAGCCAGTCTTTCAACCAGCAAAACACTGCTGATTCATAATACAGTTTTAGGTCTGGCAGGGCAAAGCCTCCTCTATCTTTAGCATCTGTTAAAGTCTTAAATTTTATTCTAGGCTTTTTGCCCTGCCAGACAAACTTGGATATGTCTTTCTGCCACCTCTTGAAACAGTCCATCTTGTCTATTATTTGTAAGGTCTGAAACAAAAATAACATTCTAGGCAATACATTCATTTTAACAGCGGCAATTCTTCCTAACAAAGAAAGTTTCAACCTTGACCATGTGTCTAGATCTTTCTTAACTTCTGACCAACATTTATCATAATTGTCTTTAAATAAGTTCACATTTTTCGATGTCAAGTTCACCCCCAGATACTTGACTTTTTTGGCTAACCCCAAACCTGTTTCCTTTTGGAATGCCTCTTTTTCCTCATTTGTTAAGTTTTTCTCCAGCACTTTAGTTTTTTGTTTGTTCAATTTAAATCCTGCAACTTGACCAAATATTTCTATCAGTTCTAAAACTCTTTTTGTACTAGTGTTCGGCTGCTGTAATGTTAAGACTAAGTCATCTGCAAATGCCCTTAATTTATAGTCTTTCACTCCGACCTGAATTCCTTTGACCAGCTGGTCCTTTCTAATCATATTTAACAATACCTCCAAGACCGAAATAAAAAGTAAGGGGGAGATGGGGCATCCTTGTCGTGTTCCTTTCTCTATAGCTATCTCTTCAGTTACCACATTGTTCACAATTAGTTTTGCTTTCTGTTCAGAATATATCGCACCTATACCATTTTCAAAACCTTGGCCTACCCCCATCCCCTGGAGATTCTTTTTCATAAAGCTCCAGCAAATGTTGTCAAAGGCTTTCTCCGCGTCCACAAAAATCAATACTGCCTTTCTGTTAATGTTTGTTTCCAATAATTCCACAATGTCTATTATATTCCTTACATTGTCCGATATGTGTCTTCCCGGAAGAAAGCCGGCTTGGTCCTTATGAATCTCACCTATCAGCACTTTCTTAAGTCTTTTTGCTAGAATGTCTGCAAATATTTTGTAATCCACATTTAAAAGTGAAATCGGGCGGTAGTTCTTGACCTGGTTCTTTTCAGTCTCAGTTTTTGGTATAAGTGATATAAAAGCCTCTCTCCACGATTCAGGTGCCCCCTTCCCCTCCAATATTTCGTTGCATACTTCTTTCAATGGTTGTACTAAACAGTCTTTCAAAACCTTATAATATCTCGCCGTCAGGCCATCTGGTCCTGGAGATTTTCCCAATTGTGTTTTTTGAATGGCTTCCTCTATTTCTTGTTCTGTTATTTTTTGGTTCAACATCACCTTACTCTGTTCCGAAATTTTTGGTAGTCCATAATTTCCCAGAAATTCGTCTATTTCTTGTTCTTTCGTAGGCCCTTGTGAATATAATTTCCTAAAGTAACTTTGAAAGCAGTTACTTATCTCATTTGGCTTACATATGCTCTTTCCATCTACCTCCAGACAAGTAACAGTGTTCAGTTTCTGCCTTTTTTTCAATTGCCATGCAAGAAGCTTCCCACATTTATCTGCTGACTCAAATGTCCTTTGTCTCATCTGTTTAATTTTCCATTCTATCTCTTGGTTTGTAAGTTCCATATATTGCATCTGGTAGTATTTTATTTCTCTCAATATTTCATGAGACTTTGGATTGGACCTCAATTTCTTTTCTCCTTCCTTCATTTTTTCCAGAATTCTGTCTTTCCTTTCATTTTGCTTTTTCTTCTTAATTGAATTCTGTTGTATCAGGAAGCCTCGCATCACGGCTTTACTCGCGTCCCAAATTATTCTTTTTTCAACTTTTGTTCTTAAGTTTATCTCAAAGTAGTCTTTCAATGTCCTTAGGGCCTTTTCACAAATTTGTTCATCTCTGAATAGGAAGTCATTCATTCTCCATCTAAAGGATCCAGTTGTTGTCAGTTTCATTTCCATCTTTACTGCATTGTGGTCGGAGCAGGTTTTTGGGCAGATTTCGACTTTCTTTATCTTTGCAGCCATCACACTAGATACCCAAATTTGGTCGATTCTTGTCCATGTCATTTTAGATTCGGAGAAAAAAGTTCCCTCTCTTTCGAGAGGGTTTCTAGTCCTCCAAATGTCTATCAGGTCCATATTTTCTGTCATCTCAAAGAAGATCTTTGGTAATCTTCCTTCTTTGGAAATCGTTTGTCTTTGTGCTTTATCCATATTTGTAGAGACCACTCCATTCATGTCCCCCATCATTATTACTTTGCAGTCGAGATAATCCATCAGAGTCTCATGCAACTTCTTGAAAGATTCTGCCTTCCCGTCGTTTGGTGCATATACTCCAACAACCAAATACTTTTCTCCTTGAATCTGTACTTCAATTGCCAAATATCTTCCTTCTTCATCCTTAAATTTCATTTTTGGATCCAATTTTTCCTTTGCATAAATCACAACTCCTCTCTTTTTGACTTTATCGGAAGATATAAATTCTTGTCCTAATCTTTTATTCACGAGCAATTTTCTATGTGTTCTAGTTATATGAGTTTCCTGTAAACATATCAAATCCAATTGCTCTCTTTTCAAAATATGGAAAACTTGGCGTCTTTTTCGGGGAAGGTTCAAACCATTACAGTTCCAGCTAAGAAGTTGCAGTGACATCTTGATTGTTAGGCGTTTGTCCCTCCGGCTGCCCCAAGTTTATCTTCTTCTTCAGTTGTTGATTGTGGTAGGCCGTATGATAGATTTGCAATATCAACTGGCTCTCCTCCTTCTGGTGTTAATCCTTGTGCCGTTCCTTTCTGCAAGTCCTCCAGGTTTCTCTCCAAAAAATCTTCTTTCTCCTGTACTGTTCTTATTCTCACCTTCTTCCCTTTGTAGTTAAAGGACAACCCCTGTGGGAATTCCCACCTGAAAGGTATGTAGTTTTTCCTCAACAAGTTGGCCAAGTCTCTATAGAAAGTTCTCACTTCCAAAATGTATCTAGGGATGTCCTTAAAGATTAAAACCTGAGTATTCTCAATTACCAAAGCTTTTTGATAATGCAGGTTCAGTATCTTATCTCTCTCCTCTTTGGTTCTTAAGGTAATCAGACAATCCCTTGCCCTTTTAGCTTGTTTTCTGCCAAGTCTGAAGGCCGTTGTTATTTCTATTTCATCATCTTCCAAATCTTCTTGCCAATTTTCCAAAATTGCCTGTGTGAGGAATTCCTTCAGGTCGTCCCCTTCGTTCTCTGGAACTTGCCTTAATTTCAAATTCCGTTCTTTCCTCTGTAGTTCCAATAAGGAGAGAGCTGCCTCGTGCTCATTCACTTTTTTCTCAATCGGCGCAAGTTTCCCCTGTGTCTCTTCTGCAATCGCTTTCGCACTCGTAGCAATTTTCCTGGTTTCTGTAGATTCCTGAATCAATCTGTTTATAGATTCTGTATTAGATGTCACAGACGTAGTATTCAAGTCCAATCTTACTGTCAATTCTGTCAGTTTTTTTGTATTTTCTGTGGATTGGTTCTTCAGAGATTGTGGGCATTAACAAAGGAGATTGTGGGTGGGTATGGGTGCGTCTTGGATTATTTGGACCCACATTTGGACCCTGGAATGGCCAACATCAGTAGAGCAATCTGTTTTGTAACACAGGCCAACTCCTTCCATGTAAAATAAAGTTATTCTATAGATCTGCTTTTGGTTTTTTTAATGTATTTTTATTAAAGATTTTCTTGGTTTACAAAAATATGTGTAATGTCTCTCTCTTTTTTTCAAGTAACATTTTTTACTGATCAGTTTTGTTTGTTGAGACATTAGGAAGAAAAGGGGGAGAGAGGTGGAGGGGGGAGAGGTGAGTGGGGGTGGGGTCGGGTGGCGATGTTTCTGTTTTACTTAATATGTGTGGGGTTTTGTGTCAGCGTCGCTTTGCTATTCACTTGTGTTCCTTTGGTGGTGAGAGAGGTTGGGGTAGCCAGCTTGGTGTCTTCCAGTTGTCATTGAACCACAGCTCCTATCACTCCAAAAAGCATGGCCAATGGCCAGGGAGTTGTAGCCCAATAATGTATGGAGGGCAGCAAACTGGCTACTCTTGCAGGAAATAGCCCCTGTCAATTTTGCATGCAAAACACAAGAGGAGATGTTACAGGGAACCAGGCAGAGGGCCTTCTCGGTAGTGGCACCTGCCCTGTGGAATGCCCTCCCTTCAGATGTGAAGGAAATAAGCAGCCATCTTATCTTTAGAAGACATCTGAAGACAGCCCTGTTTAGGGAAGCTTTTAATGTTTAATAGGTTATTGTATTTTAGTGTTCTGTTGGAAGCCGCGTAGAGTGGCTGGGGAAACCCAGCCAGATGGGCGGGGTATAAATATTATTATTATTATTATTATTATTATTATTATTATTATTATTACCTTAGCAAGTGGAGCATCTCTCTCGTATTTTTTTTTTCCAAATCGGGGTCTTTTCCTAAAATGTCACAGCGACAGCCAACATTTTGCCACACCTCAGTGATAATTTGGATGCGTCCCTCAGGGCTAAATCCGTTGTTTTGCAGGCCATGACCACTCTTGCTTGTGAAGAAGGCAAATCCTTGCAAACCTAAGGGACCCCAGCAAAGTCTGTATAATTCCTCCAATTAAAGCACCTTTAACACTTCAGCCTCCCTGGGTAAAACGGTGCCTGTGTGCATTTCCATAATTGCACTTCTTGTTGCAGGGAGTTAAATACCCAGGACATTCCTCTTATCCTGCTCTAGCTGCCTAAGGGGGGAAATCTGCCCTTTAGGAATTAACTTAATATGTTAGTGTAATGTTAGCATTCGTGCAAAAATGCCCTCCAAGCTCCAGTGCTGTTTATTGTTTCAAGTGGGATTACAACTGCCTTAAATAAATGACTCCCCAAAGCACAGATTATGATCCTACACCACAGTGAGTTTCAGCCTGGTGCTCTGTGATTGACTTTCAAGTGCCACGGTCCTTGGTGAAGAGTGATTGGCCCCGGCCCCTCACTTGGCTATGGGTTGCTACTCCCACTGAGCCACACTTTGTAATTGAAGGCGTAATTGAGTCAATTTTCTATAATCTACTGTACATAGCAAAGCAAATTCCGAGGTGCTCCGTGGGGACTTTTGGATAAAACATTTCTCTGAGTTTTCCTCCCTGGCAAATGCTTTCATTCTGGAGTTCAATTTACTGGGGTGCCATTAGAATGCTCTACCGCTGTAAAGACCTGTGATCATAATATTTGCATCGAACATGTAATTGGGATATTGCAAAATCCAATTACTAGCCATTTTGCAGTATGAACCTGATAGCACATCTTCCAAACTGACTTTTGGGGGGGGGGGTAGTGATGTAAGAGTGTTGGAGGATTCCATTTGCCACAATCAAGATTATGAGAGTTTTCCTTCCATAAAAGAACCTCAAATAAGGGTACAAACCAAGTAAAGTGTCCTAGCCAGGAGTCCTACTTTACATCAGGGCACTTAGGTCCCAGCCCTCTATTTGGAGGGGTGTATGGATCCAATCTGGTGTAAATGTTCCTAAGAAGCAAGAGCAGGAGCCTTGAAGTTGCTAGGGCAGCAGATCGAGCAGACCCAAGGGTCAACTCGTCAGTCTTCACCACTATGGTGAGATGTACTGTATACCTATTTGAATTATAATACTTGTTTTTTTAACTCTACATCTTTATAAATACATATGCAGATGCCAGACATAGGCAAACTCCGGCTCTCCAGATGTCTGGGACTACAATTCCCATCATCCCTAGCTAACAGGACCAGTGGTCAGGGATGATGGGAATTGTAGTCCCAAAACATCTGGAGGGCCGGAGTTTGCCTATGCCTGGCATATGCTATGCAAATCTATGCCCTATTTAGTTCTCTTTCTTTCTTTGGTGCAAGATGCCTTTGTTCTTATTTGTTGATGCAAGAATGACCAGCCTAAAGGCAAATCCCACTGAAATTAATGGGAGTGGTTCATGAAAATGGTGGTTGCATCTCCCACTCATTTCAATTGATCCTGTGTGGGGAAATGTCTTGTTATATCATGCCCACGTGTTCCAGATACTCTAAAGAATGCAACCATTCCTAATGACTGACAGAAGAGTTGGGGAATTATTGAATGTATCTGATAATTCTCAACCCGTGCAAGATCATGCCCCTCCCAGCACTTCTGAGGGGAAATCATGGTGTAAGATCGTGCAAGATCATGGAGCCCAAACTGAGAGAACACTGATGTCCTAGATCTGGAAGGTTTTGACAATGCTTTTGGTTGGCATGCATATCTATGGTACGACAAGGTTAAAGTTCATAAATTGTTCAAAAACCATATTGTCAGAAAAGCAATTTTTGCGGTCTGGATGAAATATAAAGACTTACTAGAGGGTAAGACCCCGAGGTGGCTATCACCGGTGGAGGCCAAGGCTCGAAAAAGACCCAATATGGAGGCCTATTGGCCGAAATATTGGGAAATAATTGAAAAAATTGGAGACAATTGGAAGCTGCAGAGCCAGGACAAACTAAAAAATAAGGTGCGAGATTGGTTACATTATGCTCAAATCCAAGAGGTTTTTAAAATGCATAAAAAAGTTGGTTTCCAGGTGGAAAAATCGAAATTGGAGACAGAATTGTTAGAACCAAAGACCAAGACACTATCGAGAATGTATAACTTGCTGCTTAAGTGGAATACACAGGACGAGACAGTTAAATCTGCCATGATAAAATGGGCACAGGATGTTGGACATAACATTATGTTTGAAGACTGGGAAAGGTTATGGAACACCGGAATGAAATTCACGGCATGTAGTGCCTTGAAGGAAAATATTATGAAAATGATATACCGGTGGTACATGACCCCAGTCAAGCTAGCTAAGATATATCACCTGTCTGACAACAAATGTTGGAAATGCAAGGAGGCAGAAGGGACATTTTTTCACCTCTGTTGGACCTGCCCCAAAGTGAAGGCCTTCTGGGAAATGATTTATAATGAATTGAAAAAGGTATTTAGGTATACCTTTCCCAAGAAACCAGAGGCCTTCCTGCTGGGCATGGTAGACCAGAAAGTGTCAAAGAAGGATAGAACCTTGTTTATGTATGCTAGCTCAGCAGCAAGGATACTCATCGCAAAGCGCTGGAAGACACAAGATTTACCCACGCTGGAGGAATGGCAGACGCAGTTGATGGACTATATGGAGTTAGCCGAAATGACTGGCAGAATCCGAGATTTGGGTGAAGAAACAATTGAGGCGGATTGGAAAAAATTTAAAGACTATCTGCAAAAACACTATAAGTTGTATGAATCTTAAGACAGTGCACGATTAGGAAATGTTATGCTTTAGCAATATGATTAAGTAAATGGTAAAATAAGTGATAAAAGAGAAAAGGAGACAATGTGAATCAAACATATTATGTTTATTTTAAAGGTATTAAAACTGAGTTACAATATGTTGAATCTAGAGACATAATAACTGAAAGTTACAATAAGGTACGAAACAAGGTAACAAATTGCTGACATTGTTACTATAAAGAATGCAGATCTGGAAGGTGTGGGGAGGTCCAACAGATATTGGGACTTATGGAAAGTTGAATCATTATATATCTTTTTTCTTTTCTTTTTTTGTAAAAACAAACAAACCTGTTTCTTGCATTGTTTTTCTGTACTTTTTGGAATGTATAAACTTATGAAAAGAAACGTAATAAAAATATTTTTTTTAAAAAACACAAACTGACCACTGTGGTCTCACATGAAAAAAGAAGGGAATGTTTTGGTTTTACTAGGACAGTTGAGGGGTATGAAACTGTAGAGTTGCAAGTGTTCCTGAGAGTCATCTACTCCAACCCTCCTCATGCAGTTCTGTTTCCCCCCTGATCCCTTTGTTTTATTTTGATTAATTAAGATCTGATTGGTTCATGACATTTCACAAAACCCATCATGAAAAATGCTCCTTCATAAAGGACTTCAGATATAGATTAAATAGATTCAGACTAATTAAACCTATCAATAAAAATAAGGTTCTTCAGACAACCCACCCTCTACATATTCAGCAAATATATATAGGACCCACCTTGTACTTGTGACTGCAATTTGTTTTAAACTGCTTTTTAACATTGTGTGTGTGTGTGTGTGTGTGTACCCCCCGCTGTGATTCTCCCTGGGAAGTTACAGCACAAGACAGGTAAGAAATTGAAATAATGGCAATAGTAATAGTAAAAATAGAAATGTAATTAGAACGCATGTGCAGGTGAATTTGGGCCATTGATTTCAGGCTGCTTAGTTCACTTTCACTGAAATGAATGGGTCTAAATATACCCAAAGTACTTATTTAAATACTTACAAGGTACTCATACCAACACATCCCTCCATATTAAAATTCAAAATGATGAAGAATGCAAGAGTAACAAAATGATAGCGGCAGGTTGTTTTGGGGATGTAGTACGAAAGAAGAAAGAAAAAGAGATGAGTGAGAGGAAGAAGAGGGGGAGAAAAACAACCTTACGGTGTGACAAATGCAAAAGGGGAAACAGTGTATCATGGGTAAAGCCTTCCTTCCCTTCGATAACATACATTACCTACCTAATCTCAACTTGGCAACCAATCTCCCCTGGGCAGGCTGCGATGGAGAAGAAAGGCTGCAGTCACACATTCTAGGGTTGTCTGGAGCCTTTGAAATATTGAGTGATAAGATACTTTGTCACCTCACCACAGAAGACTCAGCTGAGGGGGTGGACATTTGGGGGCATGCATGCTATATAGCATCATCTGAAGGCTAACCAACAACCCGAGTAGCTGGGCCCCCCATAAAACAGCTGTCAGGAGCAGGAACCATCAGTTTGTACATAGCTATTTAAAACACTGGACCTGCCATAATGGGCCTGACACACAGTCCTGCACAGAGTATACGGATTGCCTTGCTGGGTCAAACCATCTCATCTAGCATCCCAGTACTGATGGGCAACAAGCCAGGTGCTAAGCTTAGGAGCAGGTGTCATGGGGAATTGGTGTCATTTCCAGCCCCTTTGTCCTCAGCATCTGGAAATCAGGCAAACTGCTTCTGAATGTGGAGGTTCAGTCCGAAGAGCCCGATGAATTAGGCTAAAGAATGATCTGATCCAGCATCTTGTTTTCCACAGCTACCATCAAGATGCTTCTTGGAAGCTCCAAAGTTCAGCATGAAGGAACTGGCCCTATCCGGTTGTTGTTCCCCATACGAGGAAAAGCATATGGCTGCTGAAACAAGCAATGTTATTATTGTTGTTGTTTAGTCTATCTATCTATCATCTATCTATCTATCTATCTATCTATCTATCTATCTATCTATCTATCATCTATCTATCTATCTATCTATCATCTCCTACCTTCTTTCCTTCATGAGACTCAAGACAGGATACAGTATATGAGGTCTGCAGATGGTCTCCCATCCAGGCACTGACCCAGCCCAGACCTGCTTAGCTTCAATAAGGTGGCTGCATCATGTGTTCTCAGACCAGGTCCTAACCTTATATGACTAGTGGTCACTGAGAGACCTGTCTATTCTCTCTTTAAAGCCATCAAGTATTGTAATGGCATCTTTAAAAAAGCTGTGTTGGATCAGACCAAAGGCCGAACTATTCCAGCAACAGGATTCCTACAGTGGCAAACCAGATAGTCATGGGAAACCCACAAGCACAATAACTTTCTCAGTCTGAGGATAATCTCACTTTTGACCACTGGGGTTTCTGAGCGTTAAGGGACAGCTGGAGCATTCATTTGATGCTGATGGTCTTCAGGATTCCCAAACTTGCTACAGATTCCCTCCCAATGGCCTGTAGCCCTCCAGATGTTACTGGATTATAACTCCCATCACCCCTGACCATTGTTTTGATTTTGATTATGGATTCTCTGTTTTTATATCATGATTTTATCCTGTGAACCAACCCTGAGACCTGCGAGTATAAGGTGGTATACAATTATTATTATTATTATTATTATTATTATTATTATTATTATACCATGCTGGCTGAGGGCTGAAGGGATTTTGAAGTCCAAGAGCAACTGGAGGTCCACAGGATCCCATCCCACCCTGCTGCCTTCTTCCTACTCTTCTCTAGGCCACAAGAACCATAGAATCATACAACCATAGAGTTGTAAGGGACTACGAGGGCCATCTCGTTCAACCCCCTGAAATGCAGGAATCACAGCTAAAAAATCCCTGACAGATGGCCATCCAACCTCTGCTTAAAAACTTCCCATGAAGGAGAGTCCACCACCTTCTGAGGGAGTCCAAGTCACAACAGTTCTTGGTAGAACTTCAGCTTCCAGTTATCTAATGGAAATGGTCTAAAAACTCTAACAACAACAACAATAACAATAAAGTTTACTCCCCCTTTCTTTTGGCTATGAACCAGCTCAGTGGTAGGTATAAACTACAAAGCAAGCCAGATTATTGCCTCATAAAGAAGGGACACCTGCCCTATTATCCCTTCAGTAATAAGTATATAAAACAAATTTGACTGTAATAATAAACCACAATGGTGAAATGTTTATGGGTAATTTTTCAGTGCTGCTTGCAAGGATTAAGCCATGCGATTCCCGTTGGCATTTTCCAGAGTGTTACGGCTAAATCCCCTCTCTTTTTTCTTTTTTCTGCACATCACTGGAAATTGATCAGTAGGCTATGTATGCGTGTCTGGCGGGCTGTGCTAAATATTGTAACATATTACTCTGCCACCCCTTTCGTCGGATCTTCTGAAGCGCTCTTGCTGAGACAGAGAGGGGCAATACATTCAAAACAATTCAGACAAGAAGGCAGGCGAAGGGATTCGCGAGACACGGAATCGCTCTGTTGTTAGCGAAGAGAACGCTTCAGGGGTCCCCTTTTCAGATCCATCCAAGCAGTTATTATGAACCTCGGTGGCTAATTACATGCACACAATGTAGATTAGACAGGATTTCGACATGCAATTAAGTATGACTACATGCCAAGAAATAAATGAATACCAGCACACAGTTTAGATCTGCAACTGCACATTAATTTGCTCAAACATTGATTTAAGGATGCAGGGTGCAGCTCTTGCTCTGCTGAAATCTATGGGAGGTTTGCCACTGACTCTAATAGGTGTATTGTAGCTGCAAACTGCTTTGAGGTAAATGCAGGGAGGCTGTTGGAGCCTTGCTCAGGCTCTCAGTGCTGGCCAAGTGGGGTGAGGAATATTTTCCCCTCTTAAAAATTCTGGAGTTTCTACCCATTCCATCCCTTTTACGCAACACATATGACAATAAATGGGCAGTAGCAGAAAACAATCCACACATTCCACATATCCCTGCTTACTGTGAACAACCCTGTTTCCAGGATCCTAGTAAATCTTTGACTCTATGACATGCTGAGGCCCTAAACTATGTCCAGTTTAAGAGTCCCCATAGCCAGAACTGGACCTCTCTTGCCACTACACACCTGGCCTAATGAAGTTTTGATGTAGATATTTCTGCATGGATTTATAATTGTGTAGCTATAAGGAAGATTTTTTGTTAAATTGGAATAAAAAGTTAGTTCCCAACTAAACATCAGGAAGAACTGAGTGACGGTAAAAGAAGAGAGAAGAAGAGTTTGGATTTGATATCCCGCTTTATCACTATCCTAAGGAGTCTCAAAGCGGCTAACATTCTCCTTTCCCTTCCTCCCCCACAACAAACACTCTGTGAGGTGAGTGGGGCTGAGAGACTTCAGAGAAGTGTGACTAGCCCAAGGTCACCCAGCAGCTGCATGTGGAGAAGCGGAGACGCGAACCCGGTTCACCAGATTACAAGTCCACCACTCTGAATCACTACACCACACTGGTGTTCGGCTGTGGAATGGACTCCCTCAGAAAGTGGTGGATTTGCCTATCTTGGAGGTTTCAAAGCACAGGTTGGATGGCCATCTCGAACCCTGTAACTGCCCAAGAAAATGGCAGCCATTTGGAGCACCACCATCTCACGCCATGATCTCACCCCCCAAAAAACCACAATCTTGGGTGGGTCATGTGACTCGCCTGGGAATGCGGCCCGAAATACACACATCTTGATTTGGGGCCTGGACATGTTGGAGGGTCATGGATGCTTTCGCTGAAATTTCTGCATTGCAGGAAGTTGGACCCAATGACCCTCGAGGTCCTTTCCAACTCTATAGTTCTATGATTTTATGATCCAATAATGTCTGTTCTAGAGTATGTTCCCCCTGTTTCTTAAAAGAAAGAAGCCAATTTTGTAAAATTTACAGTTCCCTCCCCAATACCTGAGCTTTAAAAAATTATTTAACTGATTTTAAAACTGCATTTTTATATTGTGGTAATCTTGTGATGAAGGGCAGGTAAGAAAGCCAATTAATTATTTCAGTAATATATCTTTATTTATACCCCACCTTTCCCCCCCTGACAGGGACTCAAGGTGGCTTACAGATGAAAATAACAACAGCTAAAAACATAGTGGAAAGAAGCCAAAAATTAAAAACCATTAAACATTGATAGAATCAAGACTGTACAAATAATTAATAACAGCAACAGCCACTTACCCACAATGCCTCTGACTTAGCAAGATGACTTTTCAGTTTATTGGCTCTCATCAGTTCTGATTAATGAAATTTCATATTGGAAATGCTGGAGGATATCATGGTCCCAAGTAAAATAATAATAATAATAATAATAATAATAATAATAATAATAATAATGGTGAAATGTTGTTAATTAAAAACAGTGTATGGTTTTTTAAAGGCCTTATTTCTGCTCCCTCCCCCACCCAAATGCAAAGGTGGTAACCATGTGTTAGGTAAATGTACAATATTACTCTGCTCTGCTCTGAACTCAATTTCCATGTAATGCTGTCTTCTACATGGATGAATCCTTTTAATATTTGTTTTTAAAAAGTGAAGTGAACCCACTGCTAGCATGGAAAACCATTTGCCTCTCCTTCTCTCTGTGGAACCTTCTCCACTCGGCAGCACAAATCTAGTTTGTCCTCGGTGAACTCATGCATATTTTGTGTTGCTTAAAGCACATGAGCTTAAAACGGCCATATATGTTTGTACACTGCATTTCCATACTTAGGCACAGGCATCTATGCACATTATTGTCACAACTGAGAGATCCTATGGATGAGTGCATGTAAAATAAAATAAAATAAAATAAAATAGTTTAAGAAAAGCTGTGTTAGATCAGACCAAAGGTTCATCTAGATCCCATAGTAGCTAAGCAGATGCCCACATGCAGTTGCACTCTTCTGCTCATGTTATCCAGTAACTGGCATTCAGAGACATACTGCCTCTTACACTGGATATTCTTCTTCTTCTTTGGTGATCACTGGTAGCTGAGTAGGATAAACACAGTTTTAACAGTGAGTGTACGTGACTGTGGAGGTCAATTCTGGATCCACACATCCTTCCACAGTGGGGACATTGGTTTTTGGGCGGGAGTTGATCACGGTGTGGATTTGCTAAGTATGCCTTCCTCTTAGCATGTTTCTCTCTTGCATCCTCAGTTTGAGCGTCTTCAAACACGCCAGTGTGGTGTAGTGGTTAAGAGCGATAGACTCGTAATCTGGTGAACCAGGTTCACGTCTCCACCACATGCAGCTGCTGGGTGACCTTGGGCTAGTCACACTTCTTTGAAGTCTCTCAGCCCCACTCATCTCACAGAGTATTTGTTGTAGGGGAGGAAGGGAAAGGAGAATGTTAGCCGCTTTGAGACTCCTTTGGGTAGTGATAAAGTGGGATATCAAATCCAAACTCTTCTTCTTCTTCAAAACCCATGACACATTTGGTAAAGGCTGTTCTCCAGTTAGAGTGCTCGCAGCAAGTGTTTGTCAATTGTTGGTGTTTATACTACATTTTTTTTAGATTTGCCTTGAGAGAGTCTTTAAATCTCTTTTGTTGACCACTAGTATTACGCTTTCCATTTTTAAGTTCGGAATAGAGTAGTTGCTTTGGAAGACAATAATCAGGCATCCGCATAACATGACCAGTCCAATGAAGTTGATGTTGAAGAATTGTTGCTTCAACACTGGTGATCTTTGCTTCTTCCAGTACACTGGATATTATTCTAGTTGCTGGAAACTACAGGAGGGGAGAATGCTTTTGTGCTCGGGTTCTGCTTGCAGGTTTGGTTCAGCAGGGCTCAACTAGACACCCATGGGAAACCCATGAGCAGATATGGGTGTAGCATCACTCTCCCCACTTGTGATTCCCAGCAAATGACATACAGATGTGTACTGTCTCCATCAGTGAAGATAGAACATAGCCATGGTGGTTAGTAACTACAGATAGCTCCATTCGCCGTGAATTTATGTAATCTTCTAACACCATCCCATACCCTCCAACATGTTCCAGAGGAAAAACAAGATGTGCGTCTTTTGGGTGTTGTGCTCCCCCATGAATCACGTGACCAGTGCGTGAGCACAGAGCTCCAAAGTGTGCACCTTTTAGGGCAGTGATCTCACGTGAGAGCATGTTGTTCAAAAATGTGTGTCTTTGGTGGGCCCACGCTCCCCCACAAGTCCTGTGACCGCTGCAAAAGCATGGTGCTCATCTTTTGTGGCCACAATCTCACGCAAGAGCATGTCCCCCCCCCAAATGGGATGTCTTGATTAAATTGATACATTTGAGGGGCATACCATCCAAGTTGGTGGCCATCACTACATCACAGTGGGTGGTGCTGTGGTCTAAACCACTGAGTCTCTTGGGCTTGCCGATCGGATGGTCGACGGTTCAAATCCACTTGACGGGGTGAGCTCTCATTGCTCTGTCCCAGCTCCTGCCAACCTAGCGGTTTGAAAGCACACCAATGCAAGTAGATAAATAGGTACTGGTGCGGCGGGAAGGTAAATGGCGTTTCCATGCGCTCTGGCTTCCGTCGTTGTGTTTCCGTTGTGCCAGAAGCAGTTTAGCCATGCTGGCCACATGACCCGGAAAGCTGTCTGTGGACAAACACCGACTCCCTCGGCCTGAAAAGCGAGATGAGCACCACACCCCATAGTCACCTTTGATTGGACTTAACCGTCCATGGGTACTTTACCTTACCTTTTTTACCTTTACTACATCTTGTGGGAGCGCTGTAAAAGTATTTTCCTTTTTTGTTTTTGTTATGTATTTTGTGATTTTTATCTTGCATATTGATGTTATGAGCTGCTTAGAGATCTACAGAGGAAGGGCGCTATACAAATTTAATAGATAATAATAATTTAGCTACAGACCATTGTTTTATTTTTTAAATAGTATTCTATGTTTTCATTACTTAACCTTTTTTTTTTAGTCCCTTTGCTATACCCACATTGGAATGAGTAAAACAATGCGACGCAAGGCAGTGAAGCTCACACATACACATCAAAGGCTATAGCTTTTAAAACTGCAAATGCAAATTACAGTGCATGCATGGATGTGATATAAAACACCAGGCAGCCATGATATTCAAACAAACCCCTTGGACATGCCCTTCCTTCCTTCTTCACATGCATGCACATTACAGAGATTTATTAAACATTACAGAAACAATCAGAACTATGCATATACCACTGACATGCATAATCTGAACAAGCAATTAATGTCCATGGTCCTGCAGCCAGCAGTATTTGAACAAACCTTTCCGGAATGCATTTCTTTTCATTTTTATGCGCAGGATATACTTCATTTTTTTACAATCAAACATGCAAATGCATCATGTAGATTAGCACGAGTCAGTCCATAGGTGGGTTATTTAAAGACATCCATTGCATGCTAAGCATACTACCATTCATGTGACTCCCAACATTTGCCTTCAAACAGGTATGCAAAATGCACCCACCCACCCCATATATAAAGTGCACATGAACACACACATGTGTCTGTGCTGTGTGACTCCCCCCTCCCTCTCTGGTATGCTTCATTCCTACAAAACGAGTTCCCGTGTTTCTCTTTGTATCGCTCTGGCTCTTAGTGCTAAAAGCCACATCCTGTTATGTTTGGTTGCTAGGTGGAGAAATGTTATCATGGGCTTCAGCAATAATTTATCCATAGAGCTAGAGGAACTGTCATGTACTTCTGACAGTGAGCTGCAGCACTTTATCAGCTTGCCTGTAAATCAACCGTGTGTGGGTGAAGATGCCAGCAATGTTTGATCTCTCTCAGACACTCTAATAATCTGCTTTTGTCTGATTGATTCCTTCATATCACCAGGCGCATTGCAACTAGAGAGTGAAGTGCCCTCTGTTTATCTCTCTTGGTCATCTGCTGGAGGGCAGCAGGGCAGAAAATGCAGTTTCCTATGAGATGTAAGGAGGTTCCCCGCCCTCTCCTTTTGGAAGAAGGGGCTTTACATCATATCCTGGAGCAGGTTTGGTCCAGTAAATCAATGATAGCAGAATTGAATGCGCCATAAATACCTCAAACCATATCTCTTACAAGAATGTAAGAGTAATTCATAGAAACAGGAAAGGTAACTTTGCTGGAAAGAATTACGACTCTCTACAAGCCAGAGACATGCAGGTCTTTTATGGCCTGTGTTTGCAACTACCCTCTTGAACTCCGAGAAGCAAGGCGCTGCTCGCTGGCATTTGGTTGGAGGCAGATCAGAAATAATATCAAGTTGAGCAGGATGCTGTCAGAACCGATCACTACATTTCAGCCCACAACCAACTTTTTCTAAATCTCTGTCAACGGCTTTCACCCAGGGCAGCGCAAATGTGCCACATCATGCCATCTGTGCTCTCTGGACTAATGGGATGCAATGTGGTATGTCCTTTTTTTGCATCACCTTGCCCCTAAAAAGGCGAGGGGAGATTATGTGGTTGAGGAACTTCACTAGAAGCCGGGTTTAATTTAGCTTGGGCTTACGCCTCTTCTTTGTGCTGGGGCCCATGTTAAATTTGTATTTTATTGAATACATTCCCAAGAAGGAGAGCAAGAAGGTGAAATGGCGGGTGGCTGAGACAAATCGTGAGTTCATAATTGCCTTGAGTGTTGCAAAAGCTCATTGTTCAGTGACCTGAGATCAGAAGCTGTCTTGGATTGTCAGCCCACATAACAACAGAGGTCACTAGATAGTGTAGACGCAATTGGCTAAGATCCACCAAGGGAAGCATTCGCCTGTAGCATCCCATTCCTTGCTAATATTGACAGAGAGTGACATGCCAAAGTGTTGCTCCAAGTAAGCCGGCCCTGATGCAATGGAAACTTTACCAAGGTCTTATTTCCTTAACAATATCGATGGAGCACTGTTCATAAAAGACGCCACAGCTTTACAAAGATGCGGTACTCGCAGCTCCAGAACTTCAGGAGTGAGTAGCCCGTATTCTTCTGAGAAGAATTTGCATTTCTGCTGTCCTCTGAATTGCTTCATGGTTACAATGGAAAGGATGGGAACAAGCTGTGTGAGGCTCTGGAGTCATCTTCCACACAAAAAAATCAGCAGGCTGCTACAGGTCTCAACCACATAAGAGGAGCCTGCTGGGAAAACGAGCGAGGTTCCAACTAAAGAAGAAAGGCAACTTAAACTGATGGAATATGTGCAGCTTGCAGACCTAACTTATAGATTAAGACAGGGGACAGCAAAGTTTTTCAACAGGGGGCTGGTCCACTGTCCCTCAGACCTTGTGGGGGCCCAGACTATATTTTGCAATCAATCAATCAATCAATCAATCAATCAATCATCAATCAATAAATTCCAATCCCCCCAAAATAACCCAGAGATGCATTTTAAATAAAAGGACACATTCTACTCATGTAAAAACATGCTGATTCCCAGACCATCTGTGGGCCAGATTTAGAAGGCGATTAGGCCGTATCTGGCCCCCGGGCCTTAGTTTGCCTACCCATGGAATAAGAGAACAAGAAGAACATACGTTTAAAGAAGACTGAAAAATGTTTATTGAATATATAGGGGGAAATTGTGTACACTTGAAAACATTGGTAGCATTAAGATAGATTCAACAGCGTAAATAAGTTTTGACGGATGCAATAATGGAACACTGAATGGTTTAGTTTATATAAAATATGCAGGGATTTATATCCTGCAAAATGAAGCATGGGAAGAGAAGTAAGGAAGTCATTGATATTTTAAGGTTGTTTGAATGAATATTCTAAATTGTAAGAAAAAGAAAAGAAAATAGCCTGCTGGATCAAGTCAGTGGCAACCCAGGTGACTATGGGAAGCTCACAAGCAGGAGCGGAGCAGAATAACCCTCTCACACTCACAATCTCCAGCAACTGGTGCTCAGAAGTATACTATCTCAGAGGGATTGTCCACGCTTCCACTTGTTCTACAGCCTTCCCCCAGGGAAGCCTGCTGTTTACCACTGAATCGGAACAAACATCAATTGGGTTTGTTCCAATTCAGTGGGTTTTCCCAGGGAAAGTGGTCGGGCAAATGGACTCATGCCTAGAAAGCACCTGGCAAGTGGAAATGTAGATGAGCTCTGAGAATGGCTAGTAGTCTTATCCCCCATGAATTTGTCTTAATCTTCTTTTAAAGCCATCCAAGGTTGCGCTGTGGGTTAAACCACAGAGCCTCGGTCCCTGCTCCTGCCAACCTAGCAGTTTGAAAGCACGTCAAAGTGCAAGTCTAAATAGGTACCGCTCCGGCGGGATGGTAAACGGCGTTTCCATGCGCTGCTCTGGTTCACCAGAAGCGGCTTAGTCATGCTGGCCACATGACCCGGAAGCTGTACGCCGGCTCCCTCAGCCAATAAAGCGAGATGAGCACCGCAACCCCAGAGTCAGTCACGACTAGACCTAATGGTCAGGGGTCCCTTTACCTTTACTTTTAAGGTTGTGGCCAACCTTTGTAAGGAATGGTTTCTAAATCTTTATTCAGTTAGGCTGCAGTCATATACCATCTTATTTGAGAGTATCGTACTTGTCTCTGAGTAGACTTGTGTAGGATTGCACTATAAGTTTGTTAAAAATTTAAAGGCAATATTAATGTTTTTTCATTTCATTTTTTTTTGCTAAAACCTAATAAAAGAACTCTAGCTGCAACTGCTGGAACATATTAAAAACTGTGTCTACTGGTCAATGAGAGTTCTGCCATACTATTGTATGTAAATAAAAAACATTTTAAAAACAACATTAGATAAAATAATTATTAATAAAGAAGTGATAAAAATCAGCAAAAATATACAAAATAGATAACTGAATTATGCATATGGGTAGGCCTGCTGAAACAAAATGGTTTTTAGCAGCTAGCAACACTGAGCCCAGACATTGAGATCTGGCAACAAGGGCCTTCTGGCAGTTCCACCACTGCAAGAAGTGGAGCTATAGGGAGCCAGGCAGAGGGCCTTCTTGGTAGTGGCACCCACCCTGTGGAACCGCCTCCAACCAGATGTCAAAGAGATGAGTAAGTATATAACCTTAAGAAGACATTTGAAGGCAGCCCTGTATAGGGATGTTTTTTAATGTTTAATGTTCTGTTTTGTTTTTATATATGTTGGAAGCAACCCAGCCAGATGGGCTGGTTACAAATAAATAATAATAATAATAATAATAATAATAATAATAATAATAATAATAATAATAATTTCAGCACAGATATAGACTAAGTAACAGTATGGGGAAGGATCGTAGCTCATTTGTAGAGAGCACATGCCTTCCATGTAGAATGTCCCCAGCTGCGGGTGTCCCTGTCAGCTAAAAGGATCTGGAAGCAGGTGATGGAAAAGACCACTTGTCTTTCACCCTGGAGTGCTGCTGCTAGTCAGACACTGGGCTTGAAGAACAAATGTTGTCACCTGGTATGAACCTGATGTTGCTTGGTATGAAGTGACCTGGATCCTGCAATCATCATCTGAGACCATTCTAAGTGTGCATCATCCACAAGAAGTCTGGAGGGTGGCAACATGGGAACAGGTCTTTTCTGTGGTGGCTCCCCATTTGTGGAATGCTCTCCCCAGGGAGGCTCGCCTGGTGCCTTCATTGCATATCTTTAGGTGCCAAGCAAAAATGTTTCTCTTTAACCAGACATTGAGCTGATTAACAGTCTATGGCCTTTTAAATGTGTTGGGGGGCTATTGATGGGTTTCTGTGTTTGTTCTATTATGTATTTTGTGTTCTCATTTTGCATTTTTATATTGTGAACCGCTCTGTGATCTTTGGATGAAAGGCACTATACAAATTTAATAAAACAAACAAACAAGGCAGCTTTCTAAGGAACAAAAGCATTTAGTAAGGGACAACACAGCTACAAAGAAGAGTCATACTGGATCAGGCCAATGGCCTATATAGACCAGCATCCGGATCTCACAGTGGCCAGCCAGATGCTTATGGAAAACCCGGAAGCAGGATCTGAGGGCAAGAGCCCTCTCCCCTCCTGTGGCTTCCAGCAACTGGCATTTAGAAGCATTGCTGCTTAAACAGAATAAATTTTTAACAGGAATTTTAGATGCAGAGGGACGCGGGTGGCACTGTGGGTTAAACCACAGAGCCTAGGACTTGCCAATCAGAAGGTCGGCAGTTTGAATCCCCCTGACGGGGTGAGCTCCCGTTGCTCAGTCCCTGCTCCTGCCAACCTGTGCTGGTCAAGGGGGGAGGTTACCATGGGGCGAGGTCCAGGACCTGAGTTGAGGGTCGGCAGACAATCCTCCACGGGCGAAGCGGGGTCCACAGCGAGGAGCCGGGCAAGGACAGGAACTCTGGGGGAACCGGACTTGGGTGCTGGCCGAAACAGCTCTTCAATGACGTTGCTCCCGCAACCTGGGACCGGGCTGACTGTCCTTTATCTTCTCTGAGGCCAGGGGCGGCCCCGGCCCCCAGGAGACCCGCCTCTCCTGGCCTTAAGGCGAGCACTCCTCCTGGGAGAAACCAGTTCCCTTCGCCTCTCTGCCCTGAGCCTCTGCAGTTCAGGAGAGGCTGAAGGGTTACTGGACCCAGGGGGAGACTCACCTGTAGGCACTGAGTCCTCAACCACCTCCGGAGCCAGAGTGGATTCACCTGGTGCCTGCTCCTGAGGATCCGGCACAGGTGCAGGCGCTTCAGAATCAAGGCCCTGCCCCAGTTCAGCCGGCCCTAGAGGCGGGGACTCCTGTGCAGGCTGGGATTCCTCCGGTTCAGCCTCTGAATCGGATTCCCAGGCTATCACATAACCTAGCAGTATAAAAGCACGTCAAAGTGCAAGTAGATAAATAGGTACCACTCCGGCGGGAAGGTAAACGGCGTTTCTATGTGCTGCTCTGGTTCGCCAGAAGCGGCTTAGTCATACTGGCCACATGACCCGGAAGCTGTCTGTGGACAAATGCCGGCTCCCTTGGCCAATAAAGCGAGATGAGCGCCGCAACCCCAGAGTCGGTCACGACTGGACCTGATGGTCAGGGGTCCCCTTACCCTTTACCCTTAGATGCAGAAGGAGAAGAAAATACTATTTATGTACATGACGATGGCAGTGCGGATACTTCTGGCCCAGAGATGGAAGGAAGACAAGATCCCGACCAGAGAGGAGTGGTTGATAAAGATGATGGATTATGCCGAAATGGCGAAAATGACCGAGAAGATCAGAAATCAAGAAGATAGAAATTTTACTAAGAAATGGGAGAAATTTATCTTGGAGAACACTGTAAACAACTAAAAACTTTGGCAGGATTGTAACAACATTTGTAATGTAACAAGAACTATGGGAAAACAGGGTTGTTGTTTTTTAGAAAATGGAGGATCTTATAAGACGCAGTTGAAAATGTTGATGGGACCCACGGAGGGGCAGAGGGAAGTCCAAGGATTCAGGGGATCCTTTTTATGTATGATTATGATTTGAATATAAATGTAAACTGTAAAAAACAATTAAAAATGGTAAAAAATAAATAAAAGCATTGCTGCTTCCAACCATGGAGGCAAAGCATAGCCCTCCCATTTAGTAGCCATTGATCACCTTATCCTCCACTGATCGTCTAATCTTCTTTTAAAGCCATCCAAGTGTCATGAATGAGCCAGCCCCCAGGGAAGAGTTGCAGCCAGCTGAAGGAAGCCACCAGGAACACAGAATTGCCAGGAATGTTAACTGCCAGGAAGGTTGAGTATAGGTGAGTGCCAACTCCCCCACCGAGTCGAAAGCCTGTCAGCGCTCTCAGGATTTGAAGGGAGAAGGAAGTAGTTCATCAGGAGGGAAAGAGGCGAGGAGGAGCCTCTCGGAAAATGAGGAAGGGGCGGGAGCTGACCCTCTCAGTCCAAGGGCTTGGTGAATGGGGGGGGGGGTCCAAGATAGGAAGCAATTTAAGAGATGTCAGATGCGAAAGTTCACACTTCTTTCTGGCACCGGAAGAAGAAGCATTCTTCAGAACGGTCATCCTAGTTCATGATGTTGGCAGCTCCATTAGAGCTGGCCAGAGCTACCGGTATCTGTTTGTTTTGGCAATAAATCTTCCTTTTTAATTACCTACGCTTACTGTGTACCAAGACATGGGTGGCGCTGTGGTCTAAACCACTAAGACTAGGGCTTGCCGATCAGAAGGTCAGTGGCTCGAATCAGTGGCGTAGCGTGGGGGGTGCCAGGGGTGCCGGCCGCACCGGGCGCAACTTCTGGGGGGGCGCAAGTCCAGAGGGAAGGGGAACACCCCTCGCTCAGCCCGCGCATCCCTTGCCCGCCGGCAGCTTCTCCTCGCCTCGCTCAGCGCCGCCGCCGCCGCCGCGGATGCCGCCCAGACCCCCCAGCGCCCAGGGCCATTTCCCGGGGAGCCTCCTCTGGCACATGCCCCGCGCAGGAGGAGGAGGAGGGGAAGGCGGCTCCGGGATGCTCCCTCCCGCCCCGGGAGGCAGAACGCAACGCACAACACACACACCCCCTGTCGCCCCTGCGGCAGAGCAAGGCAGCCAGACGCGGAGCAGGGAGAAAGGCTCGGGCTCACCTTGGGGCAGCCTCCGGAGAAGCGAGTCCCGAGGAGGAGGAGGAGGAGGAGGAGGAGGAGGAGAAGCCGCCGCTGTCGCCGCCGCCGTGCGCCCCCAGCACCGGGAGAGAGGCCGCTGGCCGCCCGGCGGGCCGTGGTTCCTTCCTCCGCCGGGTGCCCAAGGGGAGGGGGCTTCGGCTGCCTCGGCCCGCGGGGGCTCCACAAATAAAAAATTTAATAAATTCCTTTTTTAAAAAATAAGATATTTATTAATGTTTTCAATTTTATACAAAGAGAAAAATGCAAAAAAATAGAAAAAATATATATTAAAAACACATAAAATTCACAACTTATTTTTCAATAACATATTTCCCTGACCTCCTCATACCTCCCCTTCTTGTTTTCTAGTTCAAATTATTTGTTCAGCAAATCCTTATCTCATAGCATTACCGCTAAATAACACCTTATTTTCTATCCAAGTTCTTGAAACTTAAACTTTTACTTTAAAAAACCATTTTTTCATAACCTTTTATACCATTACAGCTAGAAACCACTTAATTTCAATCCAACATCATTCAACATTCCTTAATATTGCAGTATTTCTGTAAATAGTCCTTAAATTTCTTCCAATCTTCTTCTGCCGACTCTTCTCCCTGGTTGCGGATTCTGCCAGTCATTTCTGCCAATCCCATGCAGTCAATCAACTTCATCTGCCATTCTTCCAGAGTGGGTAAATCTTGCGTCTCCCAATACTTTGCAATGAGTATTCTTGCTGCTGTTGTAGCATACATAAAAAAAGTTCTATCTTTTATTAACACCAACTGGCCAACCCAGTGGCGTAGCGTGGGGGGTGCAGGGGGGCCAGCCGCACCGGGCGCAACATCTGGGGTTAGGGCAAATCCATGGGTTAGGGGGCGCAAATCCATGGGTTAGGGGGCGCAAATTACTTGTCTTGCCCCGGGTGCTGACAACCCACGCTACGCCACTGGCTCGAATCCCTGTGACGGGGTGAGCTCCCGTTGTTCAGTCCCAGCTCCTGCCCACCTAGCAGTTCAAAAGCATGTCAAAGTGCAAGTAGATAAATAGGTACCGCTCTGGCGGGAAGGTAAACGGCATTTCTGTGCACTGGTTTCACCAGAAGCAGCTTAGTCATGCTGGCCACATGACCCAGAAGCTGTCTGCGGACAAATGCCAGCTCCTTCGGCCTATAGAGTGAGATGAGCACCGCAACCCCAGAGTCGTCCACGACTGGACCTAACGGTCAGGGGTACCTTTACCTTTACCTTTACTGTGTACCAAGCTAGAGACCTGAACTCCTGACACCAGGTTGTGGGCCATCACTGCCATGGCTTCATAGTTTATCTACACACAGCATGAAGAAGTACATTATTTGATCAGCCCTGACTCTTCAAACGCTCAGTTTCATTGGATGCCCACGAGCCTGAGCTTTAATTCTTTCTCCGTTGAGTATATACTAAAAATGAGGCTCCGAATGGTCACAGCCCCCCAAGGAACAAACCAAACAAAGAAAGGCTTGCCTTTCCGGACTGTGTCCATAAACACTTCAGTTTCACAGCATCGCCCTCCATCACAGAGGCATTTTTATCAAAACACATTCCCACTATTTATGAGTTTATAAACGTGGAACATGCTTTTATAACCCGCATTTAGAGTCAAGTAGCTGACGCAACTGTTTCTCTCCCCCTCTCATCTCCTGCCTCTTTGAAATATTATTTCATTCCTATTTTTCAATCTCTACCCCCCTCCCTCCTCCTCCCCATCCTTCCCCCGCCTCCGCCTCCCCCTTCTTTGGGTGACCACAACTGTAGTTTCAGTAAATAAAGTTAGTGCTTGATAATCTGGAACGGCCGAGAGCTTAACTCTGCCCTTGGAGATCACTTACATCAAACCAGCGATCAAAAAGTGGTGCAGCTAAAATTTGTCATCAGGGATTTCCTACAAAAGAATTACAGTGGAGAAATGGCCTGATCGATACTATGGATTTTCACTGCAGGGGCTGATAGTCCAATTGCTGTGAAACACTCACACAGATAAAAGGGCACAGCTGCCACTTTGTTACAGACTGCTGAGTCAGCGCAAAGCCTGTCAGGTATTTATAGGCCGAAGTGATACAGAATTATCACCTTGTAGTGCCCGGCTCTTGTTAGTTCTCAGATTGCCTCCCTTTATGGTATTGCTAAATGCAGGTGAATGGAAAAATGATGGCTAACAGCTGTCAAAATGCAACAGAATGAAGTACTTAAATCTTTCTTTCTTTTTTAAAATCTATTAAAAGGGTAACAACCAAACATATATCAAAAGGGCAGACATTGTAATGATATTGGGCCATGGTAAACGAGGGGTTATAAACAAGTACCTTCTGATCCAAGCTGTTAAAAAAAAAGGAGGAAAGAGGGTAGCAAGCAAATTGTATTAGGGTTATTATTACTGCTAATCATAACCTGCTGAAAAGCTTAACTAATTTCTTCTCCAGCATCCTTCTTCCCTCCAGCCCCTATGAGGCATTTCCTAGAAGACCTTTAAAGAGTTAGCCAGGGCCTCCATTGTGGGAAGAGATCCAGCTCCTCAGGCCCACTTCATTTGCCTCGAGGAACACCAGTGGGAGCTGTTGCCTAGTGGGTGAAGGCTGAAGGGCAACCTCAGGAAAGATGAGGGCAAGAAATGCCAGCTGAGAAATGCTGGCACCACAGGGACGTCGTGCTATTTCTTCCCCCAGTGCCAGACCTGAATGTCATTTATGGAGAGAGGCTCTTTCGCAAGCAGCTTTTAAGAGCCTTTTGGGTCTATAAAACAGGATGCGAGCACTGTCAACAAACAAGCAGATGGACAGGACCATCTCGGGCTTGCATGCTAGGCATACGTCACTGCTGTACTAGTGGAACTTCCGCCAAACCCAGTGCATGCTCTGTCTGAAAGGAAAAAGGGGCAAGGAGAAAATGGAAACGCAAGAGGCCTTTTTAAAACTAGAGATCTTTCCCAATACTTGTCTTTATTGGAATTGAGAAGAAGAAGAGGAGGAGGAGGAGGAGCTTGGACTTGATATCCCGCCTTTCATTCCCCTTAAGGAGTCTCAAAGTGGCTAACAATCTCCATCTAGTCCAACCCCCTGCAATGCAGGAATCTTGGGGTTGAACTTGAAACCCTAAATTTAAAAGTCTCATGCTCTACCGACTGAGCTATCATTTCAGCTTCAGCCAAGATGTTTCAATTGTTTGCCACCCTGGACTCCTTTGGGAGGAAGGGTGGAAAAGAAAGAAAGCAAGGAAGGAAGGAAGGGGGCAGGGGTAACAGGCACATTCACAGCATTTTTGGAAACACACCAGTGTCCACTAGTCAGGAACTGGGCCAGCAACAATGTCCACATACCAGCCACCTACAAATGGAGCCATCGAACTCACAACAAGAAGAATTTCAGAAGAGCCTGGCTGCTGGACTAGGTCAGTGATGACCACTCCCTGCATCACTGCATATCCACCCACAGTGACCTCGCAAGATGATGCAACAGCACCCCTCCAGCAGTCTCCATTGCACAGCCAGCAACAACCCCTACTACCGCCAATTGGCTATTGCTGATTTATATATATATATATTTGCTTTCGTAGATTTTCACGGGTACAGGAATGCAGGTTTTGGTGTCCTCGGGTGTCTTCCCGTGTAAAAGTTGGGGTGTCTAGGCGACGTTTCGACGAGGTCTCACTCGTCATCTTCAGGCTGGTGCTTTCGGCTTCCAGTAGATAGTGTGTCCTAGGGAGCCATCAGGTTTTTTGTAGATTAGGACGTCAAGGAAGGGAAGTTGGTTGTTGAAATACCCTGCAAAGTCTGCCCAGCCACGTACATTGGACAAACAAACAGACGAATAAATGCACGTATCGCAGAACACAAGAATGCCGTCAAAAAAGAAGAAAAAACTTCCTCTCTTTTCCAACACATGAAAGAAACAGGACACGAAATTAATTTTGCAGATTCCAAATTGCTCTCTAACATGGAACATCACCACAAGAGAATAATCATGGAAGCCATCGAGATAGAGAAACACCCTCACAACATGAACAAGCGTGACGACACATCCCGCTTGCCAGACATCTGGAAATTAGCCCTCCCCACAAAAACTGACACCAGATCCAGAGGCACACAGAACGCCATCACCAATCAACCACACCAGACCCAAACCCAGACCCTCTCCACAGATAAATTACAGACACCATCCAGTAGCCAAACCACGATGGCACCTCCGGATGCTGCACCCCCCTGCAATCCCTACACAGATCTGGCTGGCACAGGCCACAAAACCACAGCTCGCCCCTATACACGAAGCCAAGCCAGAGCACAACAAAGCAGTACAGCCATCTTCTCAGAAAAACTCTTCACAAAGTTCAAGAGGTCAAGACACAAAGGCTTTAGCAACTAATCCACACCTAATGACCCACCTAAGTGGTACTCAGGATATCACTCAAGAAATCACTCAAGATATCCCTCAAGCAATTAAGGAACAAAAGAAGAAAAGGCACACTAGCCTGGGAACTTCCTCTCTGCCCAGAACATTGGAGGCTATACACCACACCTCCTCAACAGTATTTATAGGAACTCAAACACTGAGATCCTGCTCTGTTCCAGTAACAAGAAGCCGAAAGCACCAGCCTGAAGATGACGAGTGAGACCTCGTCGAAACGTCGCCTAGACACCCCAACTTTTACACGGGAAGACACCCGAGGACACCAAAACCTGCATTCCTGTACCCGTGAAAATCTACGAAAGCAAATATATATATATATATATATATATCCATATAATTTGTTTAAATAAATTCATAACTTCTAGGTATCTTCTGCGTAGTGATTTCACTACCAGCCATTGTTTTGGAGTGCATCACACAAAGGGAAGGAAGGAGAGGCCCGCAAACACTCGTACAGCTCCCTAGCAGATGCCTGCAAAGAGCACCCACAGATCTCCCAAGACGAGAGTCCTGAGACTAATGGGCTTCCATTGATTTCAGGGGGTCTACTCTGAGTATGACTAAGTTGGGTACCGCCCATAATTTTCAAGGAAAGGACTGCCTTGAATAATGAACGGCAATGCTGTTTCTTAGGGATGCAGATTGTGTTTCAGGGTAAGACCCTTGAGAATGTGGCTCTCTCACATGCCATTAAGAACTATGTTTAAAAAAGGAAGATGCCGATGAAAAGGCCAAGAATTAGGAAAGCCCAGAAGGGTAACAGAAAAAGCTCCTATCCTAAAAATGAAGAAATATTAACATTCCATCACAGAAATTAAATCCAATATGGCAGAGGTGGATTTAGAGGAGTATGACCCTTTGGGGCACTGCAGGAACACTGCAACCATGATTTAGAATGGAATGCCAGAGGCGGTGGGTGGGTTGCCAAATTCTGGCATCATACAGGGCTGGATGGCGTCTTGTATGCCTCCTTCCCAAGACATACAATATTTGCATATTACTGCCGACTTCCCCCTAGATCATGCCTTTCTGTACACATCATTTGGCTGGAGAACTGCATTGCAAGATTTGGAGATGTGTGGATTTCAAAGGATGGCTGTGTTTTGGTCTGCCTTTCTTCCCCCCCAGAAAGTGTGAATTACATAGGGTCCCCTTTAAGTGTGAACTCCTTCCCTATCCCTAGTGTGGATGCTTTTCCATTCCAGCCAGCATAAACACAGAACACACAACACTCAGTCAGAGAAGGGGTAGTGTTTTGTCCCTTCTCTGTCAGTGCAGTGAGAAGCACTTTTCCTTGCTCACTGGCATAGAACACTGGTGGGAGCAGGACCACATTCTGGAGAGCAGAACTGACTGGGGTGAGGCAGCCCTTTGGGCTCCGCTTCCCATCCCAATTCCATTCTTAAAAATCTTGTTCTCTTAAACATGCATCCCTCCACGATTTCTCACAACAGCCCGAAAAGTTTCCAGACTCTAATCCTTTGTGATGAGGGCTTGTGTGAGGGGTACCGAATGGAACCCACACCTTGAGGCATCCTCCAGGGAAGAATGCCTAATGCTGGTGGAATCATAGCTGCTATCATTATAGTGATGTTGGATGGAAATTTACTGTCACTAGCAATAAACTGGAGAAAAAAGGAGAAGGGGATAAGAAAACAAAAGGGAAAAGGGAAGCAGAGAGAAATAGGGAGAGAGAGAGGGAGAGAGCCACTAAATTGGAAAAAAAATGCAAGAAAAGAAAAGATATACATAAACTACTTGTTTTTGTCTCTCTAGTTGCTATGATCTGCAGAAAGGAAATAGACTGTATAAAATCACATCTCAGGAACACCAGCATAAATTCCCCCTTGCTTTGACAAGTACGTAATTTTGTGCAGTGATGCTCTTCACGTCTGGAGAGTTATGAGGCAATTTCATTCCCATCTGACAAATTTACAAAGAAACATTAGAGAGAAGGGATTAGAAAAGCGAGAAATCTTTATAGACTTTTTCCTCGGGCGGTATTTTCCTCCCATCTTTTGGCTCTTCCTGGAGGTACATGGAGCAGGAGGCTCAATGTGGTTCGGATGGCACAGCGGCAAAACGTTAAGCAGATAAGCACAACAGGAAATATGCTTTAAATCAACTAATTGTATTTACATTATTGGAGAGAGACAATCTAGCCTGGCTAAAGCTGCTATTGTGTGTGCTCTGGATAATTTAAAACAGGGGACACACACACACACGAATACTCATCAGAAAGAGTTAACACTGTCATTGTCTACTGAAAAGCAGAAATCTGTTTTGGAATACTTTCTGACTCAACCCTGGTACATTTCCATTAATTAATTTGACCTGACAATGATCCTAGCAAATGGAATTCTCACCTTCTGCCTTATGTACATATAACATCCAATTACTGATCAGAAGAACAAAAGTGTTGTACATGTTGCTGTATGGAGAGAAGCAACATTAGCAAAGTAGACTGAACCAACAGCACTTGTTACTTTTAGACATCGGCTATGGCCAACATGGCATCCATGCAGAGGCCTTTCCTGGGGCAAGCAGGGTCCCCCCACCAGTGATATTTGACTTGAGTGAGGTATTTTATTGTAGCCAATGAAATAGGTTGTGGGGTGTATGCAGTTGCACACGACAAATGTGCCCATGAGCCCCCAAAAGCTGGTGAGGCCTCCTATGCATCAAGACTGTAAGGGTTATTCAGTTAAGATTCCCAAATTTTGATCAGGCAAGTTCTGTTACCTGGATAGAGTCAGGAGGATGGATCTTGAAAGTAGATTGGTGCAGCCCAACAGCAAAAGCTGACTCTATCTTCAGTACAGAGCCAAGTGGGAGCCATATATGGAAGAGAGAACATGAGCGATTGTCATAGTTGCTGATGTCATGTTAATATGTTGCTGAGCTTTTGCCAGCTCCCCTCTCCCAACACCCAACACCTCCCAGTCTCCCTTGGCTCTACTTCACCTGTCCATGTGTGTGGTTGTGGTGGAAGAGGCACACACAAGCAAAAGCTTTGAGCTCAGTTACCCGACACCTCAACACATCTGCATGGGTAACACCAGGGATGGGGAACCTGTGGTCCTCCAGATGTGTGTAGGCTACAACTCCCATCACCCCTGACTTTTGGGGGTGCTATTGAGAGTTGTAGTCCGACAGCTGGGGACAACTCCGTAGTTCTGTGATTCTACAACATCTGGAGGTTATCTCTGGACTACACAATTCAAGTGCTCATGTATTATGGAAAACTGCTACTTCTGGCTTTTGCTCAACAAATTCTGGCAACTCGGCCTGGTTTTTGGCTCTCATGCAGAAATTCCTCTCTGCTGGCCCAGAGGTAAAATTTGTTTTGGGGGGGAGTGGGCCCAGCACCTGGGGCCCTTTTTCTGTTCTGTTGGCAATGCTACATTCAAGCAACATTTCCTTTGTTGCACACTGAAGTTTCTCTTGCTGCATTATTTATAAAGTTTTAGCAGTAGGGAGTATTCTACTACCCACTGAGATCTTCCAGCGAGGCTGTTTGAAATTCCTACTAGCTCAAGCGAGACAAGCATTTGTTAGAAGCAGGGACTTGCCTGTGGTGGCCCCTTCGCTTGTGGAACACCCTCCAAGTAACAGCCCATTGGTCACATTTTACTGACTTTTTAAAAAAGAAGATCAGTAAAAATGTAGTGATTACAGTTTTTGATCTTCCATGAGGATGGTGGCACCTTGTCCCTTACTGATACCTCTGTAAGATAAATAAATAGAGTCATATTTTATTGTATTAATAAAGCTGTAACTGTTTATTGGCTCCAGAAGGTGGCCTACTAGGTACACAGTTTGGGAGTTCTCCTGAGCTCTGTGCTAATTGGAGGCAGTAGCCAGGAGTGATTTCACAACTGCAGTTCTATCTGGAGAGATCTGACATACCACAGTAATCCATGCTCTAGTCACATCTAGGTTCGACTGCTGTGATGGGGCTGCCTTTGAAGATTGGAAACTTAAGCTGGTTCTAAATGCATCTGCCAGAATCCAGATGGGGCAAGTCAGTTGGATCGTGTAACACCTTTGCTATAACAGCTGCACTGGTTTGCAGTGCATTTCTGGACCCAACAATTTGAAGGACCCATATCAACCTGCCCACGTGTTAAGATCTGCAGTAGAGTCCTTCCTGGTTTGTCTACTATTTAAAGAAGTGAGATGGGTGGATACAAGGGAAAGGGCCTTTCCATGGTGGCCCCACAGCTCTGGTAATTATTTACCAGTTGATCTATGGAGCGTTACCACACTTTAGTAATTCTGGAAGGTATTGTCATGGATACTATGACCCTGTTGGGAATGGCCAAGGTCCACTGGCTGGCTCAGACTGATGAGAAGGAAGCAGAAGGGAAAAAGCAGGTGTAGGGAAACTATGGTCCTCCTAAACATTGCTGGACTATTATTCACATCATCCCAGGCCACTGGCCATGCTTACTAGGACAGGTGTGAGTTGTAGTTCAGCAGCATCTGGATGTCCCATGGTTCCTCACAACACCTGGAGGACAATAATCTTTCCACCCCACACCTGGAATACAGGTGATCAATGCTGTTACAGCTGGCAGAAGGAGCACCCATAGATAAAGCGCAAGTCACATGTCCCAGGTCAAATTCCCTAGTGTTGATATTTAAAACATATATAAGATATCAGGACTAGGATCTAGCCCAGTTTAAAGTGCTTCTTCGTTTGTTTCACTTATATACTGCTTCTCTACCAAGGTACCCAAGGCAGTTTACAATTTTTAAATCAGTAAAACAAATAAATGGCATATATTTGCCCCTGCTTGTGGAGAGGAGGGGATAGTCTGACTACAGCAGGCCTGATAAGGACTAAAGAAGAACATCCAGGATCAGGCCAGTGGTCCATCTAGTTCAGCATCCTGTTCCCACAGTGGCCAACCAGACGCCTATCGGAAGTCCAAAAGCAGGACCGGAGCGCAAAAAACACCATCCCTTCCTGCCAGATCATCAATGAATATGACATCTTTGCCTGTGTCCCTCATTTTCTTCTTGCTTCTCACTGGACAGGTGAGTCTCCTGTGGGGGAGAGGAGGAGACAGTCTGACTGAAGCAGGGCCTGATGTTGCCCTTGCCTCCTTCCTTTGCTCTCTTCTTCATAAGTATGGCTTCATCAAGTTAGAAACAAACCCGTCGTATGGACACATCATGCATGGACTCCCTAGTTCTGGATGACGACGCACCCCCTTTTCCATCCCCCCCCCACATGTATGTGGGACAGGAGACACCCTCAAAGAGGTTGATGTACCAAGCTGATTCCATCTGTACACAATCCCTTCTTCCGGGTCTGAGTGAATATCATTGGATTATATGAACTTTCCTCCAGGTCTCTTTTCTATCAAAGCCCATGTCGAGTTATAGATGGTAAAGTTCTCCATCCTCCTGGGTGCTCTCCCTCCCTCCCTCCCCACCCCTTTTTTATTAATGAAAACTACATGACGGTGCTTGAAAGATCGAAAACATATTATTTTCTTGGCGCAAAGGTGAAATATAACACAATGCAGATGTTTTCAGATACAGAACACAGATGAAAATGTTTTATAACCCCAGTCTGATTATGGAACAGAAAAGGCACAGGGGGACATGGATACAGAGCTCCTGCTTGAAACCCCCAAAGCAATCACTGCAATATCTATACAATGACAAGAAAAAGTGCAGGGAGAACGTATTTATTATCTTTTTCATAGGGCCCAGGTGGGACTATTGGCAGCCATGCTTATGACTCAAGTCTTCATTTCAAAATGCCAAAATATTATAAATTGAAACTCATACGGGCAGCCAATCTGGACTTTACCTCTGCTATGTTTTCAGTGTGTCTGCATTTGCAATCATTTCTTCTCATGTAGTGTCTGATTTCTTAATAACTTTCACAGGGTGGGTTTTGCCGTCTTTATTAACATCTCCTTGAAGTTCTCCTACCCCCCTCTGTGATCTTTCAAGATTAGTTGAAGACTATTGCAGCTGGATGACATATTTCTGGGGTATCAAGAAGCAAGCCAGGTTTTCAACGAACATTTCTCTTGCTTTCATTAGCCACCGTCATCGATTTCATGTGGGCAAGTTGGCTGGAGATGAACACACACAACATAGAAGTCGTAAGATCGGCCGGTACATAGGAAACCAGCTCGTACCAAGTCAGATCATTGGCACATCTAACTGATGAGCATCAGCTCTCCAGGGATGCAGACAGGGAACTTTCCCACCCCCATCTGGAGATGATGGGGAAGGAACCTGGGACTTTCTGCATGCAGAGTAGATGCTCCACAGCTGAGCTACTCATGGAGGAGAGAGGACTGGAAGCAGGTGGTGATGGGGACTCATCACCGAAGAAGGACCACTTCTATATAATCAGGGCTCATGCAATAGCAATTCCACAGAGCCAGCCAGCACAAGTTGTGACCTACCAGGCCACATTGCATGGTGGCCCACCTGAGCCTTAGTTCATGTGAGAATGTTAAGGATAGTAGGAGAGGATATATTGATTAAATATTATCCTTCCTTCACTCACACTAGTGAGTCATGTAGCAGAGCAGATTCCCCTCAATACAGTGGTACCTCGGGTTACATACGCTTCAGGTTACATACGCTTCAGGTTAGAGACTCCACTAACCCAGAAATAGTACCTCGGGTTAAGAACTTTGCTTCAGGATTAGAACAGAAATCGCGCCCTGGCAGCGGGAGGCCCCATTAGCTAAAGTGGTGCTTCAGGTTAAGAACAGTTTCAGGTTAAGAATGGACCTCCGGAACGAATTAAGTATGTAACCAGAGGTACCACTGTACAGCAGGATGCTAGTTTGCAGATTTGTTAGAATCTCTTTAGTTAAGCAATCTGGGTTGCCCAGATTGGATTATTCCTGGTGTCCCCTTTTATCCCTCTTAAAAGAATAAAGACACAATAGTCTTTCCTTAAAAGTAATAAGACATTTACTCACATTCAGTTCACAGTATGATCCCTGAAGGCAGACTTTAGCTTGTAGTTACAGAACATAGTGTGAGCTCATCCCTTATGGGAATTGAGCCCATGTGTGACTGGCTGAGAGCCAGCAGACAGCAATATACATTAAGAGAACAGCACCAAGAGAAAAAAATGGCTGCAGGAGAGCAGCATGGCATCAAGAGAGAAAGATGGCTACGTCACTTGGCTCTTTTATGGAGTCAGCCAGGGTCACGCCCATCTCCCTGGTCACATGCAGGGAGAGACCAGTGGAACAGGAAGTTATACTGGCTGGAGTAACATCCCCCTCCCTGTGCCCACTCTAGGGAAACAAGGAATGTTGTATTTGACTGCTCCAATGGATTGCACCCCACAGTTAACCTCCTGTTTTTGCTCTGTGTTTTGGACTGCAAAAACAGCAGTGGGCTGTGTTTGGCTAGATGGTCTATTTTAGGGCATGCACAGAAGTAACATCAAATGACTTTGTATGATAGCATGGTGGGCTCCTCACTAGCCAAAAAGTGTTTCCCTACATGAACATAACCTTGAAGGCACAGGGGGGAAAACCTGCTGGATCCCCAGAGTGACTTTACTGCAGAGGTTCAGGCACTTCAGAGAGTTCCTTTCAAGTCATCTCCATATATTGCCCATTGCATATGGATTTCCTCCTAAACTTGAAGCTTTGGCGTGCTTCTGGAATAGCTTCTGGCACCTGTAACAATGTTAAGATAGCTCAGGCTGAATCTAGGCACATCAAAGAAACGATTCAGTTAAGCGCGTTGGCGCTGTGGGTTAAACCACAGAACCTAGGACTTGCTGATCAGAAGCTCGGCAGTTCAAATCCCCGCGACGGGGTGAGCTCCCGTCTTTTGGTCCCAGCTCCTGCCAACCTAGCAGTTCGAAAGCACTTCAAAGTGCAAGTAGATAAATAGGTACTGCTCCAGCGGGAAGGTAAACGACGTTTCCGTGTGCTGCTCTGGTTCTCCAGAAGCGGCTTAGTCATGCTGACCACATGATCTGGAAGCTGTACACTGGCTCCCTCGGCCAATAAAGCGAGATGAGCGCAGCAACCACAGAGTCGGCCATGACTGGACCTAATGGTCAGGGGTCCCTTTACCTTTAAACTTTGTACACGGAAATCCCGTTTGCGAAAAACGGGACTCCACAGTGCCATCTGGTGTCACAGTGTTATAACATATATAAAGTGCTTTATCTTTACGAACGTAGCTGAGTCCTCAGTTGGTTAGAGTGTGATGCTGACAACGCCAAGGTTGCAGCTTTGATTCCTGTATGGGACAGCTGCATATTTCTGCATTGCACGGGGTTGGACTAGATGATCCTCAGGGTCCCCTTCCAACTCTATAATTCTATGAATAGTGAAACACACAGCAGGACTGGTGAGCACACTCATGTGTGCCTCAAAATAAACTGTGAGGCAGGGGAGGTTCTTGTGGCAGGACTCTTGACATACAAATGAACAGGGAAAGGAGTCTTTGGAGGTATGAAGTTTAAAAATCCCTGACATAACCAAAGACCTAAATTAGTAAATCCTATGCCTGACTCACCAGGAATTGTAACTATCACCATTATTCTTTGCTTGCTGGCTTGTAAAAAAAGTAGTGACCATTGTAAAATGTGTTTTAATACTTTAATTCTGAAGTATCTTTCTTCTTTGATCTACAAGAGAAAATAATCTCAAATTAAGGAAGTTGGAAATTGCAGTGCTGAAAATAGATAGAAAAACAAATTAAAAACTCACTACTAAACCTTCACTTTCTCGGAATCTTCTAAATTAAAAGATGCTTTCCAAATCCCTGGATGTCAGTTTCAATGAGTGAAAGTTATCATACGAAACAACAATGGTCTTTATTTAAGTGACTGGGAAAGGAGAATTGCTCAGTGTTAGGGCACATGTCTTGCTTGCTGAAAGTTTCAAGTTTATTCATTTGTTGTGTTTTTATCCTGCCCAGCCTCTATGGAGTTCACGGTAGACTACAAGGTTTTCTCTCCCCCAACCCCCGCAACCAGATTTAATATCACAACTATCCAGGGTGGAAGTGATCATGTCCTCCTGGGTTTCACGATACAAAGGCGAGGGAAAGCTGAGTGTAGTTGGACGTTGAAATATACTCGGAGTCGAGTGTGGATTTCATGCTCTTTATTCAGCTCATAGTAGTGAGGAATGGAAGTTCCCCCGAAATGTCTGCTTTATATACATTATTTACACAATGGGCCCCCCATGATTGGCTAATTCGGGGATTCTCCTGTAGGCCAATCAGGTTGCAGATTCACTTCCACCTGGAGTTGGATTAGGTGGCTCCTGTGGACCAATCAGACTGCTGCATTCTGGATCCTATTGTTCCAGGACCAATCAGACTGCTGCATTCTGGATCCTATTGTTCTAGGACCAATCAGACCGCTGCATTTTGGATCCTATTCAGCTCAGTACATAACAGACGTTCACTCTGGACTTTAAGAAGGCTGATTTCTAAAAGCTTAAGGAACTACTGGTGGGACCCCATGGTCAAAAATACTCAGAGAAGGGAGTCTAAGATGGATGGCAGTTTTTTTAAAGGTGAAATACTGAAGGCACAAATGCAGACAAATGCAGACAAATCCAACAAGAAAGAAAAGTGGGAGGCATCTAAGGAAACCGGTGTGGCAGCATAAGGAGTTTACAGATGAGATGAGATTTAAGAAGGGCATGTACAAGAAATGGAAGAAATGGGAAATCATGAAGGAAGAGTATACACGAGTATACCTCAGAACCACCTTCCCATCTTCCTCATCTATTGTTTTGTGATAACCAGCCACTGCATAAACATAAATATACAAGAGATTTCATTTGATAATCATAAACAAAAACAGCAGATCATAATAGGCCAATGAGTAAAAGGGAGAAAGGAGGACACAGTAATAATTGAATTATTTTGATCACAATAGTCTCAGTAATTTTGCAAGTGAACTATTTTGATGTCTCTCTCATGCCGTTGCAAGCTCATAGAAAGCGAAGCATTAATTAACATCCACTTTTATAAAGTACTGCTAATATTGTGTAAACAAGCATACTTTGAGAAGTGTATTTTTAACTTCTATTTGCATATACAGTGTGATCATAGTCACTTACACCCAAAAATTACTCACGCTGGTGCTAGAAAATGAACGTTCACAGTTGCTTTTTGTTTGAAGACATAGCAAAGTTCTTGTCTTTTAAATCTGAATAGCTGCAAAAAGGTTCTTGTCAGCATACTTTACATCTTATCTGAACAATTCTCCCATCTGAATCATCAGTAGACTGATGATGTATCTGTATCCATAGCCAAAAGTAAATATAGTTACTTGAAATAATCAAAATTACCAGAAATCAGTGCAGTGCTGTATTAATATACTTCTGATCGGTGGATTTTATCTATCTCTACATACATGCAGTGGATGAGAATTCCTCTATACCAGCGTTTTAGGCATATTTGCAAACCACAGAAATGTCTGCTGGCACACACCACAGTCCTTTGATGGGTAAACTATAGTTCCCAGGATTCTTTGAGGGGGAATAATGTGGTTTAAATGTGTGGGTGGCCCTGTGGTGTAAACCACTGAGCCTTGGGCTTGCCGATCGGAAGGTATGCGGTTCGAATCCCCGCGACAGGGTGAGCTCCCATTGCTCGGTCCCAGCTCCTGCCAACCTAGCGGTTTGAAAGCACACCAATGCAAGTAGATAAATAGGTATTGCTCTGGCAGGAAGGTAAACAGCGTTTCTGTGCACTGCTCTTGTTTTGCCATAAGCGGCTTAGTCATGCTGGCCACATGGCCCGGAAAAACTGCGGACAAACACCAGCTCCCTTAGCCAGTAAAGTGAGATGAGCGCCGCTACCCCAGAGTCATTTGTGACTGAACATAACGATCAGGGGTCCTTTACCTTTTTAAAACATGCCTTAAATGCATGCTACATCCTCTAGGCCCTGAGGAAGAAGTAAGTTGTACAGAAGATGGATATGAAGAAACTCGCTTGAGCGACCATCAGATGAGCGAGGAGGAATATCAGGATTATCGTTCCTTTCTGTGGTATTCCTATTGGTCCTGCCTGGGGTCACCTTATGATTCTGTATTCCCCAGAACACTAAAAGCATGTACAAATCCTTTACATAAAAAATCCCACCCCACCTGCATGCCGCATCTTGCAATGCTTCCTTCCATGCCTGTTCCCTTTTGTTTTATTCACAATTGAGAATTCCCCTCGTGGCACTTTTGGAGCCCTCCTGAGCTGTTTCCCATATTCCCTGGAAGCAATAACTTCATTGTTCTTTGTACCGACGCATGTTGTGCTTCTAGAAGTCTTAGAGTCGCTATTACAATGAGTGTGCTGATCCAATTCTTTACTGCCAAGAATTATTTTCAAGTTGCGCACTCAGGAAGCCCCAAAGCTGTTTGGAAGCTTTCAAAAGTAAACCACAAAAAAGCTGAAAGGATTCCATGCTGATGGACATTATACAAAGGTTTCCCTCCTTCCCCTTCTTTCTCCCACTGTAGGACTGGATCTTTTATAGGGATTTCTAGATTGGATTGTGGACCCACTTGCAGTGACCCCCGCCCCCAGAAATCAAACATTTCTCTGATGAAAATATGGACGTCCTATTCCATAATAATAATAATTTTATTATTTATGCCCCGCTCATCTTACTGGGTTGCTCCAGCCACTGTGGGTGGCTTCCAGCATATATAGAAACATAATAAAACATTAAACATTAAAAAAAATCCCTATACAGGGCTGCCTTCAGATGTCTTCTAAAGGTTGTACATTTACTTACCTCCTTGGTTTGGTGGTCAAGCACACAGAGTGCAATGAGATTGAGTGTATGTGTGTGGGGGGGCGAGGCTCAGTTAATTTCATTGTACACAGGTTGTACATTGACAATAAAGGTATTATTATTATTATTATTTAACTCCATACTTTCCAATATTTCTCTGATGAAACGAGAGATGTCCTAAGGAAAAGTGGGACATTCTGAGACTAAATCAGCTTCTGTAAATTTGGGACTCTCCCTGGAAAATAGGGACACTCGGAGGTTCTGAGACAGAGATACGTGTAACAAACTGCACAAGACAATGGTCTAGCATTTAAAAATTAGCCTCCAGATGGAGGGCTGATGCTTGAGCAGTGTTATGCCTGGGATTATGGGACATCCCCAAGATGCGGGTCTCCCTAGATGGTCCTCCAAGGCCACTGCTGGAAGATCTATGCCCCCCTCCACTTGGCTTCTGGACGGAGACATCCATCACGACCCCTCTAATGGAGTACCCTGAGATCACACCTGTTTGGTGTAGAGATGATGCACCACTTCACCCCAACCCAGAGTTAGACTAAGGATTCCACCCAATGCCTTATCCACCAAAAGTTGTGACTATTGATATAAGGAAGACAAAAATCTGGGCCAATCTGTTTGCAGGCAAGTGCCTTTCCAGCTCTGAGTATGACAACCAATGCTATTTTTCTAGAAAAAGAGGTGGGGGAACTCACCATGAATGGTGCCCTTGTTCTCTTAAAATGGCAATGGCGCCCACCTAAGAGGGGCTGGAACTGAGTTCCGGCGAGTTCCGGCTGAAGAAAAGTCCTGGTGACAACTGTTAATAAACCATAGTAAGGCCATTTATGGCCCTCCCCTCTTCCTGTCAAACCACCTTTATCTAGTATCTTGGAAATATATATATATATATATATATATTGCACCTTGTATTTTCTGGGATAGCTATAGCAATGACAGGTAAGATCTAAATGTTTCTTCCTCATTGTGACATTATTGTACCCTCTTCAAAGTCACAAGATTCATGAGTGGCTTCATCATAATCTCCCTGCAGGGGTGCCCCAAACTTTTTTTTCAAAGAGGGCCAGATTTGATGAAGTGAACATGCATGAGGGCTGACCTCATGTTGTTGACCTTTTTTTAGGATTGAAGTTCTTGTCTGATTTTACCCCAAAGTTGTTGAGCATTTTTTAGGATTAAAGTTGGTGAGCTTTTTTAAAGATTTTACCTCAGGAGATAAACTGCCACAAGGGCAGATTAAACCTAAACCAACCAGCGGCCCGGATTAGGCCCTTGAAACAAACTTTGGACATGTCTGCGGCTTAGAGAAAGGGCTATGGTTGGGTGGTAGAGCCAGATGGACGAGGTATAAGTAATAAAAAATATTTTTATTATTAAACTCACAGGTTCAATCCACAGCATCTCCAGGTAGGGCTAGGAATGGCTCTTTTCTGAAACCCTTGTGAGCCCCTGCCAGCCCATGATACTGAGGTAGGTGGACCTACGGTCTGATGGTGTAAAGCCCCTTCCCCTGTTCATATTCTGGGATGTGCTGTAGTAATTGAGGTTTGAAGGACACCTTGCAACCTCCATCATATACTGATAGGGTTTTCTCTTTCTCTCTGCCGCTGCGTATCTGTGTGACAAGACAATGCCCTGCTCTCATATACATAACAGCAGGATGCTTTTCCCACCTCTTAATGGCTGACTGAATTTCCTTCCCAGCAGCGCTGACAATAAGAAAGTACATTATAGAAAATGTCTGTTTGGAAAGATGAAGCACTGCCAAGTGCAAATTTAGGAACAACAAGAACAAAACAGGAACAGTTTCAAAAGCACAAAGTTTTCGGAACGCGCGGTATTATTTGGATCTTAGAAGGGTAATTTAGCCACCCACATTGGTTACCCATTATGTGCCGCTTACAAAACTCTTGACGTGACACTTAAGTGCAAAAAGCCAACACAGTGGGTGTTAGTTGCAAAGTACCTTTTATGATGTAATTGCAGACCAACTGCAGCCGTGTGTACTACACACTCTGTGCTAATCTCAACACAAATTAGGGATTTCAGGAACAGTTGGGGAACTGGATTGTGGCACTGGGTGCGCAAGTGTCATTGTTCAAAGGTGCCATTGTGGCATGCCACCGATTCCAGTGTGGCTCTTGAGAAACGTACTTCAAAGGAACTTGTTGCTGCTATTATTATAGTTTCTGCATACAAAGCACCTTATAAAACCCGTTCGTCTTCAAGCTTCTTATAAATTCTAAACATACGAATTATGTACAACCTCTGCATATACGTAACAGAAAGTGTGCAAATACATATATAGGATTGCACCCAATGAGGTTTTAAACAGAGTAGACCTGTTGGAATGAACAGGCCTAAGCTAATTGTGTCCATTAATTTCAATGGGTCTACACTAAGCATGACTGGTGTTGAATAAAACCAATGATTTCAATTCTTAACTCTCTTGAAATGATTTTAACTCTGGCTGGATCACCTCTGAGCCCCATTGTACTAGCTGCAAGTATTTTATTAATGTGTGTGGGGAATGAACATCTCTAGCTGGGACCACCAGCTGAGACACCAAGGAGTCATTCAGATTCAAATAGCAGACGGCTATAATAGCAGAAAGCAAGATAGAAAGGAAAAGGTATGGTGGGAAAGGATATAACAAAATGGAGACATTTCCCTTAAAAATAAGGGCAACACTTTAAAAGGAAAGACACCCAACAGCTTAAAACATGATGGGACTTTTCTTTTTAATTGCATCTGATTTTCTCTGCATCCTTCCTTCCAGTATGATGTTTTTTTTTTCTGCCTGGTTTTAGCTGTGATTCTAGAGGTGTAGAAATAGTTTTCTGAAAGTATGCATTTATCTCACATGCTTGGAGAGAAAGGGGGGGGAGTCCTCTGCAGCTTTGAAGACAAACGAACTCTCCCTTTGGGAAGGTAGGAATGAATTGAGCAGATGAACTGCACTGTATTCATTTGCTTGCCACAGCTTATCCGAAGGGATAAGTACTTCTTGTCTTGACATTTAGGAAAGGGGTATCAATAAGATCAGTCAATATGTGCCTTGTGTTTGCAGGGACTGAGCCAAGTTAAGCTGCTGGAACACACTAGACCAGAAGTCAGCTTCAGAGTAGCCTATTAATTTCTTAATCTCTATTATGCTTGCGAGGTACCTTGAAAGTGACAGATAAGCTCTTCTGTCCTCAAAACGTGCAAATTTGGAAACTTTGCCTATAAATTCAATTCCCAGTGGTATCCCTCAATGACAAAGCGTGCTGCATAATAGCCCAGAAATTATCTGCTGCTGACAGCCAAGGACACCTCAAGCACCCACCATGTTATCTGGGGAGCCATAGGCATTTAATAGACCCAACACAAACCGAACCCAGGTTAAGTGATGGGCCCATTGAACCAAGCAATGCTCCCCAAATTCATTCATTCATCATTCATTCATTCTTTCATTCTGTTGGTATGGACTCAATTTGGCAGATACACGGTAAAACAGAAATTGTACAACTAAGAGGCCCTGATTAAAAACGCAAGTTGGTTTAAAGACCTCTGGGGAGGCTGCCCTATAAACGGGGTGATAGCACTGACAAGGGCCTCTTCATAATTGTCATGCATCTCACTTCATTTGGCATGGGCTTTTGGGACCTAACCTACATTACAGGGTTGTTGTGAGTGTAAAATGAGAGGAGGAGAACCATGTGCTCCTTGGAGGAAAGCTAGGAATTAAATGTAAGAATATGTAAGAATTATATGTGTATATGTATGTGTATAATCAGAAGAAAAGGGATGCAGGTGGCACTGTGGTCTAAACCACTGAGCCTCTTGGGCTTGCTAATTGGAAGGTTGGTGGTTCGAATCCCCACAACAGGGTGAGCTCCCGTTGCTCTGTCCCAGCTCCTGACAACCTAGCAGTTTGAAAGCATGCCAGTCAGTGCAAGTAGACAAATAGGTACTGCTTTGTCAGGAAGGTACATGGCGTTTCCATGTGCTATGGCTTCTGTCACAGCGTTCCATTGCGCCAGTAGCGTTTTAGTCATGCTGGCCACATGACCCTGAAAGCTGTCTGTGGACAAACACCAGCTCCCTTGGCCTGAAACAAGATGAGCACCGCAGCTCATAGTCACCTTTGACTGGACTTAACCGTCCAGGGGTCCTTTACCTTTTTACCACTTACCTTTTACCTTCTAATCAGGCGAACTGAGAAGGGAAAAGGCGGTCTTTCAAGTAGCCCACTCCCAAAATATACACCTTCTGCTTTGCAGGAGAGGGTTTTTTCCTCTCAGGCTGGGACACAGTAAAAATCTCTGGCCTAGAGGCCACCTAAGCCCATGCGTTTTGCACCACAGACCCACTGTGCCATAGTAGAATCATAGAAGAAGAAGAAGGAGGAGAAGAGTTTGGACTTGATATCCTGCCTTTCACTCCCCTTAAGGAGTCTCAAAGTGGCTAACAATCTCCTTTCCCTTCCTCCCCCACAACAAACACTCTGTGAGGTGAGTGAGGCTGAGAGACTTCAGAGGAGCATTACTAGCTGAAGGTCACCCAGCAGCTGCATGTGGAGGTGTGGGGAAGTGAACCCAGTTCACCAGATTACGAGTCCACTGTTCTTAACCACTACACCACGAACTGTAGAGCTGGAAGGGACCCTGAGGATCATCTAGTGCAACACCCCCCCTCCACAATGCAGGAATATGCAGCTGTCCCATACTTGCAACTATGACATTATCAACACCATGCTCTAATCAACTGAGCTGTTGACGCCTGGCAGAGGACAAAATGTTGGACAAAATGTGCTTGTATTCCAACCCAGATTCAGCCATGAAGCTCAGTCAACCGCCTTGGGCAAGTCACTAAACATGTATAATATTCTGTTAGTTTTCTAGAAGTGGCTTTTACACTGTATGAAAGCTCAAACAGAATGTGGAAATTAACAGTTAGGAAATGGAATAAATTGCAGCCTTACTATGCAACAACCTGTCCTGTACTGGTTTCTGAAGGTAGGTGTCTTAATCAAAATGGACACACCAGTTTCTCTATTTTCTAAAACCTAAGAATTTTTAACAGAATGTTAAACATGGTGGATCTGTTAGTTATTTCTAGAGTATTGCTCTAACAACACACTGAACAAAATTTTTTTCCCTTCCAGTAGCACCTTAAAGACCAACTAAGTTAGTTCTTGGTATGAGCTTTCGTGTGCATGCACACGAAAGCTCATACCAAGAACTAGCTTAGTTGGTCTTTAAGGTGCTACTGGAAGGGAAAAAAAATTGTTTTGACTATGGCAGACCAACACGGCTACCTATCTGTAACTGGAACACACTGAACAACATTCATTACCTGGAGAGACAGTTATGTGGGGAACAGGAGCATAAATGGGAAGCGGTACATTGAAATTTTGTGCTGTGGACAACCTACAAAGAATTCACTTGGATGCAGCCTGTAGCTTGTCACACCATTTAAAAGCAGCTAGAATGTTGTTATGCTAGAAAAAACATAATTGGTCTATTGTGCATTACCATCCTTAACTATTTCACATGAACCTCACCAACTGCAGTGAGTAACACCACAGATTAGAGTACCTGTGTGGGCATTTATATTGTAAATACATCTCTACATATCATATTGATATACCTATACACACGGGGGGGGGGGGAGGAAGGAAGGAAGGAAGGAAGGAAGGAAGGAAGGAAGGAAGGAAGGAAGGAAGGAAGGAAGGAAGGAACAGGGTGATATACTATTTCGGCATTCCGCCTCCAAAGTTCTGTAATTGGAGAGCCCTGGTAAAACCATTCCCTTCAATTAAAAGCCAGAGCTGTCCGTCACAAAAGAGCTCTTCCTCCTCCATCTCTTCACTCTGTCTTTTTCCTTATATGGCAAGCTTGGGGAGAAGTGTTTGGATTTTGCAAACACACTGCCTGTAGCGTTTCTTTTCAATGTCTGAATCTCCAAAGCATCCTTCGGTTCAGGGCACTTTGGAGAGAACCTGCTTAGACAAGTTCTGAATATGTCAAGAATGGACCATTTTGGTTTGGGATTCATCCAAATCCTCTGCACGCACCCTTTCCAGAATTTAGCAGCCGGCCCCAGTCCATGTATTGCAGTATATATGCATGACCAGTTCTTGTTTCCCTTTTCATTCCTGGAGCAATATCATAAGATAATATGTTCCTGCATAACAACATCCAGGGCTGCTTACATAAAATGTAAGAAAACTACTCCCCGCCCTTTCAAACATTCACTTTTGTCTTTTGCTAATGAAGTAATTAGTCTTACTATAGTTGGGGAAAATGGGGATTACTTTCATTTTCTGCCTCCTTCTCTCCCCTGCTCCCCCCGCCCATCCCTGTTTTTTGTGCAAACTCAGTGAAGTGGCAAATTTTGCCACATTTGCTGCATGTGCAAAATATTTCACCCAGCTCTGTAAAGTAATGTGTTTTCTAAGCTGGTACTATACTCTCTGGATGTAAGTTATAATAATAATGCATTGACTTGTGGAGAACATTAATTCAATGAACTTACAGCTATCGCTGACAATTCCAAAGCAAGCTGACGGATACAATTCCTAGCAGCAATGCTCTTGATATCTCTCCTCCATATCAGAAAGAAATCTTGGCAACAAAAAAGGATGCGACATGGGATGTGCATGACTGGGTGTCCTTTGTGTTAAAATGGCCACAGGAGGTTGGTGGAGGGGTGCCGGTTTTGATTGGAACTTGATTCTAGGGGAGGGCTGCTTGACCCCTTTTGGTTCACAAGTTTTCCCCAATCTAAAGTCCTTCCCCCAACCCAGCTGCTTTTAGATGTACAGGCAGAAAGAAAAAAAGATAGTCAGCTCTATGACGCTCGTATATTTCCTGTTGTAGGGCTAATAGCAGGGTAAGCAACTGCGGGTTGCAGGAATGCTGGGTTGGTTCTGCTGGTGCATTTGCACTGTGCTGAACTTGCTGTTGCTTTGCATCTTCCACTAAGCAGTAGCGTCTCACCTGCTGGGAGGGCAGGTAACCACCTCTGCCCTGCTCCATCTGCTCCTGAGTGTAGAGTGAATGTAGATAAAGCAAATGCCACGTGAGTGTGATAAATATTGTATTTGGTGAGCATGTGAAAGGGTGGTGTCTGGCGAATGGAGACCAGGCTGCAGCAGAGCATGCCTACCTTTCCCCATTTGAATTACAGGCTGCCACCAGACAAGAGATTACAGTGGTACCTCGGGTTAAGAACTTCATTCGTTCTGGAGGTCTGTTCTTAACCTGAAACTGTTCTTAACCTGAAACTGTTCTTAACCTGAAGCACCACTTTAGCTCCTAAATTGGTGGTGGGGCCTCCTGCTGCCGCTGCGCCACCGCTGCACGGTTTCTGTTCTCATCCTGAAGCAAGGTAATATCTCTGGGTTAGCGGAGTCTGTAACCTGAAGCGTATGTAACCTGAAGTGTATGTAACCCAAGGTACCACTGTAATTGTTTACCAGGCTGCCCCTTATCAATCAGCTTCCAAAAGTTCCCTGGAGTCTCTCTGAAGCCTCCTTGGATAGCCTGGTTGTTAAAGCTCTAGGTGTGAGAGTGTTTGGAATAAGCTGAGACCACACAGGGTTTATGAGACACAAAATAACTATACAGTGGTACCTCGGGTTAAGTACTTAATTCGTTCCGGAGGTCTGTTCTTAACCTGAAGCATCACTTTAGCTAATGGGGCCTCCTGCTGCCGCCGCACTGCCAGAGCCCAATTTCTGTTCTTATCCTGAAGCAAAGTTCTTAACCTGAAGCACTATTTCTGGGTTAGCGGAGTCTGTAACCTGTAGCGTATGTAACCTGAAGCGTATGTAACCCGAAGTACCACTGTACTAAGGGTGATGTGTAGAGCGTAAGACATGCAAAGCTACAGAGAAAGAAACGTGATGCTCAAAAATTACAGAAACTGAACATGTTCCCTTTGGAGAAAATCCAAATCAATGCTGCAAAAACAGAGATCCTCTTGCCACAATGTATCACAGTCCTTGAACTCACCAGGCTCTTAGAAGGAACCCTTACTTGCTAGTAGTGCTTTTGTTCCTGGAAGTCTTCCTTCCAGGCTCACCAAAATTTCTGCTTCTCGCATGAGATCCGCTTGGTCTATCTGCCTCCTGGCTGTCTACAACAAGTAAACAAGAAACATGTCTATAAAAGATCTTTAAAAATTCTAAGACAGATGCAGACTGGGAAAGATCTTTTACAAAAAAAAGGCTTGTTGGAAGGGAAAGGTCTTCAGTAGGTGCCAAAAAGACAACAGAGATGGCACCTGTCTAATATTTAAGGGGAGAGATTTCCAAGGTGGAGGTGTCACAACACTAAATATGTAAATCATGTACCTCTAAGGAAGAAAACAACTGCTGGTAGTGGTGGTGGAGATTTTGAACAACACTTGTGAGGGAAATGCAAGGGTGCTTCCAGGTGGTTGCTATTTTTGGATGGGATTTAATCTTGTACCACCAAATTTGGGCTACGTAGTTAAAGTTGACTTGAAGCTCTTGCATAACACACAAACTCCTCTCCCCACAAAACCAGACCCTTCAAAGTAAGGAAAGTGACGAGAAGATGCACTGGAAAATGTGGGACAACAACTGCTTGATGCACCTTATATAACCTCCCTGCAAACAAATCAGAATAAATTCTCAATAAATAGCTGCTGTTGTCTAACATCCCCCAAAAGTTAATGCAGACAAATTGGGATGAATGCTCAATAAACAGGCAACCTGGAAGTGACCTCAGTTTCTGACACTTAAATTCATGCAGTTTCCCCCATTGGCAGCCTTTTTTGCTGAATGTCGAATTGTTTCAGTCTTACGTTATGGTTTTATTGCAAAGCCTAGCGCAAAACTTTCAAAAAGTAGGTAGCTCCACCCAAACAGCTGTGCAGCAATTCTGAAGATTTGATTTTAATTTTATCTTCTTTGCTTTCAGCATTATCACTGTGGTAATGAACCCCACTTGGAGAAGGGAAAATACATACAATGTCAATCACGCCCTCTGACAAGGAGCAATTAACACAGGATCAAATTGGAGAAAGATGGATGGGACCAGATGGTCAAACTAATCCTAACAAAGGCACTGTACATTAAGTGTCCTTCAAGGGAGAAAATGGTCCCTGCTTTTTTTTTCTTTATTAGTTTTCTGTTTAACGTAGAGACCTGTGGAGTGAAAGACAAAGAAACAGTCACAAGCCCCACCACCAATTTTTAAACAGACCTTACGAAACTGATAAACTAGGGAATTATTGTTGTGCTTTTTTGAAACCTATAGTCACTCCAGGAGCTGATCACAAGCTCTTATGCAATTATTCCAGACAATTTTAGCATCTATTGTCCTTTGTCCCATGAACATTCTCAACGAATCTGGCTAAGGCACAAGCCTCTTAACCTAAGACAGATGATAAATGATGCCAGAGTTAGAGGGTGACGGTTATGGAAATATTGCTTCCTTCCTTGTCCAAAGACTAACCAGATATAGTATTGCAGCAAAGGTGGGGGGTTGTTTTAGGACATCTAATTGGAAAGAAAGACTGGTAATGGACAAAAAAGAAAGAACACTTACACAATATTGTAAAGAGTATTCGGGGGGGGGGGGGGAATGGCAGAGCTATATGTCCAAATGCCAAAGATGCAGTCAGCCTTCTGGACAGCTTGCCAAGAGGTTTTCCATTTGGATTATTATCCTAGTCCTGGGGCACATCTGGGAATCTAAGAAGCTGTCATGGGCACCACAAAATGCCCATTGCACAAAACTGGCAATGCACAGAAGCAACCGCCCCCCAAAAGAGGTAGAACACAGCTCCCCCCTAAATAAATCACAGGGAAAAAGCAGGCAACCCTGTCCAAAACAAGTAACCCCCTGAAACAAAACAAAACCCCCCACCAAAAATCAGTTTTAAAAATAAAACAGTAGGTGTGGCAGAAGAGCATGGTGGGCACCAAGAGAATGTCTGAGGGCACTGAGGATTTAGGCTTAGTCACATGGACATCTGCTGACACACTGGGACTTTTCCTTCCTCTCCCCTCCTTGTGTGCCCTCGAAATCTGCTCTAGACTGTTCTCCAAACTGGTGGGGAGCAAAGGCACTGGTAGGAGCAATGGATTGGCCAGCGCATTCACACCATGTAATGTGAGTAGGAACCAAAGTGATTTAGAAGTGGTTCTACAGGGGGAATCCATTCTGGGTGAGACCAGCCGGAAAAGGAAGCTAAGGGGTACCTGACTAGTTTTGCAGTAACACATTGCTAAGCAGAGTTTGTTCCTTCTAACCCAGCCATTGTGGATCATTTAGAATCTTGAGAATGGAGAGCATCACTGTCAAGCAAATAGCCAAAACAGCTCTGTTCCACCTCCACTGTCAAAAGGTGTAAGGAGTGTCTCCACCCCCATCATTCTTCCCAGACACTGAGGTCCAGCACCGAGGGCCTTCTGGCGGTTTCCCCACTGCAAGAAGCAAAGCTACAGGGAACTAGGCAGAGGGCCTTCTCGGTAGTGGCATCCGCCCTGTAGAACGCCCTCCCACCAGATGTCAAAGAGATAAACAACTACCTGACATTTAGAAGACATCTGAAGGCAGGCCTGTTCAGGGAAGATTTTAATGTGTGACATTTTAATGTATTTTTAATCTTTGTTGGAAGCCACCCAGAGTGGCTCGGGAAACCCAGCCAGATGGGCGGGGTACAAATAATAAATTATTATTGTTATTATTATTATTATTGAAGAAGAAGTGTTTGGATTTGATATCCAGCTTTATCACTACCCGAAGGAGTCTCAAAGCGGCTAACATTCTCCTTTCCCTTCCTCCCCCACAACAAGCACTCTGTGAGGTGAGTGAGACTGAGAGACTTCAAATTAGTGTGACTAGCCCAAGGTCACCCAACAGCTGCATGTGGAGGAGCGGAGACGCGAACCCGGTTCCCCAGATTACGAGTCTACCACTCTTAAGCACTACACCACACTGGCTCTCAGCATGCTTCTGAATACCAGTTGCTGTTGCCCTCATGTCCAGCTTGCATGCTTCCCACAGGCATCTGGTTGGCCACTGAGAGAAGAGGCTGCTGGACCAGATGGCTCATTGTCCAGATCTAGCAGGCTCATCTTATGTTCCTACACACTCTACCAACCTCGACACGCCCTGGCATCTCTAGTTCTTGGTAAGGAACAGTGAGTCACCTGCTAGCTGTGTGGCTCTGCCCCACCCAACAAGACACATCTTGTGTAAAGGGATGTAGAGGCTGGGGAAAACCTTGGAGTGCAGATTGGGATCCCTACACTGGAGTTGCACCAAACATTTGTATGTGGGAAATGCATATGTGACTACAGCAGATCTTTGATGCATGTGGATTAAGCTCTAAGCAAGCAGTAGGTTTTTAATGCAATACCAGGGGATGTTCTTTATGGTGTGTATGTATGCATGTATGTATGTATTGAGCATCCTCTGTCAATCATTTGAATGGAGAAGCACCTGCAAGTTGAGAGCTCCTAGGGAACAGCTCAATAAGCCTTCAAAGCTTTCGATCGCCATATATGTAGTTGCACAGTGTAGATTAGTGTAGCCAAAGCAACAGAAAAGTGATCCGACAACCACCTTGGGGACATTTTCTGACATAAAGGATGCCAACTTTTTTGTTCTTTTTCAAGCACGGAAATTATAAAAGAGATCTAATCAGCGGATAGAATATTGCCGCTGAAAATGCACATCAGCATACTTAACAAAAATAAAATAAATCTTGAAACTTTAATATTCCCTGCTCCTGCCCCTAAATAGGCCCCTTTGGAAAACTGTTTTATTGTTTCTCATTAAATTAGAATTGTGCTGAGATGCCACTATCTACCATTTCCTATTATTATTAATGTGAAGGAAAAAAATCACTGCATATTCAGCATTTCCCCAGTTAAAGCTAAAACAAAAGGAAAATCCTATTTGTGGTGTTTATCTTTGGGTTTATTTCCCTTTTCTTTGCTCAGGCTCACTTTTATTGAAACAGAAAGTTCTTTGCTTTTTTCCTAGTTTAAATCTGTACTTAAAAATAGCAATATCTTCAGGTGTCAATTAAGATTTTTAATTTATTATCTTCTTATTGCCTTTTCTTTCTGAACCGAGTCACCGTTAATAGAAGACCCTCAGAGATATACACGTGGGGATATGCAATTGCTCTTTTTCATTAACTTTTGGAGCATGCAATATTTTTTGTTACATGTGATACTTTGCAATGCCTGCTTATGTTGTGATTTCAGCACCTTCCATAGACCCAACCCAGAAGACTGTTCCTCTGGGAAAACCATGTTAAACTGATTGGAAGGTATGGAAGAACACTTTCTAATGATTTCAGAAGGGCTTGCACACAAGAAAATTCTGTGACATGGTGCCTTAGGCCTAAAACATTAACAAAAATTGGCATTTGGTATTCTTATAGACAACTAGCAGAAGATTAGGACTGGTGACTCCAATGCACTCAATGGACTCACGAAGGTCGATGCTCAGTTTTGCTGATGAAATAGAGATTAGGGATGGAAGGATCTGTCAAATTCAGTTCTCCACCTCACAGCAATTTGCAATTCATATATTTATTCCTTTATTTATTAAAACCCTAATGAAAATTTGTCAACATTTTTGTGCAAATTTCTCCTAATCAACCCATTTTTATATGCGGGTTTTGACTAATGTACACATTTTTGCAAGGCCTTTTCCCAGGCATTTTGTGTTATTTTCACCGATATATTCATTTTATGCACTTTAAAAGTTGGTTGGCAACCTGCACTGCAGGTTTCAGATAAGTGTGAATTCTGAAGGATAGCTGTGTTTCAGCTGGCATATTGTTTCGGAAGGTAAGAATTCAATAGATTCAGCTTTAAATGTCTCATCCATCCCTGTGAAGCATTGGTAGTGGGCTTATCAGTTATTGAAATTGGAAAACCTTTTACCTTTAACTTAGCAAGCCCCAGGTTGTGGGACTGAACCTGCAACATCATTGTCATTGCCTTTTTGTTTATATATTGCAATTCCTTTAATATTGAGTTCAAAGCAGTTTGCAGCATCAAAAAAATGGCAAAAGAGCAACCATCCCACTAGTACAGGGGTCAGCAAACCTTTTCAGCAGGGGGCTCGTCCACTGACCCTCAGAACTTGTGGGGGCTAGATGATATTTTGGAAAAAAATAATGAACGAATTCCTATGCCCCACAAATAACCAGAGATGCATTTTAAATAAAAGGGCACATTCTACTCATGTTAAAACATGCTGACTCCCGGACCGTCCACGGGCCGGATTGAGAAGGCAATTGGGCCGGATCCGGCCCCTGGGTCTTAGGTTGCCTACCCATTCACTTGTAGATCCACAACAATGTATCGAGATGTCAGGAAGCAATGGATCTCCTTGTGATTGGCTACTCTGTGTTGTAAACCACTGAATTAGAAGGTTCTCAAAAAGCTCAGAGAATTCAGACAGAAACGGGAGCGGAAATTGCTAATGCTTGTTTTTTTGTCCCATGTCAGGAACAGGAATCAATCCAGCGAATACAATTCGCTGAGAGCCAGTGTGGTGTAGTGGTTAAGAGTGGTAGATTCGTAATCTGGTGAACCGGGCTTGCGTCTCCGCTCCTCCACATGCAGCTGCTGGGTGACCTTGGGCTAGTCACACTTCTCTGAAGTCGCTCAGCCTCACTCACCTCACAGAGTGTTTGTTGTGGGGGAGGAAGGGAAAGAAGAATGTTAGCTGCTTTGAGACTCCTTCGGGTAGTGATAAAGTGGGATATCAAATCCAGACTCTTCTTCTTCTTCTCTTCAATTGGTATTCACTATTGTTATCCGTCCACAAAGATATATAATGGATTACCTCTCCCCCTGCATCTTCACTGCATTTCTTCTGCATTTAAATGAATGGTGTGGAGTACTATAAATTTGTTGTGCGCCACCTCAATCTCCAAATGGTGTGAGAGTCCAGGATTTCCAGGATTCCTGTTTCCTTTGGAATGTGGCACAGTGGAGATTGTGGTATCTTTATGATATACAGTTTATTTACTGAGGTCCAGCGCTGAGGGTCTTCTGGCGGTTCCCTCACTGTGAGAAGTGAGGTTACAGGGAACCAGGCAGAGGGCCTTCTCGATAGAGGCGCCTGCCCTGTGGAACGCCCTCCCAGCAGATGTCAAGGCAATAAACAACTATTTTACTTTTAAAAGACAACGAAGGCGGCCCTGTTTAGGGAAGTTTTTAATGTCTGATGCTGTATTGTTTTTAATATTCGGTTGGAAGCTACCCAGAGTGGCTGCGGAAACCCAGTCAGATGGGCGGGGTATAAATAATAAAATTATTGTTTTTATATTATTAGTATTATACAACCTGAGCTTACAACAGCATTCACAGCATTACTGAAAGGGTCTTGCTTCCCCCATAGCGGCAGCCTTGGATTCAAACGGAAATCAAGCACCTATCTCTCTCTCTCTCTCTCTCTCTCTCTCTCTCTCTCTCTCTCTGCTTGCTTCTTTGCTTTTAGCTCAAACCACTTCCCATTCTATGCTCTCAATTCTGGCTTTGACTTTCTGGCTACCCACGATTTGGGAGAGGAGGCCCTACCAATTTTTCTATCTCACACAGAGCCCCATCCTTTGTTCCCCTTAATGACCCATCACCTCACTAGGTAGCTAGCTTGGCTATTCCAAAATCTAAAAGGCATTCAGCCTACCCCCCAACCCCCCCATAACAAATTAATTATATAAAATTCTGCCACAGTGGACAGAGAGAGAATAACATAGTTTTTGTCTGTTGTTGAATTGCAGCAGAATGGAAACAGTGCTGCATGTGATGAACACTGGGCAGAATGGAAGTGGATGCCTTCTTACTTCCCTGCTTCAGATGCTGAAGTGACTCCAATCTCCTCCTGGCCCTTGGCTTCCTGTTTGGTATAAAAGGGCTTGGCTTCCTATTCCAGTTGAGCCTTATTTGAAGTTGAAGGTCTTCCTGAGCTCCTGGATCCTTGTTTCTTTTTTTAAAAAATACAGTCTGACTTCTGTCTTGTTCCTCAGTCTCCCTCGTAGCTTAACCTTTAGACGTGACTCAGCAGGCCAAGGACAAATGCTGTATATTTTTCTTTGTGTAAAAAAAAAAAAAGAACTGTGTATATGGAGCAGCAGCAACTGAGGCCCCACCTGAACTACAGTTTGAATGCAGTATCACGCCACTGCATTATTTGGCTTCACCCAAAGAATCCTCAGAACTGCAGCTTGTGAAGGTCACTAGGAGAGCCCTATTCCCCACACAGAGCCACAGTTCCTAAAGTGGTTTAACGATCAATCCCTCTTCCCAGGAAACTCTGGGAATTGTAGTTCAGTGAGGGGAACAGCAGGTCACCTGACAACTCTCAGCTGTCTTTACAAACCATAGTTCCCAGAATGCTCTGGGGAAGCTCTGGGGACTCTTTAAAGCGGTGTGATACATAGCGAAGATGGGCCAAGAGCCTAGCATCTTGGTTTTCTAGTCACCTGGTCCAAAAGCTTCCAGGTATGGTCAGAAGGCACATGAGACAAACATCTTACTGATGCTAGGCAGGTGTGCGTTAGGTGAATCCCTGGATAGGAGATTGCCTGGGAACTATGTCTGGCACCTTGGATTCTATGAAGAAATAAAGGTAGGATGCAAATGAAAGGAAATATTTTAAAACTAAAAGTTTAAGCCCCCACACCAACCCCCTCCCAAAGGCAACAATGTTAAATGCATCTGCACACAAGAAAACAACAACAAACAAATTAGCCTCAAAATGCAACAAAGGATAAAAAAAGAGAAGAAGAATAAGGAAGCATCTTTTCCCAAGTCATTTTAAACAACTTTTGCAAAACCATTATTGTCTTTGCCCAAATGTCTGTGAAAGTTTTATGGTTGGAAGATATTTTCCCTTATTATGCTCCACTGAATAATTTGTATTAAATTATGTTTTTAATCAGAGTTTCTTTTCGAATTGGAGAAAAACTAATGTTAAAGTATATGATGGATTATAATACTGTTAATTTACATGAAAACTAGAAAAAAATAAAAATCAGTTTATTGCTTGGCTTCTCCCTAGCAAGGTTTTCTAAAAACCAATGGCTAGAAAATATTGTTGGTGCTCACATCACACTTCATCTAATTATACTTAAGCATATCCACACTATTGCTAGGGTGCATGGAAAGAGATAATCAAATCACAGCCATTCAGAATAAAATAGACACTCAACAGGGGGCTGCTGAGATAGCAATTTAAATGAAACAGTTTAACAGCAAGAGATGAAAGTTCTTGGATGGCCAACACAAGTTCAAGTATCTGAATATTCAGAGCTTTCCTCTCAAAACAAAATAGCAATGCCTCTAGCCAATAGGTTTAGCTATTTTGATAGATATTTTTCACTGCAGAACACTATTTCCGAGCTGTCTGTGGGACGAAAGGCAGAATCAGTTTAAAGACAGTTATGGAGTGTTCCTGTTCATGAGTAAACCCCATTGGGTTTAAACAGGGCTTATGGAAATGTTTCAAGACAAAAGTGGATTTCTGCAGGATGTCTTTTCTCATACTTCAGATGTTAATGTCACAGGCACAGGTATTGCCTGCAGGGTACGGTTTCTTCCACAGATAGGGAGGTCTCATTTTTTACTAGAATTGTGCGCAAATGATCTGATATCTGTGTTGCAATGGGCCACAAATCTCAAAGTATCAGTGCAAAAATACCTATGTTTGGAAACTGAAACATAAATGTTGTCAGTTTTAGTACAGTAGTACCTCGGGTTAAGTACTTAATTCGTTCCGGAGGTCTGTTCTTAAGCTGAAACTGTTCTTAACCTGAAGCACCACTTTAGCTAATGGGGCCTCCTGCTGCTGCTGCGTCGCCGGAGCATGATTTCTGTTCTCATCCTGAAGCAAAATTCTTAACCTGAAGCACTATTTCTGGGTTAGCGGAGTCTGTAACCTGAAGCGTATGTAACCTGAGGTACCACTGTATATGTCTAATCACAGGGGGTTGGACTAGATGATTCTCAGGGTCCCTGGCAACCCTACATTTCTATGTTTCTGTGATTCTATTTGAGGGACTTTGTCCTTGGGTCAAAGACATCTCAAAATCCATTATTGTAAGATCAAAATGAGCCAATATGCTCTAGGTCAGAGGTGGGGAATCTTTTCCAGCCTGAGCTCTACATTCCCTCCTAGGTGGGCGGGACCAGAAGCAAAAGTGGGCGGGGCAACAGCTATGAATTGGACCTTTGTGCTGTAGGCTAACTTCTACACATATTTGTACACCTCTCTCCACCCTCCATGAGACGTGGGTGGCGCTGTGTGTTAAACCTAGGACTTGCTGATCAGAAGGGCGGTGGTTCGAATCTCCGTGACGGGGTGAGCTCCCATTGCTCGATCCCTGCTCCTGCCAACCTAGCAGTTCAAAAGCACGTCAAAGTGCAAGTAGATAAATAGGTACCGCTCCAGCGGGAAGGTAAACGGCATTTCCGTGCGCTGCTCTGGTTCGCCAGAAGCGGCTTAGTCATGCTGGCCACATGACCCGGAAGCTGTACTCCGGCTCCCTCGGCCAATAAAGCGAGATGAGCGCCCCAACCCCAGAGTCGGTCATGACTCCACCCTCCAACTGGACAAGCAAGAGACATTTTGAGAGTACCAGGGAACATTCTGGACAGGCCAAAATGTGTGAAGCAGGGCCACTGATGGGTATGATCTGAGAACAGTTTCAAGGGTCAGACAGAGACTCCCAGAGGGCCACATTCGGCCTCTGAGCCTGAGGCTTTCCTCCCCTGCCAAGAATTCAATGCAGTCCATATTGGAATATCATGGTAACTGGCGCATTGTTGAAAAGAGAAAACACATCACCGAAAAGAAGAACAAGAGAGGAAATGTAGAAACAATTGCCATTATTTAAATAAGAATGCAGTGCAACTCACCATAGTGATGGATATTGAATAGGTGACCCCTGTGCCTGCTCAGTCTACTGTTCAGGTGCCAACTGATGATGGGGAACTTTGAGGCTCCTGCTCCCACTTCATAGGGTTCTTCAACTAGACTGGAACTGGACAGCCAGGGAGCTCAGGAGGAAGGACCAAGGCTACTGCTGCCACGGACGTTGCCTGAGGTAAATGCCTCCATTGGCAGAGTAGCTAAATTGCAGCTAGGAAGCCAAATGACCTGCAATGCTGAGTCTTTCCTTGAAATTAAAACAATGTCCAAACACTTGTTGAAATATTCAAAAGCTTTTACTTTCGGAACATATAGCTAAAGAAGAATATATGCCAAGAATTTACATTTGCATGCTTATCCAAGCACGGGCTTATTTTTTTCTTAGTTGGAGATTACAGCTTCCTCCTTGAACATTCAAGCAAACTGTGTCTTCCTCTCTTTCCAGTGCTTGCAGTCAGCCTTCTGCACGTAACCCAGCGAGGGCATGCGGTTCCTTCTGAGAGGTTTCCACTTTCTCCTTCCCACTGCTGCTTTGGGAGAACATCAACTTCTGTACGTTTCTCTATCACATACATTCACACAGAAACATTAGTGGTCCTCTCCTCTCTCTCTCTCTCTCTATATATATATATCTAACACAGTTTTTCCTTCAGTGTTCGTGGAGATGCAGCCATTACAGTCAAGTCATTCACACACAAAAACCAAAAAGGAGAATGTAAGAAGATACCTCCCATGTGACCAAAATTAACCACCCACACACGAGAGTTGCTGGGGAACATTCTAGAATTACAGCCATGCATCTAAGCATTCCCAATTTTCAGTAAATTAAATCACTATACTTAACATGCACTACCTAGTGAGAGGGTTGGCCCTGCTGCCTTGGGAGGGCCTTACCCTAAAAAGAGGTTTATAAGTGTCTTTAATAATATCCAACCCACCAAATTTATCATTTAATTTATTCTAACATTTTCAAAATGCAAAGTAACGACAAATGGGATGTATTCTTTTCTTGGAAATGCTTACATCGTGGTTCATTCTTTGAATCAACAAGATCACATTTGTTATGTTTCCAATATATCAAAACAAAACACAGCCATTTGGGCGTTTGCCACTAGATTTTTGTTTGCTTGTTTGTCTAACATAAACATTAAAAAAAAAAAAATCTAGGCATCAAATTCTGCATTAAAAGAGGGGACATTTGAGACCGAAATTTTCAGTTACATGAAAAGGACAGAAGAAAACAGGAAGAAAAAAACCAGAAGCAGACAACATGGTTTGGGGTTAAAGTGGGTTCTGTGTAGAGAGTTGTTAATAGGTTCCCTGTTGCTAAGGAAACTATTTCCCTGGTAGCTGTATGCTTGCCATGTCTTGCTAAATTGATGTCATAAAGTCGACAAAGAAGAATGAAAAATATTCAAACTGTCTCTACAAAGTGCTCCATGCAAGAAGAAGTCCTCTAGAGAGCAGTACTGCAATCAGCTACCTCAGAGCTATCACCATCATGGTGGCTTAAAAGACAGACAGACAGAGACACTAGTGGAAATGGGAAATCTAGAAGAAGGGTGCAGAGATTTGGGTCGCAATAAGACAGAACACAGAAATAGCCCTCGGTAAGGCATGCAGTAGAGTTTGCCAATGTTGTGCCCTTCAGATGTTGCTGAACTACAGCTCCCATCATCCCCTGCTGCCTGGGGCTGTTGGCAACTGGAATCCAGTGCTATAATCTGGAGGGCTCCACATTGGCTACCCTGGGCGCACATTCACAGATATTTCAGCGAACAGCCCATAGGCCAGTGGCAGAGCATGGAGTCATCCTACAACAAAATGTTGCAGTATATCCTCCCTCCCTCTTGTTTAGGTGCCAGCCAGCCACATTCTCAGAGACCACTGAGCTTGCTATTATGTTTGTAGGCTACACCAGCAAGATGAACAGATAACTGTTTTTATTTCCTGGTTCTCGTTGTACAGTTTTCAGGCTGGCATCCATCTTGGAACGACTCCCAAGAACACAGGCCTGGAACACGCTCAGTTCCAATATTTCCCCATGAAATACTTTTGCCTTTTGGCCACTGGGTGGCAAGCACATAAACATATCTTACACACAGTCCTGGTTGGCTTTGAGGTTTTCACCTTTTCCTTTAATTTAGAAACAAACTGATTTATACCTAGCAGTGATGCATGATGGTGTGTGAGTTGGGCTGGAACAGCAGCGAGACTCTCCTGGTAGCAGTGGCACTGCATCTGTCAGGAAGGAGCTGGTGGCAATGTTATCCTACAAATGTGAGCTCATCTACCAGGCTGCTGCATCCAGCAGTGTAGCTAGCCACTCGGGTGCCGGGGACAGTGTGCGCATCCTGCAGCCAGGGGCGGAGCGTGCTGCGTGGAGTCTCTCCGCCGCCTCCCCCTCAGCTGTAGGGTGGCTGATGGAGAGGCAGAGGGCAGACGCAAGTCCTACGCTGCTGTTTCAGGCAGCGCGGAGCCTGCAGGTGCTCAAGCCAACATGTCACTCCCAGGAGAGACGCGTGGCTTGGGCACGCTGCAGGCCCCACGGTAAGTGCTGGCCCCCATGGTGTGGCACCCAGTACCAGCCACGTTTCGTCACATTTGTTGACTGAACCAAAAAGCTTCGTGGGCCCAATTTTTTAAAAATTATGTTTTAAAACTCATATTTTTGTCACCCCCCTCAGGGATGACACCCGGGGCGGTCCACACACCACGCACTCCCCTTCCTCCGCCACTGGCTGCATCCAGCCCAGAGCACCCATGGCCTTTCAGCTACCTCGTTACACCCCATTGTAACCACAGGGAGTGACAGCATTGCCGCTATCAGGAGGGGGGCCACAGCAGTTCCTCCCTCCCCTCATGCCTCCTAAAGTCGCCCAAGGACCCAGGCCTACTACCTTGCTCTGGGATGGCCCTGCTTTCCTTCTGAACTGAAGTTTGCTGTTCGTATACACACATGGGATGTCACAGCGTGGAATGGTCCTGTGCAGGGCTCCAGCCAGTGAGCCACCTGTGCCCTTTTGCAGCATACTCCATTGCATATCTCAGTGTTCTGTGGCCACTGAACATGCTTGGTCCTCAATTCCCTGTTTTGGGTCCTGCTGCTCCTTAGGCACTCCCCCATCCCATCCTCTTTTTTGTACTTCTGCAAACTTCAAGGTCCCCCAGGGCATCACAGGGAAACAACAGAGCGAAGGAGGCAAGGGAGCAAGGAAGGCTCCTCCCCACCCAGACATCAAGGTAAGGAAATGAAGTTGCACATGCCTCAGCTTCCTAGAGCTGTATACCTTTTAAAAGTGTGTTTCCCATTTGCTGCTTGCTGCTGTTTGTCAAAACATTGTGCAAGAACACCCCTTGCCTGTGCATATTTACAGAAAGCTACGCCCTACCCCAAACTCATAGGATTGTTATGGGCTATGCAAAAATGAACTTTTCAAAAACAGGCCCTTGGCTGGGCTGGGTGTTTATCATTGCCCTTTAACAGATGGAAAGGGGAAATAGCTCACAGTGATGAAGTAGAGCCATGGATGAATAATAAAATGCAAAGGTTCAAAGGGCCTGAGCTGTAGGGTCAGGTGACCTGTTTATTGAGCACTCGCCCTGATTTGTTTGCACAAAGTTTGTGGGAAGGTTAGATGAGGATGGCTATTAATTGGGCATTCTTTCCGATTCGCTTGTGGGGAGGCAATACGATGTTCCACCAAGCAGGTGACAGGCCACTCTTTCCCGTGCATTTTCCTCTCACTTTCCTTACTGCAAAAAGTCTGGTTTGTGGGGATATGGAGTGTGTGTGTGTGTGTAAGAGTGCCATATCAACTTTAATTGCACAACCTGAATTTGCTAGTATGTGTCTGAACCCTATGCAAAAATGGCAACAGTCTGGATCAGGGGCATAGCTGTCAATGTTTTCCTTTTTTTAAGGGAAATTCCCTTATTCCGAATAGGATTCCTCGCAAGAAAAGGGGAAAGTTGACAGCTATGATCAGGGGTCAGCAACCTTTTCCAGCCTTGGGCTGGTCCACTGTCCCTCAGACCATGTGGTGGGCTGAACTATATTTTAGAAAAAAATAATGAACAAATTCCTATGCCCCACAAATAACCCAGAGATGCATTTTAAATAAAAGCAGACATTCTACTCATGTAAAAACACCAGGCAGGCCCCACAAATAACCCAGAAATGCATTTTAAATAAAAGGACACATTTGACTCATGTAAAAACACGCTGATTCCCAGACCGTGCGTGGGCCGGATTGAGAAGGCGAATGGGCCACATCCGGCTCCCGGGCCTTAGGTTGCCTACCCCTGGTCTGGATTGTGAAGTAGCCCCATTTGAAGCTTAATTATCTTTTCAGAAAAGTGTGCATGATCTCCGCTCATGTTCACGTTCATCCAAAAGCAGGATTTAGCTTTTTGATGTCACATTTGTGCACCTGCCATAAAGAACTGGGAGGGGAAGGGGGGGTGGAGAGAGAAAACCTAGAAGCAACATGGTATGGGAATGAAAATGGGTTCTGTGCTGAGGCTTGTCAATAGGTTCCTTGTTGCTAAGGAACTATTTCCTTGGTAGCTGTATGTTTGCCACATCTTGCTAAATTGGTGTCATAATCTCAGACAAAGAATATCCTGTGGTATCTTTGGCAGTGGCGGGGATTGCAGGGGGCGGGGAGGTTCCAAACAGAGCTGGAAGTTTTGTATAATAATTTTTAGGGGGGGAATCTAATCCAAATCATTCAAGTGTCTGTTTAAAAATAACTTTTCTTTCTTTTTTCTTTTACTTTGGGAAATTGGTCTATCTTTCTCATAAGCAATGTGAAAAGTAAGTATATATTTGATGGGAGATAAAATCTTTGCAGATCCCTGAAGCTTTCAATAGTCCACTTTCAGGAAATCTCCTGCAATGCAAGTTATGCGACAGTAATATATTTGGAAATGAGGGAAAGGGAATTACATTTTCGAGCAACATAAAAAAAGAATGTGTTGTTATTTCAGCTTGCATGTTATTTTACGGCATCATGAAAATGGATTATGATCACAGATTATCAAAATCTGTTAAGAATGCTAATGCACTTGCAAAAAAAAGAGTGTGCCTATATACCAAATTTATGCACACAATTCATTGCGATTTTGTGAGCAGTTCAGGTATATTCTTTTGTGAAAGCTTCACAACTGAATACTTTTACTAATAAGAGCAGAATGAACCATGAGAAAGCTGTTGAATGGATATCAAATGCAGAGTAGTTGTTGGGGAAATGGAAGGCTCTAAATGAGGTTAATCACCATCTCAGATGTGTGCATGGATGGGGAAGGAACATAGCTCAGTAGCAGACCATCTGCTTTCTATACAGAAGGTCCCAGATTTAATCCCTGGTATCTCCAGGTAGGTCTGGGAGAAGCCCCTGCCTGAAACTGGTCAACCCAGGACTGACTCCAGCTACAAAAGCTGAGGCTGCTGAAGAGGCCAGAAGCCATGTTAGCTATGAGTCCTGGAAGACCCTTGCAGGCCTTTTCCCACCTGGCAGGGTGGAGAGCAGGGCTTGGACTGACTCCAGCTACAAAGCTGAGGCTACTGAACAGGATCTTGGGCTGGGGCATTCTTTAGGGATTTTTGCGCTCTCTCTCTGTGTGTGTGTGTTTCTGCTGTTGTTTTTGTATCTTTCTTTTGTATCTTACAATTTTTATGGCAATTGTTCAATTTGGCTGTGCATTTTTAATGTTTTGTTTACAGTATATCACCACTTTTGTTATGTTTGTAGTGTTTTTATGTTTTAAGCCATCTCGAGCATGGTTTTAACTTTGGAATGGTGGAATACAAATAAAATGATTGATTTGTTGAAACTCTGGAGAGCTGTGGCAGCACAGTCATGGCTCAATTTGTACTTTCTTGTGTGCAAGTTCTTGGTCCCAAATAAATATGTGCATATTAGAAACACCTAGCAAGTTCAAAGAGGGCCGGATGAACATTGAGACCCAAACCCACATGCAAATGCGCATCTACCGTACATCAATTGTGCTTTCGGTTCTCTTTTTTGGCTTAGAACACGTGAAAGAACTGTAACGCCAGTAATGAAAACTGTAGGTACTAAGAGTGATTGCCCATCAAAATGCCACAGAGACTTTGCCACATAACCCTCTCTATCATAGAACCACAGAATTGTAGAGTTGGAAGGGACCCCAAGAGTCATCTACTCTAGCCCTCTGTTGTTGTTGTTGTTGTTTAGTCATTTAGTCGTGTCCGACTCTTTGTGACCCCATGGACCAGATCACGCCAGGCACTCCTGGCTTCCACTGCCTCCCGCATTTTGGTAAATCTCATGCTGGTAGCTTCAAGAAGACTATCCAACCATCTCGTCCTCTGTTGTCCCCTTCTCCTTGTGCCCTCTATCTTTCCCAACATCAGGGTCTTTTCCAGGGAGTCTTCTCTTCTCATGAGGTGGCCAAAGTATTGGAGCCTCAGCTTCAGGATATGTCCTTCCAGTGAGCACTCAGGGCTGATTTCCTTCAGAATGGATAGGTCTGATCTTCTTGCAGTCCATGGGACTCTCAAGAGTCTCCTCCAGCACCATAATTCAAAAGCATCAATTCTTCGGCGATCAGCCTTCTTTATGGTCCAGCTCTCAGCAACCAAAAATCCCTGACGGATGACCATTCAACCTCTGTTTAGAAAAAACTTCCAATAAAGGAGAGCTCATTGGATCCTGAGCTGTTCTCACAGCTGGCACACGGCCACATCTGGGCCCAAATGCCGTGCCAGCCTGCAGCCCCGCTTCTGCTGCCATAAGTGACCAGGCTGCTGATGACAGCAATCAAAGGAGCATTAAGAACAGTCTGCAAGATGCGGCCTGCATCCTGTTCTCAAGAGTGCCCAACCTGATGCCTATGGGAAGTCCATAAGCAACACCTGAGTGCAACATCCCTCTCCCCACCCATGGTTTCCACCAACTGGTATTAAGAAGCATCTTGCCTCCATCAGTGGAGGTAGAACACAACCACCATGGTTAGCAGCCACTGATGTCCTTATTCAACATGAATTTGCTCAATCCTCTTTTATAGCTGTTATGTACTGAGTTGAATAGGAACCAAATTGCAGCAGTCTGATTGGTCCTAGAACAATAGAATTCAGAATGCAGCAGCCTGATTGGTCCTAGAAAAATAGGATTCAGAATGCAGCAGTCTGATTGATCCTAGAACAATAGGATCCAGAATGCAGCAGTCTGATTGGTCCGCAGGAGCCACCCAATCCAACTCCAGGTGGAAGTGAATCCACAACCTGATTGGCCTACAGGAGAATCCCGGAACTAGCTAATCACATGGGACCCATTGTGTAAATAATGTATATAAAGCAGACATTTTGGGGCAACTTCCATTCCTCACTACTATGAGCTGAATAAAGAGCATGAAATCCACACTCGACTCCGAGTATATTTCAGTTATCCTTTCCTAAAATAGTATATTTCAATAAAAAGTATATTTCAATAGCCATTGGCACCCATTGGCCATCAGTTCCCCTTGTGGGAGTGAATTCCATAGTTTAACTCTGCACTTGGTGAAAAAGAACCTTCTTTTGTCGGTCTTGAATCTTCCAACAGTCAGCTTCACTGGGTGCCCCCTGGTTCTAGCACAGTGTTTCCCAAACTTGGCTTTTTGGACTACAACTCCCATCATCCCTAGCTAGCAGGACCAGTGGGCAGGGATGATGGGAACTGTAGTTCAAAAATTTATGGAGACCCAAGTTTGGGAAACACTGTTCTAGAGTTATGGTTCTACAGAGGGAGAATAACGTTTGTCTACCCACTTTCTCCATGCTATGAATAATTGTACAGTGGTACCTTGGGTTACAGACGCTTCAGGTTACAGAGTCCGCTAACCCAGAAATAGTACCTCGGGTTAAGAACTTTGCTTCAGGATGAGAACAGAAATCGCACAGCAGCAGTGCAGTGACAGCGGGAGGCCCCATTAGCTAAAGTGGTGCTTCAGGTTAAGAACAGTTTCAGGTTAAGAACGGACCTCCGGAACGAATTAAGTTCTTAACCTGAGGTACCACTGTATACGGTTCTATACAATTTTGCCCCTTGCTCACCTCCAAACTAAAAAGCCCCAAATGTTCCAACCTTTCCTCATGGGGCAGCTGCTTCCTCATGGTCTGCCTCACAGCAGGGCTGGTTCTGGCTGGATCACCTAATTTCAGGCCCTCAGATAAATTGTGGTGTGTGCATTGAAGACGGCTGGCAGAGGAAGTGGCTTCCCACGCTGGCATTTGGGTATCATTGGCACACCTCCTCGATTATTGACACCGGCGTTCTCCTAACAGCCCAGGGAGCTGCAGCCGGCATCTTTTGTATTTGTCACTGTCACTTCGCAAGTGTTCGGCATTGTTCAGGAAATTGTATGTGTAAAGCAGAAACTGCCTGCGACCAACTTCAACAAGGGAGCAGGGATGTGAGGGTGCTTGAAACTGAAACAGAGGTTTTATGTGTCCTATTATGTGCCCCAGCAAGAGTCATAAATAATTGTGACAAGTTTTTTTTCCCTCCCCCATTGTTACATGTGAAAGTCCTTGACTGTGCCTCCTGTCTCAACTCCCCTTCCTCTCTCTCTCATGCACTGGAACTGCCAAGATGCATGATGATAGATGGCACTATGCAGCAAATGACAGCCGGATAGATTTTTTAGTTTGTGCTTTAGAGGGAATCAGATATGCTGTATAAAGCAATAAAAAAAGCACACTCACAAGGTGGGTTAAAAATAGCTAGCGCAGCACTAGTCTACTTTGTTGTTTATCAAAAGTCAAATCTTTACATGCAAAGTCCTCGTGGTCGGGATTCTGCCCCCAGTCCCCTGCCTTTCAGGCGCTCCATTGCTGATGGAGAGAGACTGAAAAAAGGAGACAATTAGGTAAGTACTTCCTTCACTGGGACCTCTGCTACAAGAAATATAAGCTGCCCCCAATGACACCCCACCCCCAATGCCACACAATGGCTCAAGTCTTCCTGGGGAAGCAGGCAAGATCTAAGCCTAAGACATGGGTAGGCAAACTAAGGCCAGGGGGCCAGATCCGGCCCAATCACCTTCTAAATCTGGTCCACGGATGGTCCGGGAATCAGCGTGTTTTTATAGGAGTAGAAAGACACTTCTGACATCAGGAAGAGGTGGCGTTGTGGGCTTCACGCCCCCAACTCACGTGCGGAGGCTGATTTCCAGCCCCCGCGCGAACAGGGAAATCCTTGGGCCGCGTCATCCCCTGAGCCAGCCAATTGGCTGGCTCAGGGTGTGTGGCCTGCCTCATTTAAGGCAGGCGCAGCCCCAGGATCTCCCTCTTTGGGTCCGCCCAGCTGGTAAGGTTTTCCCACCCGCCCGCCTTAAGGTTCCCTTTTGACCTTGCTATGGACCTCGGTTGGTCGCCGTTAAAGGGCCTGGTAGGAATTTTTCCACTTGGCAAATTGGCACCGGCCATTTGTTTTTTCGCCTACCTCGTAGCAAATTGTCACAACTCACTTGGTTTTGGCGGTTAGGCATTGGTAGGGGCATTGTTATGCAGATCTGTTGGGGGGTGAGTGCCATCACCTCACCCAAATTTTGAAGGGTAGTCCGGTAAAGGATTCCGGGGGGCGCGGCTTCATCCGAAGCCAATGGAGGCCAGGGCCTAAAGCGCGTCCCCGAGCGGTGACCCCGGGGGAGCACCTAGTTGATGTGCATCAGCAGGGCTCCCCCTGCTGGTGTTAACCCTTCCCAGTCTTCAAGCAAGCTGGCTGAAGCCGGATAGTCGGATAGGACCAATGCCTAAGCCAATACCGCTCTTTACCTGTAAGAAATAAAGTTGTGGCCTAATTTCGCCCATTAACCTTAAATATCTGTGTCACGTGTCTTTATTTCTACTGGTGGGAGGCAGGAACTCGCCGCGAAATGTGTCTTTTTATTTAAAATGCATCTCTGGGTTATTTGTGGGGCCTTTCTGATGTTTTTTCATGAGTAGAATGTGTGCTTATATTTAAAATGCATTTCTGGGTTATTTGTGGGGCATAGGAATTCATTCTCCACCCCCCTTCAAAATATAGTCCAGCCTCCCACAAGGTCTGAGGGACAGTGGACTGGCCCCCAGCTGAAAAAATTTGCTGACTGCTGCTCTAAGGCCACATCCACACCAGACCTTTAAAGCACATTTAATGTGCATTTAAAGCACATGGTGTGCCCTGCAAAGAATCCTGGGAAATGTAGTTTGTTAAGGGTGGTGGGACGCATAGGAGTAAAGTATAGCTCCCAGGATTTTTTGGGAGAAGCAGTGTGCTTTAAATATATATGTTGAATTCAGGACGTGTGTTGAATTTGGGAAAAAGATCTACACTGGACAGATCCAGCTTAAGTCCAGCCTACATGTGTCCAGTGGACCCCAGGCCACCCTATCTGCCACAGCATTGCTGTTCAAACCAAAACACACCACAAAGCATGATGGGAATCTGTACTGAAGCCCTCATCTGAAAGACTTGCATAATTCTTCCCAGTTTACTTCTGCTTTCCCTCTAAGGTGGGCTGCTTTACAGAAGAGAGTTCTCTGTCTGAAGGGCTGCCCAGTGCAAGTCCAGTTTAAAGGTTGGAATAAAAAAAAAGACTTGAGGCTTCTCAGCTGCAGTTATCACCTGGAAAGCAGAGTACGCAGGCACACAGCTCGCCTGAAACAAACAAACAAATAAAAATCTTATACAAAAGCACAGTTCTGTGCAACGAGCACAAAAAAATGCTGAAGGACACCTGATAAGAAACAACAATATATTGATAATGAAAAGGGCTTTTGCACTAAAATAGACAAAGTATCAATACGAGTTCAAAGTGTACATTCTGGCAAGGCTTACAAAGAACCAAACAGCACAAAAATTGCTGAAGAGTGCTCTAGTCTAAATAGCTGGCAATTATCAGTACGCTGGCAAATAATACATTTCAGCAAGGCTTACAATGAAGCACAGAGCACAAAAATTATTACTGTTGTACTGAAGATACTCTGAGCAGCTGATGACAGGCTTCCGGACAAGGTTCTGTTTTGAAGAACTTCCTCCGATTATAACACCTCAAAAGACTTTCAAGGGCTTGAATGCAGCTTTCACAACTAGGAGGAATGTTTATTTCTCCAAAGAAGTTACTCAATTCAAGAGGATAATACCGCTCCAAGGGTCCATAATTTGGAGGCTGACACAGGTCACCTGGCCACAGCCTTCGCCACTCTGGTGAGATGCATTGCATTGCTACTTAAATCAGAATACTTTCTGTATTTGCACCTATACATAAAAAAAACACACCTAGTGAATGCAAATTTATGCATGGCTGTGTCCTCTGTTGTCATTTTTTGGGTGATGCATTCCTTCTCCCTCTTTTTTGTCACAATGCATAAGTTATTGTTGCTTATTCCTCTGTGAGGATCTGGGGCCAGCCCAAGACGTTTTGGTAACTGAGGTGAATCACAAAATGGCGCCCTCCCTAGGGAGTAAGGGGTGAATGAAGATCTACATCTGGAACAAGGGGGAAATAAAATCTATATCAGGAACAAGGGGTGAGGAAACCACCAGTGTCTCCCATTCACCAAGAGGAGGCAGCAGATTTGGCCTCCAAGGAGCATGCTGCAACTGTTGCTGCCATCTTGCAGTGGCAGTGGGCACTGGAGGCCAGAGCTGCTGTCCCTGTGGATCCTGCCACCTGAGGTGCTCATCTCACCTTGCCTCATGGATGGGCTGGTCCTTTGAGGACCTATACATCACAAAAGCAATAGGGATTCTCACAGGGATATATTTTTCAGAATGATGAGATGTTCTAAGAAAAGCAGTGCCTGTAATGATTGCCTACTATTCAAGGCTCCGAGCCTCTGCCAGGAAAACAATAACAATTCTAGTAATTCTAGTACCACAGTGCAGTGTACCCCAAACCACCCCAAACAGGGAATCTGTGGCTCTCCAGATGTTGTTGGACTCCCATCAGGCTTAGTCGGCATGGTCAAGAATGATGGGACTTGGAGCTCAATGGCATTTGGTGGGTCAGAGCTTCCCCATCCCTGTGCTAAATTCTAACCTAAAGGACCAGGTGTGCAGCCTGGGAGTCATTCTGGACTCACAGCTGTCCATGGAGGCACAGGTCAATTCTGTGTCCAGGACAGCTGTTTATCAGCTCCATCTGGTACGCAGGCTGAGACCCTACCTGCCCGCGGACTGTCTCGCCAGAGTGGTGCATGCTCTGGTTATCTCTCGCTTGGACTACTGCAATGTGCTCTATGTGGGGCTACCTTTGAAGGTGACCCGGAAACTACAGTTAATCCAGAATGCGGCAGCTAGACTGGTGACTGGGAGCGGCTGCCGAGACCATATAACACTGGTCTTGAAAGACCTACACTGGCTCCCAGTACGTTTCCAAGCACAATTCAAAGTGTTGGTGCTGACCTCTAAAGCCCTAAATGGCCTTGGTCCAGTAAACCTGAAGGAGCGTTTCCACCTCCATCGTTCTGCCTGGACACTGAGGTCCAGCACCGAGGGCCTTCTGGCGGTTCCCTCGCTGCGAGAAGCCAAGTTACAGGGAACCAGGCAGAGGGCCTTCTCAGTAGTGGCGCCTGCCCTGTGGAACGCCCTCTCACCAGATGTCAAAAAGAAAAATAACTACGGTACCAAACTTTTAGTAGACATCTAAAGGCAGCCCTGTTTAGGGAAACTTTTAATGTTTAATAGGTTACTGTATTTTAGTGTTTTGTTGGAAGTCGCCCAGAGTGGCTGGGGGGACTCAGCCAGATGGGCAGGGTATAAATAATAAATTATTATAATATTATTATTATAACCTATAATGAAACATATGTTTCCTCAAACTATCAAGTCAGATATGCAAGTCAGTTTTCCCTGCAGTTCTACTGGAATATAGTAATTTCACTAGATTTCCCGCTGAACTTTCTTCCTACCCACCCCTTCCTCCACCATTTCTCTCCCCCCACCTCTCTCTCATCATTGATTCGGATCCCATGTAATAAATGGCCTGATTTCCCAACCACCTTGGAAATGTCATGCTGGAGTCAACAAAAATACTTAGTGTATGTTTTATCAAGAATTACAGCCAGCTCTGTATTACTCCAGCTTTCATCTCCGAATATCCTGACCGAGGTGCCTACTGTAGAATCGATGGATGAGCCGGGGCACTCGAAAATGATTCAATGAGCCGGCGAGCTTTCCCAGTTCATGGACATGACAGCCTGAAATGTACTTATTCACCCTGCTTCTGTCTCTTTGTGCACTGTACTTGAAGCTGCCGTGTAATTTAAGAGTACTCAGTATATCAGGTCTCAACTATTTCTTCCTGTGGATTTTTGGCGAATCATTGCAGGATGTGACATAATGCGCTGCAGCCCAAATCACCTTGCATTTTCGCCTGTTGTTGGGTTAATCTGGAGACCTCTCTCAGTTAATTGTTATTGTTATAATTTGGCTATTATTGGGGGTACATTGGAAAACACACATGGAAACTTCTCTCACTCCTCACTTATAACCTGTATAATCTGGATATAATTTTCTTGTACAGGATAGCTACCATTCTGGAATCTACAGCAAAAGATGCCTTCCTTCCTTCCTTCCTTCCTTCCTTCCTTCCTTCCTTCCTTCCTTCCTTCCTTCCTTCCTTCCTTCCTTCGTCCCTCCCTCCCTCCTCTTCCAACTCAAAATGTCTGCTTGCTACTATTGAGTCATTTAATTATATAATTTACATGCCACTTAGCACCACAGTCAACGTTGGAAAGGTACATCTCCGAACATTCCCTGCTCTACTTAGTTAAGCAATGTGATATCAGGGCTGAATCTACACTGATCTTAAAAAACGCTAAGAAAAACACACACATTATACAGCTCTCAATGCAGTTCTCCATTGACAGCACCCCCTCGTGTCACCATTTTATAACATATTTTTAACATTATAACTCACAAGTGTAGATTAGTCCCAGGTGCTACTTTAGACTAAGCCAGAGGCTAAGTTCTATGATTGACCAATGGTACTTTTATGCTGTAATGTCATCCTCAACACAACTTCTCCAGCTTGTCACAAAAGAAGGCATGTTGATTTATTTATTAATTCATTGACTCATTCATTTATTTATTAATTCATTGACTCATTCATTCAACGTAATTTGCCTATTGCTTAATCATAAAAACCTCTAAGCGGTCAATGTGAAATATAAAATAAATGTTGGGCTGGAAGAGTTTTTGAGGGTATGCAGAGAAACGAGAGGAAGGGGAAATCCCATTGCATGAGGGGAACTTGCGTTAGTGTTGGATACAACCCATAAAAATTATCAGTAGAATTCAGGGTTACAACAACAACAACAACAACTTATTATTTATACCCTGCCCATCTGGCTGGGTTTCCCCAGCCACTGGGAGGCTACCAACAAAATATTAAAATACAATGCAATAGTCCTTCAGATATTAAAAGCTTCCCTAAACAGGGCTGCCATCAGATGTCTTCTAAAAGTATGGTAGTTGTTTTTTCCTTTGACATCTGGTGGGAGGGCGTTCCACAGGGCAGGTGCCACTACTGAGAAGGCCCTCTGCTTGCTTCCCTGTAACTTCGCTTCTCGCAGTGAGGGAACCGCCAGAAGGCCCTCGGCGCTGAACCTACAAAAAACCCTCAAAATATAAATAAAACGAGCAGCTGAAAAATACACATTATGATTTTATAATGATAAAAGTATACATTATAAAAATATACATTATATTCAAAATTATACAATAATGCATTATATTAAGGTATACAGTATAAATCAAAATCACATATAAAAATGCATGTCAGCTTTGCATATCTGGGTAGGCTTGTTTAAACAAAAAAGCTTTTAGCAGGTGCCAAAAACTGCAGCAAATTAGAGTACTTATAGTCAACCCTTTCCCCCAGAGCAGGTAATAAAAAATAAATGCATGAAACAACTAGTAATGAAAAATAGAATAAAATAAAGAATAGAGTAAAATACAATATAACATCCATAGGTGCCAACTCCCTGGGGCCCTGGGTGCCTGAGTACCCACAAAATTCACTCACAAATTTTGGTGCCAGGGCCATGCATGCTGCATAGCACCACGGTTCTGGGCACCCATGGTCATGGGGCCAAATTGACACTCCCAAAACATCCATCAGTATTCTTTGATCCTACCCCCCACCAGGCAATCGCTCTTACAGAGGTCATATTCAGTTTTTTAAAAAACTGCAGGTAAGAACTGAAGTCTAATGAATGGTGCAGGCTACAGACTCATGCTAAAGTCTCACAAAATTAAGCTTTATTCATATTTTTTTAAGTGAGCTTCTAGTCTTCATGGTATCAGAAGCCTGTTTGAAAAAAAGATGCAAAACCTTTAACGCTCAAAGAAAAACCAGCAAATTCATTTGCCCAGAGCTCTATTTCTGCATTCCATATATGAAGTGAGCTTACTAAATTCTTATGGTTCTTATTGCATTTGAAAGTCGTATCTTCAGAGTAAGAGCAATGGAGCTGAAATTAAAAGTTGCACAAATTTGAAATAATAGTAGAATTTGAATTCAGTGCTTCAGGCACCAAGAGCGGTATTTTCGAAACAAGGAAACGTTAAAGGCAATAACGCTATTCATCAGCTTTCCATACTTCTATGACTTGTCTATTTTGAAATCTCTAAATCCAACAATAATTTTAACAGAGAAAAATGGAAGTGTGGGGAGAATTAGAAGAATACAGGTTGGAATTTTTGCAAGCAAATTTGATTTAGGAAAGGTACGTGAGAATTTTCCTATTGTCACCCCTTTATAGTCATTTCACTAGTTAGAACTGGCATCTGCCAGGCTTGTGATGGTATAATATGCAAATTATGTTAATTACATATGTCTAGTGTTGAAAATAGGATGTGGCGCTCCATCTCATCACGTATTTCTGATGGGGCTTTCAGTGCTGAAGTCATTATTCTTATATCAAGGTCACACAAAGCACAGATTTTTCACCAAAGGACATACGAAGAATCTCACCAACCCAAATAACTGTAAGAAGACAGATGCTCTTTGCGGGGGAATGACAATTCCCATCTTCATGGGGAATTTCAGTGCCGAACTAGAAGGTGCAAATTATTCTGGATTGATTCATTTGGCGTAAGACTGACCTTAGTGTATACCTGTTTTATTTGTCTGTTTTTTAAGAGTGAGTCAGCTAAACAGGTTAACCTATTTTATTTTCTAAAATGTAACATTATCATCTATATGTTTTATAACAAATAAATAATAGTATATAGTCATATATACATATATAAGGCAACACAACTGTTGACGTATTTTAATATGTTGGTTCATTCAGGGTGAAACTACACATTACTTTAAATTAGTAGCTTATTAAACAAATACAGTGGTACCTCTGTATGCAAAATGGATCCGTTCCAGAGCCCCGTTTGCATCCTGAAGTGAACGCAACCCTTGTCCACGCATCTGCACGTGTGTGGGTCATGATTCGCCACTTCCGTCCATGTGCGTGACGTCATTTTTTTTTTAAAAAAATAATTTTTATTAACAGACCAATTAAATCAAATCACATAAATTCCAAATTACAGAGCTGAATTTTAAATTTTTTGTTGGGGGTACCCATATTTCAAGTTCAAAAAGGGATCCAATCATCTTGTTGCTGCTGCTTTAATGTCCACAAATCTGTCCAAATAATGTTCACAATTCTATCCAATCCTTTCTTGTTGTTTTCCACATCTTATCTTGTTATTTTCATGTATTTTTCCTTTCTCTTTGTGACCTCTGATAGTCTCCACAAGCGGGTTGAAACAAATTGTAATCCTAAGAAAGGATGGAAGAAGATTGGAAGAAATTTAAGATTTATTTACAAAAATATTGTAATTTGGTTGAGTGCTGAATCGGATGCCAGAGCTGAAAATAACTGTCTATCACTAAACTAGATCTAAGGTTGAATTATATGCTAACTAAATTAAGATTATGAGTAAAATAATAATTTGTTTGAAATTAATTTAATAATGATGTAAGTGTATGCGGGAGGTGTGGGGAAGTCTTATGTAACAATTGAAAGATGTTAAATGGACAGTGTTGATTTGTGTTTATATAACATATGTTTTATGTGAAAAACTTTAATAAATATATATTTAAAAAAAAAAAAAAAAAAAAAAAGAAACAAATTGTAATCCTGTGTGGATTTTTCCATTCGTCCAAGAGTCATATTCAGACGGCTACCGCATTTCATCGCTTCCATAACGAAAAACACTCTTACTGTCTACTCGTTAATCTTCACAGGTCTGTCACTCCCTTTCTCAGTCCACTGAGGAGGTTTTGCACGTGACGTCATTTTAACCGTCTACGCAATGCGAGTGGCGAAACCCGGAAGTTACGCACTCCATTACTTCCGGGTTACCGCAGAGTGCAACCTGAAAATACTTAACCTGAAGCTACTTCAACCCGAGGTATGACTGTACTTTTGTGTGGGGGCCTGATTAGGGCTGTGGTGGACAGAAAGGCAGGATTAATCCTGCCACAATACAAGACAGGCACCCCCAAAAGCTGCAATTCGGCACTAAGGAAAGCTCTCCTCCTAATGCCATATTTGTGGAATAATGGGAATAATCTTGCAGTTGACATAAACTGCAGTTGACATTGCAGTTCCTCCCTATACCAGCAGAGGCACCACCTTCAACGGGTGGGGAGAACCCTCAGAGTTGGCTCCTCCCATAAGCCCTGGGGATTCTTCGCAGCACTAGAACAAGGGGTGGGGAATTTATTTCAGGACAAGTGCCACATCCCCTTCTGATCAGCCTTCTAGAGGCCATGTGTCACCGGTAGGCAGGGCCAGAGGCAAAAGTGGTTGGAGTGCTGAATGTAAATGTTACCTTTGTACTGTGCAGCAGTTTTCCATTCACACACCCCTATGTATGTATGTATCCATCCATCCAAAGAAGCAAAAGGCATTCTCAGAGTTCAAGGACGCATTTCAGCCAGGCCAAACCACTCGGGGCACAAAGCAGGACCAGTGAGTGGTATGGCCTTGGGGAGTTCCTGGGGGGGGGGGGCAGAGGGTCCTGAAGCTCCCCACTGCTGTCCTAGAAGGCCCCACTTTCTGGCCATTCTCATGTCACCAGACAAAGGTGTACCTAGGATCCTTTGCACACTTGACAAGGAGATGCCTCTCTCCACAACCAAAAGAGACCACGGACCAGAAAATCAAAAAGGTTTGTTCTTGTCACCTTTCACATTCTGCCAGTGACTTCCTCTGTGGCCATCAGGGTCAGGTCTGCTCTGCTGTCTCCCCTCCTCCTCCATCAGACAATGCGCCCCCCTCCCTCCCTTGCTGTTTTCCCTTCTGCCTCTTTCCTCCCTCACACCCTTTTTCCTCTGCTTGCAACTCTCACCCACTCTCTACCTTTGGGGCTACCTTTGATGGTGACCTGGAAACTGCAATTAATCCAGAATACGGCAGCAAGACGGGTGACTGGGAGTGGCTGCTGGGACCACATAACACCAGTCCTGAGAGATCTGCATTGGCTCCCAGTACGTTTCCGAGCACAATTCAAAGTGTTGGTGCTGACCTTTAAAGCCCTAAAGGCCTCAGCCCAGTATACCTGAAGGAGCATCTCCACCCCCATCATTCTGCCCGGACACTGAGGTCCAGCGCCAAGGGCCTTCTGGCAGTTCCCTCATTGTGAGAAGTGAGGTTACAGGGAACTACATCCTTCAGATGTGAAGGAAATAAGCAACTATCTTATCTTTAAAAGACATCTGAAGGCAGCCCTGTTTAGGGAAGTTTTTAATATTTAATGCTGTATTGTTTTTAACACTTGGTTGGGAGCCGCCCAGAGTGGCTGGGGAAACTCAGCCAGATGGGCGGGGTATAAATAAATTATTATTATTATTATTATTATTATTATTATTATTATTATTATTATTATTTTCTCTGTCGTTCTTCCCTCTGACCCCCACTGGGCGCTCAGCTCACACTTCTGATGGTGCCACTGGCTGGCTGGGGAGAGGGCCCTGCAGATTCCCACCCCAGCGACTGAATTCCTCTGCTGAGGCTTTTAGAGGAGGCTGTGTGCCTCACCCAGCTTCCCAGAGCAGCAGAGGATTGGCCTGGGGCAGGTGGGCATGTGGGCTCCGAGCAACTCTCAGCAAGAGTGGAGAGGACTAATTTTTGCTCACCTAGGTTTGTCCCTGGCACCAACCTCACCTGAAAAGGGGGCCAGTCCTTTCTTGCATGTCGACAGAACCCCTGTGACGTTTGCCTTCTGATTTGCCCCTCTGGCTTGCCCTAGAAAGTTGGTCTTCTCGCTGTTCTTTCCACCATCTCCTGTCCCCTCTTCCTAGGATTATTTACTTGCTCGATTTATTTTGGGCATTTTTTATTAACAAGCTAGCTTAGCACAATACAAACAAAAATAGCTCAGGAAGCGTCAAGGTTCTAAAATGACAGCACGAAGGGGTTTTTTAAAAAATAAATAAATATGTAAGTAAACAGGGAAATAATGGCAAATGTTAATTGTGCTGAGATTAGTATATTCTGGTGTCAGTAAGGAAATGGATAAATAAATACTTGGAAGTGCTAGAGAAATGTTCCTTGTTATGAAATATCAGCATCAGCATCATTAGCATCCTCTCGGCAGTTCTCTCTTTGGTTTCATGTAGGTAGGTGTAACACACCTCTAAAGCGGGGTTGGGGGGTGAACTTCAGTCATAGAACCATGTCATCTTCACAGTAGACCACTGACTTTGAAGTAGCTTCTCCAGACAAAGGAATTTGGGGTGTAAAGCTTTAGAGCAGGGATGGAGTGCATGTGGCCATCCAGATGTTGCTGGACTGCAGCTCTCACTTTCTGGCTAGGGCTGATGGGAGCTGGGGTCCAACCACATCTGGAGTCTTCACATTCTGGGAAATCTCTAACTCATTGAAGGTTCGAGACCCATTGGCTACCCAAACATTACATTTATTGTGTATTGAGATCTAGCAGTCCCATGCCCGGTGCTGTTCAGAAATTCCAAGAAACCAGGAAATCAGCACAGTCAGTGGTTAATCACTATGCAAAATTTGGCTAAAATCAGTGCAGTTTTAAAAAGGTTCCATCCACTATTTTGCTTCTAATTCAGCAAAGGCCCTTAGCGACTTCAATATAAAGGTTCCTGTTTGCAGGTTTAGCTTAATTTATGATTGTTTCCTTTACAAGCCATGCTCTAATTATGCTAAAGTGAATGGCAAAACCTGCAGGTTCCTGCTAGCTTGGAGTGGACCAAATACTGGATGGGTCCTCAGTTTTATCAATGGGCAAAGTAGGTTATGGACAGACCTTCAATATATCTGAATAAACATCTCACCAAGATACAACCGCAAAGCAGTAATATTTTTACAAACAACAGCAATGGAATAAACCATGGGGGAGGGGGGAAAAGAACACAAGTAAAATATGTATTCAATTTTTCCACAAACTCAAAAGTTGCTAGGGAGCAACCCCTCGCCTTACAGGCTGCCAGTACAATTATATTTACAAAGAACTGACAAGGGTTGACCTTTGCCTATTTCTTCCTGTCTGCCTTTTAGTTGTCTTGGAAAAGCCTGGTAACTTGACAGACAGATTTGATGGGCACATTTCCAGACACTGGCTGTCTCGGTGGGTGAGGGAGCCCTGTTAAGAACCAGGAAAGCTTTTAGGCATTATAGCTAAGCTCCTGTAATGAAATCTACTGTGCTGGAAGGAAGGGGAATTTTCTCCCCCACCCCACACACAGATCAGGTCATGTAGCAGTTGGTAACACACTGTTTTTTCCAGCATTTTGATTACAGCAACCCTCCACCCCACCCCACCATTCATGTCAAATAATTACAAGCAATTTCAAACCCCATTGACTGACTAGGATGGACGGTGGACCTGAAATGGCGTGGGCAGGCACAAAGAAGGGTGTGGGTGTTTTTTTTATAGAACAGAAATGCTCACACACAAGAGATCAGTGGATATGCTGGTCCCACATGTGAATCCTCACCAATGTGCAGCCTTGTTGCACACCTGCAGAATAGGAATGGGTTGAACAACACATATGTCATATGTTGTCCGGCTTCTTCTTCTTCTTCTTCTTCTTCTTCTTCTTCTTCTGTGATCACTCGTAGCTGAGTAAGATTGTCTTCCATGAACACAGTTTTAATAGTGAGTCCGTAAGTGACTATGGAGGCCAATTCTGGATCCACACATCCTTCCACAGTGTGGACATAGGTTTCCAGGCAGGAGTTGACCACGGTGTGGATATGCCAAGCGTGCCTTCCTCTTACCATTTTTCTCCCTTACATCCTGAGTTCAAGTCTCTTCAAAACCCATGACACCTTTGGTAAAGGCTGTTCTCCAATTGGAGCGCTCACAGGCAAGTATTTCCCAATTGTTGGTGTTTATACTACATTTTTTAAAGATTTCCCTTGAGACAGTCTTTAAACCTCTTTTGTTGACCACCAGCATTACGCTTTCCATTTTTAAGTTCGGAATAGAGTAGTTGCTTTGGAAGACAAAATGACCAGTCCAACAAAGTTGATGTTGAAGAATCATCGCTTCAACACTGGTGATCTTTGCTTCTTCCAGTACACTGGTATTAGTTCACCTGTCTTCTCAAGTGATGTGTAAATTTTTTCAGAGACACCATTGATGGAATCTTTCGAGGAGTTGGAGATGGTGTTTATAAGTGGTCCATGTTTCACAAGCATACAGTACGGTTGGTAGTACAATAGTTTTGTAAACAAGCATTTTGGTTTCACTGTGAATGTCCCAGTCCTCAAACACTCTGCACTTCAAATAGGAGAAAGCTGCACTCGCAGAGCTCAGGCGATGCTGGATTTTGGCATCCATGTCGGCCTTGTGGAAAGATAACTGCTCAGGTAGGAGAAGTGATTGACATTTTCCAACATTACACCATTGAGTTGGATTTGTGATGCTGCAGAGGGGTTATTTTGTATTTGTTGGTGCAGCACTTTGGTTTTTTGGATGTTGAGTGATAGGCAGTAACTGACCAGCGAGACACAATGCATCAGGAAGATTTTGGGTATCAAATGGCAGGACAGAGTTTCAAACAAAGATGTGATCTCCCAAGCCCACATTCCCAGCACGTTTGCACTCCTGCCTCAGCGACATCTATTCTGGCTGGGTCATGTCCACAGAATGGAAGATGGCAGGATCCCCAATGATGTTCTCTATGAGGAACTGGCTTCAGGCAGCAGGCCCATTGGCAGAACAACTCTGCATTACAAAGATGTCTGTGAATGTGACATGAGGGTTGGCAACATCAACCCCGTGTGGGATTCCGTGTGGGAATCCTTTGCACACAACCGCACTGCCTGGAGACAGTCAGTCAGGCTATGTATCCGTAGCAATGGCCAGAGGAGGAATGACCACTGGGAAGAACACAGAGAAAAGAAATGCCATGATGCATCTTCAGCAGCTCAACCGGGCGTCTTCATCTGCCCCAGCTGCAACAAAACCTGTCTCTCCTGTATCAGTCTCTACAGCCACAGCAGGCGCTGCAGCCTTCCAACAGTTTGACTTCACCCCCAAGGGTGCACTCCTGTGCTGCCAAATGCAACAGTTCTTTGCAAGGATATCAGGACAAAAGGAATGAGGAGGTGGAAGGGGACAGTTTTATTAACAAACAAACATACAAAGCATAACATAAAGCATACCCAACAGGGGCCACCCAATCTCCCCTTCAGCTGCCCAGAGTGCCAGGTAGAGCAGCAGAAGAAAGACCCGACCATCAGTCTCCCAGCATCAGGTCCTTTGATCTGGGCAGAAGCTCACCGGGCCCCTCCCACCTATGGCTTTTATAGCCTGCCTTGATGTAATCAAGTGCACCTGGCATTACTCATGATTAATACAGAGCAGCTGAGAGTCTCCCACTACCTGCAGCCGGCATCCAGCCAGCACTTGCAACACAGAAAAACCCAATAAACTCCCGACAGGTGTGTGAAACACCAGAATCAAACTGGGGGTGTTAAAGGGAAAGGAACATGCCACCTAACTCCTCGAAATACAATTGTCGTCCGCATTTCCACTACAACTCCTCCATTGTCTCCCGAGACAGACAGATGCCAACATACCACATGTGATAAGAGGGCCAATGAACAGTCTGGGAATACTAATTTTATGGCATCATTGCAGGCCTAGGGGCATAGGAAGCTACTATTGGTCCATCCAGGTCAATATTGTCTATGCTGACTGTGAGTGACTCTCCAGTATTTCTCAGCCTTAACTGGTGATTCTGGGGATTGACACTGAGATCCACCACTGAGCTACAGCTAAATGAGTATTGACATGATCTATAACTGGATGGGAGACCATTGAGGTTTCTCTTTCTCCGGTTCCCCTTTCCAAAGTCTAGCATAAGCCTTTCCCTCAGAAATGAGTAACTGATGTCCCCTCATTGCTCTGGCTAGCCAATGAGGAGTTCTTGACACTTTCAAGAGTTACTATGGTTTGTAACCTGTGGTCTTCCAGATGTTGTTGGATTGCAGCTCTCATAATCCCTATACACTGTTCATGGGCCTGAGAGTATCCCCATCCTTGGCATAGAGGAAACTGAAGCAAGAGGGAAACAGCTAAGCAAAGGATGGATATATTTAAGGAACCTGTTAGAGCTGGTCATTGAGTCCCTCTTCTGTATTCTCCAGAAACAAGTTTTCAGCATTCCCAAACTTTTCCCAGGTTTCATCCCCTTGCCAATAAGTGACATGGACAATTCCAAACAGGCTCCAGGCATCACCGGAGCAACATGAAAAACCTTGGCCAGTATTTGCACCTTTCAAATGACTGAAACTTTCTTTGGTAATAGCATTAAAAAACACAGCTACATTAGAGCAGCTCCCTCCCCCCTCTCCTCCCCATCTCAGCATAAGCATTTGAAACTATACGGCCATTAGAAATGAACAGTCTGTCGAATTAAAGGTTGTGCAATTAATTAAGTGCAAATTCTGTAAAGCTGGACCAAGGAGAAAATTCATCACGGCTATGAAATATGACCTCTCGTGTCCAAAAGACAAATATGTTTAAACAAATTATGAAAATTGATGACAAAATTACTGGTGGCAAAATGCACACAGAGCAAATATAAGACAGCTGTACTTTGATTCAGCATGGTCGCTTCGCCCTTACAGAACTCATGATTCATTATCTCCACTGCCTTGTAGAACTTTTCCTAGTTAATTTCTGCTCTTCAGCATTGATAGCAAAAGTTCTTCGTAGTGGCTGGCTGGCAATTTCCCATCTTCTTTTCAAAGTTAGAGATTCAATCATGTATACATTCGACTTCGATGTCTTGGTGATGCAATCAGTGTCAGCTGGGAATGCCACAAAACCATCTCTCTAGTCTGGTAGGATAATTCACACTCCCTGAACAAGGTCTGTCATAATGAAATCTCCTCGCTATCATGAATCTGCCCAGAATGCACTTCGTGACAATTAACTTAGTTGGCTAATCTTGCATTTCTGTTTCTTTTATTTTAAAGAAAATTATATATGTATGTTTGGCAAAGGGAATCTTTTTCATTCCAAGTACCAAATTCTTTCTTTTGAGCCATGTTCAGGAACCACATGCCTGTGGTGGGTGGGGCCACAGCAAATGTGTGCAAAGGAAAAATACCTGAGACATTTTTTAAAAGTAGGCTAAGGGCCTCAAGACATTTTGGCACCTGAGGTGGACCCCAAAATGGTGTCCCACCTCCCTGCCAGGGAAGAAGGAGTGAGGAAAGATCTACATGAGGAACAAGGGGGTGAACAATGATCAACATCGGGATCTAATGCTCCTGTGAATCCGGCCACCTGAGGCTGTCATCTCACCTTGCCTCATAGGTGGGCTGGCCCTGAATAAAGATCTACATCGGGATCTGCTGCCCCTGTGGATTCTGTCGCCTGAGACTTTTGCTTCACCTTGCTTCATAGGTGGGATGGCCCTGAGCAGGCTACATTCCAACCATGCAGAGGTTTCTATCCAGTCACACCTCACACCCCTCTTCATCCTTCAACCAGACAAACAAGAGATATTGTCAGAGTTCAATGACACATTCCAGCTAAGCCAAAACAGGGTTGGTGAGGAGGTTTGGCCTCAGGAGGAGGCATGGCAAGAGGCCTCCCACCCCTGATCTACATCTACATTTTTTTTATCTGGACTTAGTCATACATAGAGTAAAGGTAAATGTAAAGGGACCCCTGACCATTAGGTCCAGTCATGACCGACTCTGGGGTTGCGACGCTCATTTCGCTTTATTGGCCGAGGGAGCCAGTGTACAGCTTCCGGGTCATTTGGCCAGCATGACTAAGCCGCTTCTGGCGAACCAGAGCAGTGCACGGAAACACCGGTAACCTTCCCACCAGAACGGTACCTATTTATCTACTTGCACTTTGACATGCTTTTGAACTGCTAGGTTGGCAGGAGCAGGGACCGAGCAACAGGAGCTCACCCCATCATGGGGATTCTAACCACCGACCTTCCGATCGGCAAGTCCCAGGCTCTGTGGTTTAACCCACAGCGCCACCCGCATCCCATACATAGAGTAGAACAATTTAAATCAATTGGACTAACTTAAATCCTATTAATTTCAGTGGATCTGCTCTGGCTAAGTCTATATGCATCCTATAATCTTGCCTTCATAGTTTGTATCAGTTGGTGGTGTAGAAAAAATTCTGCAAATAAAGAAGCCCTGAACAATTGCTATGGAAACCCTGGGCAAAGGATTCTGGGACATGTTTTAGGAGGTACACTCATCTTACACAGAGCACTAGTAGGCCTCACCATTGCCCCACTTGAGCTGAGAACATGACTGAGAATATTATTGAAAACAACTATTCTAGGGCAGTGTTCTTCAACCGTAGATGCTTCTTCTTCTGGACATCAATCATACAAGAAATATGCAAAATAACTAAGCAAGTCTTAGAAGTCACCCCAGAACTGGCCCTACCAAACATCTTCCGAGGTAATAATGCCCACTCACAGCACAAAGAGCCCATAACACAGCTACTCTCAGCAGCCAGAAGCATCATAGCCAGACACTGGAGAGACATGTCAGGAGTATAGCATAGACCAATGGTATCCAATAGTATGGGAAACAGCCTTACTAGAAAAACTAACCAATAAACTGAAACAGACATGGGGACAAGTAGAAGAAGACACATTCACCCTGATATGATTCCCCTTTATCACATACAGTGGTACCTCGGGTTACAGACACTTCAGGTTACAGGCGCTTCAGATTACAGACTCTGCTAACCCATAAATAGTACCTCGGCTTAAGAACTTTGCTTCAGGATGAGAACAGAAATTGCGTGGCAGCGGCATGGCAGTGGTGCGAGGCCCCATTATCTAAAGTGGTACCTCAGGTTAAGAACAGTTTCAGGTTAAGAACGGACCTCCAGAACGAATTAAGTTCTTAACCCGAGGTACTGTACATAGACAACAACAAGAATCCGCCAACAGCATACGGCTGACCTGACCCAAACACATACACACACACCCCACTCACACATAAAAACAAATTTCACTACAGCCAATCAAAGACAACCAACCACACCCTAGGCCACACCCAACCTCTCTCACCACCAAAGAAATACAACAAGCGAATAGTAAAGAGAACCCACACAAGTGACGCTGACACAAAACCCCACACATACACTAAGTAGTAGTATTGAAGCATTGCCACCCGACCCCACCCCACTCACCATCCCCTTCCCCCTCTTTCCCCTTTTCTTCCTAACCTAACATTGTAAGGAGCACTAATGTCTCACAACAATGAGCACTCACATTTTACATTATGGGTGCCCTTCGCCGGATCGCATGTGGTGCTCCAGTTCCCAGGGTGCTTGCTGGCAAACAGGGGCTGGCTTGCCTCTCATTGTTAATTTTTGGAGGTTCACACCCAGCCTCAGTAATCAATTTTCTTGCTGGGAGGTGGGGCCAGCCCCATTCATAAATAGGGGCTGGAGCCGACAATAGCCAGGCAGTCAGCTCTGGAGATTCACCCTTCCTACCCTCCCTTAGTTTAATGTTTTCTTGTTTGCAGGTTAACTTTTTCTTCCTGTTTCGTGGGTGTTGCTACGGTCTTTGACTGGTTACTGTTGAAGGACCAGGAAGAATTTTTCCTGCATTGGCAGGCTTTGTCTTCCCCGTAGCAATTCGTCACAACTTTGGCGGTTATGGCCTTGGGTGGAATCCTTTAATATTTTCTTCCCTATATGGCGGGTGTGTGTGTGTGTGTGTGTGTGTGTGTGAAGTGGTGACTCACCCCCCATGCAGCGGCGATTCCAGGGTCCCCTCTTGAAGGGGTTATATATATGGGTGTCACTGGCCATACACTGAAAGGTCGTCAGTGAACTACCCTGTGTGAGGGGAGATGGGCTGGGCTGCCTGCTACACTTACGTCTCGCAGAGTACCCCCATATCCCATTTACCCTGATGAGCCCCAGTTCCCCCCGGCTGCGGGGCTGGGAGGGATACACCCCCAAGGCCTAAGCCAAGGTCTTCCTACATTCAGAAGTTTAATAAAGTTGTGGCCTAATTTTAATTCCATATAAATTCAGAGTCTTTATTCCTTCCTTATGATCCCTGGGGGCTGGGGCTGTCACCGCCTGGTCACGCAAATGAAACTGATCTGTAGAAAATGCAACTTGAAAAAAGAGACAATGCACATATTTTTGTAAACGAAGAAATCTTTAATAAAAAATATATTTAAAAAACGCACATAGATGCTGCTGAAATACGACTCCCATCTTCCCCAGCCTCTGGCCCTTGTCCTGGAGATCCAAGGTTGCTGCTTAAATCTCACTTCAGTGGAGTTTAGGCTGCAATCCTAACCATCCAAACTTGCTTGGGAATAAGCCCCATTGACCTCAGTAGGGCTTAGTTATGCGTAGACATGTGCTCAGTTGCAACGCTACAGGATCGAAACATTTCTGTCTTCTAAGAGACAGCATGTGAGACATGGAGCCCTGATTCGTTCTGCGGCAAGAGTTGTCCTTCTTTACTTTGAAGAGAGATATTCCAGCCCATCTGGAGATAAAACATTTAAGAACAACATGAAATTTGGAAGTTCAAACTGAAAACAAAAGATGCGTAAGTCTCATATTCCTCCCCCGCACAATAACTACACATATATGTGTTGTCCTTATGCCAACTTTTGCCTATTAGTATATTAGTAACCAATGTAAGATAGAAACAATTATTATATGCAGTTTATAAGTTTAGGTGATTTCCCTGTTTTTTCATGCAACATGAGAACTAGAGGACATCAGATGTCCGAAAAACCTCTTTGATTAAGTATTCAGAGGAACCAAGCCTGCCTCTCTCTTTTTTTCAAGTAGCAATTTACGGCTGCAAAAATGTTGCTGCAAATTTTGAATTGGCAAAATGCACTGCAGGTATAAATCAGAACCCTCTCACTGCTAAGTATTGCATATAATTTGTGCACACTGTCACAGTGTTCGAGGTGCAGCAAGTAACTAAATCATGCTATATTAACAATGTGCGAACTGCTTTCAGAAATCCCCAAATCGGCAACCACAGTTAATATAAAGGAAAATTCAGGCTGATATACCATATATCTCCATTTATTGCATAGGCATTCCATATGGGTGCTTGTGAATCAGTTGAAGCTCAACAATAACAAAGCTGAACTAAAGCAGCAGTTCCATTCATTATTCAGTGCCTGCTCCCCCCCAAGTTTCTCATGGCCATTAATTTCCGTGGGTCTACTCGTGAGAAGAGCCTGGTTGGATACAATGCTCAAGGCAGTGTACATACCCCCTCATGTTTTCCTTACAGTAATCCTGTTTCCTGTGCTAGTCACAGAAGATTGTGAACATAATACATATATGCACATGTGTCATCTATCTCTCCTTCCATCCATTCCAGCTTTCCCTTCCTTTCTTCCAAGGAACTCAAGTTGGCGTACAAAATCCTCTGTCCTTTTATCCTCCCAGTAACCCTCAGAGATAGTATAGGGAGGCAGCCAGTGATAAGCTTCTTGGCAGCTTGGGAATCTGAACCTGGGTCTCCCCAGTCCAGCACTCTAACCATTACACCACACTACCTTAAAAATGTGGAACCCTGGATTTTTGAGACCACAGTTGTCTTTGTTGCTAGTTGAAGTCAGTAGGCATATTCTAACACCAATTTAAGAATGCAAAATGGGGGGGGTGCAGGGAAGCAATGGTTTTACAGCTTTGGATCGTGGCCAGGAATATTACTGTCTCAAAATAGTATCGGAGAAGCAAGCCATTTTGGCACAACACACACAGGAATCAAATGAATACGGCATAAATAAAATGCTTTGCAAGTGCATTATACTGCACGTTTTAAAAGGTTTTCTTTAAGGCTTCGCCACAAGAACTGGGAGACAAGCATCTTAATCTCTCCCTGTTTTTTCTTCCCCCTTATCTGTCTCAAAGTCACAGCAGTGCTTCAACTTGCCATCTCCTCTTTTATAACTGATCTCGTAATAAGTCACTCCGAGATGAGTGTAATCATACTACAATGTGCAGTTAGGATAATGGACGGCTTGGGCTCTATCACTTCTCTGCATCTTGAGGATTTCGAGGTATGCCTTGGAGGAATGCATTAGATGCTATGGTTAATTAACTAATTTACTCAATCAAGTTTAACAGTGGTTTTAACTTTAATGGCGCCATTACATTTTAATATGAAAATAACAGGCTGTGTTTCTGGCAGTCCCCACAGCCCGCCTCCCCTGTACCATCCACTTAACAACTTGATTCTGATTTGTGAGCCTTTACACCCATTTATAATGTCAAGTGCTTGTAATACAATATACCTCCTGAATCCATTACTGGTGTGGACCTTCTGGAAATGGATGCTGAAGTTTTATGACAGGTTCTCGACACTGTGTGTTCAGGGGGGCAAGGGTTAGAATACCTCACCGGGAGACGGTGTTGCAATTGCACAGAGGACCCAAGGCATGGGGCTTTATCCCTGGGTTGTGAGAAGACTCATCCACCTTCAACTGTCTTATACCCTTGCAGAAGAATGGAAGAGGAGGACAACTTCAGGAGACATCAGAGGCCACATGAAATGAGGTTGGGGCCAGAGGTTGCCCATCTGTGGCTTTGGAGCAGGGTATGGGGAGCAAAGGGACGCGGGTGGCGCTGTGGGTTAAACCACAGAGCCTAGGACTTGCCGATCAGAAGGTCGGTGGTTCGAATCCTCGTGACGGGGTGAGCTCCTGTTGTTCGGTCCCAGCTCCTGCCCACCTAGCAGTTCAAAAGCACGTCAAAGTGCAAGTAGATAAATAGGTACCACTCTGGTGGGAAGGTAAACGGTGTTTCCGTGTGCTGCTCTGGTTCGCCAGAAGCGGCTTAGTCATGCTGGCCACATGACCCAGAAGCTGTATGCCAGCTCTCTCGGCCAATAAAGCAAGATGAGCGCCACAACCCCAGAGTCGGTCACGACTGGACCTAATGGTCAGGGGTCCCTTTACCTTTATGGGGAGCAAAGGGGGAAATAAATTGGGGTTTTCTTTCAAAATCAGGGTGGGGAACATGTGGCTCTCCTGATGTTGCATTTTGATGAATACTTATCCCTAATATATGCATCTCTGTACACATTAATTGGACAAAGAACTGCACCACAAAATTCCGAGACGTGTAGCATTTAAAGGATAAACATGTTTTGGTTTATGCATGAGTTCAAAAAGTGGAAATTAAGGCCATTTCTCATTAAAATACAAACAAAACCCAATTCATCCCCCATCCTTACTCCACATAACTATAAACCACACAGGAATTTTTGTATAGTCAAGGAAATGACCCTGATGCCTTTAGAGTCACCCAAACAGAAGTCCTCAAAGATAATTAGTGAGTGAGTCCTCAGAAAAGGCACAGACATTATGTTTTTGAAGCAAGTTTGAAACAAAAAGAATGTGTGCCCATGTATTGTTTGGTATTGCAAAACAGGAAATATGTTATTATCATTGAAGAGCAGCTTTGATCTAGCCACTTAAGAACATAAGAAGAGCCTGCTGGATCAGGCCAACAGTCCAGCTCCCTGTTCTTCAAATGCCTGTGGGGAACCTGTGAGCAGGACCCAAGCACAAGAGCACCCTTCCACTCAATGGTATTCAGCAACTGGTATTCAGAAGCATTCGTGGGGTGCCATGGCTTAGTTGGTCAAAGCACCTGTCTAGTAAACAGGAGATCCTGGGTTCAAATCCCAGTGGTGCCTTCGTGTTTCCAAATTGATTCTTTTTTTAAGAGCCAGTGAGGGGTAGTGGTTAAGAGTGGTGGACTCGTAATCTGGTGAACCGGGTTCGATTCCCTGCTCCTCCACATGCAGCTGCTGGGTGACCTTGGGCTAGTCACATTTCTCTGGAGTCTCTCAGCCTCACTCACCTCACAGAGTGTTTGCTGTGGGGGAGGAAGGGAAAGGAGATTGTTAGCCACTTTGAGACTCCTTCGGTTAGTGATAAAGCGGGATATCAAATCCAAACTCTTCTTCTTCTTCATGCCTCTGACCGCTTGGAACTACTTACCAGCGATTTACCCATCCCATAAACGTCATGCTGTGCCAAATCAGTCATTTTGCAGACAATGCCTTTTTGTTTTGTTTTGTCCAGCAAAGAATCACAGAGTTGTAGAGCTGGAAGTGACCCCATCTAGTCCAACCCCTTGCAATGCAGGAATCTTTTGGCCCAATGTGAAACTCGAACCCACAACTCTGAGATTAAGAGTCTCGGGCTCTATCAACTGAGCTATACACAAAGACACTGTTCCCTAAAGGAGTAGACTGAATGCTTAGGATCCCCCATTTCGACTGCAAATATTCTGGGGAAGAAGATCCAGTACTGAGAGCAGACAGGGGACGTGTAAACCCAAGAACAAACTTTGGTTACAGCTTGTGGTTTGTCCAGAGCGACTCAAACCACGAGCCTGGGTTCAGATGACGAAGCGTGGCTTAGCTCACAGCTGCAGGACTGGGAGAGGAGCACAGCAGCTGGTTTCTCCAAGACCCTTAAGGCTTACAGATTCACACGTAGCCATGGTTTGACTTAGTGCTACAGGTGAATCAGTTCATTGACCAGCCCATGGAGAACTGTGAGCTTCATAGCTGTATTTGTCCCTGGTCTCACTACATCCAAATGCAGGCCCCCTAGTCACTGTGCCACTCCAGTTTTTCAGAGCTGCTTGCGCCTAACTTCTCCTGTGTCATGGTTTGTGACAGAACGATCTTTGTAAAGCAATTTTAGCATGTGATGTCTTCTTGCTTGACATATCAGGTGTGCAGCCCCAGAGCCTGCCTTTGAAATATACCAACCTAATCATTCCATACTCTGATCCTTAACTGGATGTGCTTAGCTTTGGCGTATCCATCCCACTGAGCTGTCTCCTCTTGTCTATTTGTGTCTATTTCATTCTTCATGGAGCCATTAGAACACACTGGTGGTCACTTCTTGTTAGAAGAATATGCTGTGTCCATCTCTCTGCTTTCAGAACATTTATCGTTTCTGTCGCATTGTCCTGTTCCACACATCCTCATTATAGGTAGCTTCTGTCTTCTTCTTTTTTTGTCATACTCAGCAGTGAAATGCCCTCAAATGATGCTTGGCTTCATTATGACTTCTTCCTTTATTTTGATCTCCAATCCTTATTGAAAAAAGCATTTCCATCTTGTGGAAATAATTATCAGGAGATGGGGAGAAACATAAAATTCCATTTGTTGCCTGAAGATATTCAAGGTTCATAGAGCAACCTGAGCATCAGTTATGGTGAATTGTATTGTGTATCTTAGCAGGATGTTAAAGCAATAACATTCATATTTTTGTTCCAGTCTGTCTTAAGTTTCTTTAAGTTGTGATTGCAGGGGTCATTTTGCATTTCTTTATTCCAGTCATTTAAAAGTGATTCACAGAATCATAGAATTTGGAAGGGACCCCAAGGGTCATCAAGTCCAACCTCCTGCAATGCCGGAATCTCAACTCAACCGTCCATGACAGATGGCCATCCAACCTCTGCTTAAAAACCTCCAAGGAAGAAGAGCCCACAACCTCCCAAAGGAGTCCATTCCACTGTCAAACAGCTCTTTCCATCAGAAAGTTCTTCCTGATGTTTAGTTGGAATCTTGTTTCTTGTAATTTGAATCCATTGGTTTAGGCTGTACCTTCCAAAGCAGGAGAAAACAAGCTTGCTTCAACTTCCCTGTGACAGCCCTTCATATATCTGAAGATGGATATCTCGGTCTCCTCTTCTCTAGGCTAAACATACCTGTAGCGTTTGCCCGTTCATTTGAAAAATGTCTGTACAGGGGGAGAGAAAGGGTTAATATGTAAACCAATAGGAAAGCCGGAGGCGGAGCCTACCTGTATATAAAAGGGCTTAGCCTGAAGTTTGAGTTAGTTGTGGGTAGTTGGTTGGTTTTAGTGGGTTGGTTGGTTGGGAAAGGCAGTTGGAAAAGCAGTTGGCAGGCAGTTGGAAATAGAGAGACAGTTAGTGCAGTGGGTTCTTGTGTGAGGGGAGGTAGAAGAGATAGAGACAGGATAAAATAAGACTAAGAAGGTAAAGAGTAACAACATTTGGAATGCAGTTAAAGTTTGTGTCTGAAATAAACTACACTCTTCTGAGAAACTGACTGAGACTAAGTGATTTACTGGTGAGGACCTGGTTGGTAGCAGCAGATTAGTGGTATATGGGTCAATAGTCCATGGGACGACCAGGGGCTCCGTACGAATGCCACAATACCAAAATCCCCCAATCATTTCTCATAAGGCTAGGGTTCCGCACCTTCGATTGTCTTGGTCAATCTCCTCTGCATACTTTCCAGCTTGTCAATATCCTTCTTAAATTTTGGCACCCAGAACTGGTCACAGTACTCCAGGTGGGGTTTAACCGAGGCAGAATACAGAGGTACTATTACTTCTATTCTATGTTAATGTTTGATCCATTGCTACTGAACAGTATTAAAAGCCACTTGTGTGAACGAGCATCAGATCGTCAGATGACACAAAACTGGGGTGGAACGCAAAATGTTAACAGAGTAAATTGGAATTTTAAAAGTCCTGGGTAAATTGTAGTGCTGGGCTACAGCCAACAGAATAAAAAATAAGGATGACCAATATGATATATTATACTTAGGAAAGGAAAACCATATGTGCAGATACAAAACTATGGTTAACTGGCTAGGCAGATAGAGGTGTTACAGTAACTTGCCAACTGAGTCAACAATGGGAAATGGTAAAAAAAAGGGGGGGGCAAATGCTATTTTGGGATCCATTTGCAGAAATAGCATATACAAGAAATGGAACATGATAGCTCCTGTGCTCAGCATTGTTCAGTTTTTGACTCATAATAAGAAAAAGGTTTATATATTTGAAAATGGTTCAGGGGAGACTAGCAGATATGATAAATGGTTTAGGAAGAATAACATATAAGAAAGTGTTGAATGAACTGTGTATGTTTAGTCTCAAGCAGAGAAGACTTTTGAAGTGATAGGAGGAATGATGATCTTTCACAAAAAAAGGTCTTTTTCAAAACTTGCTATTAAAAAAAAGACACCGATTGAATTACGGGCTCTTAGGCTAAGTCTATACAAACAGCAGATGATATGGTAAAAGTATAGTACTGTTTTACCCTCTTTTAGTTGAGAATTTGGGAACAGGCTGCGGCTCAGTGGTAGAGCATCTGCTTGGCATCCCAAAAGGCCCAGATTCAATCTCTGACATTTCCAGGTAGCGCTGGGACAGAGCCCTGCCTGAGACCCCAGAGAATTGCTGCCAATTGTATAGAAATGATAGAGCCACATGGGCCAATAATTTGACTCAGTATGAGGCAATGTCCTATAATGCTAATCAGCTTTCTGCAACCTGGTACCTTCTAGGTGTTTAGGACTACAACGCCCATCAGCACCAGCCACCTGTGTGTTTCTTTCCATTAAACATTCCTCTAAAATGCTGCAGCCTTCCCATTTCCCAGCACCTTCTGACCTGATAAAAAGCTCATGGGAGGAGTTACCTGAGCTTTAATAGAAATATGAGAAGCCAGGAAGGCTGGCTATGAAACCTCAGATAAGGGAGGGGGAGAGAGGGAGTGACTGTAATTAAAAAGTCCTTTAACAATGAAGTGCTATCAGGCATATGGTAGGCAACTTCCCCTAGCTTCCTGCACTTATGGTAAATCCCAGCTGAAATATAATGGGATATCATTTCCTGGAAGACTGAGCACCCAGGAAGGCTGCAGGATGCAGATCACCAGAGAAATGATCTGAAATATGAAAGGACAGCCACAAACCTCCTCAACCACCTTGAATGTTGTTAGCACAAGCCCTGATAACATTTTACTAAGAGGAAACTGACACAAGAGTGTGTAATCTGAGGAGAAAAGAACAGAGAGGTTTTGTCCTTCTCGGTTCAGGCCTTGTACATAGCAGGGAGCCATTCAAGTAACTAAACATACAGAGCAAAGTTCTCTCTGAACCTTACAGCCAACCCAATTATATGTCAGATCAGTAAACCTCATGCCACTTTGCCTGGTTGCCAAGCTACACCTTCACCCTCCCTCTTGGGTAGTTGACTAACACCAAGCATAGAATTAACCCTCAAGTCACACACTGAATGATCTCTGCTTTTGCACTCCCAGCAAAGTAGGACGCCTCACTCATGAGCACTATCCTCTTTGATAAGTTTTGAATGCAGTTTATTTTTTCATTGATGATCAAGGGGGAAATGTGGAATAATTTTTCAACACAGCAATAGCTGTGAACGTTACCGGCCATTATTTATTTATTTATTTTTAGAGGCATGTTGTCATAATGTGTGTACTGAGAAGTGTCAGGAACCCATGATCTTGCCAGGGAGCTTTCATTCTCCTTTTTTCGGTCCGTGTCAACTTCTGATTCAGCTCTTTAATATCTAAGCAAATTAGAGATTGAAGTGATCTGAGGGTTTGTTATCCCAGAAGAGCTGACTGCATAAAATGTCACAATCTGTTCCATGCCAGAAAGCCCACCAGGGTTGGTTTCCCATCAGCTTCCATGTCTGGTGCCCATGATAGTGCTGTGGCCAATATCACATCCATCCACTCTTTGAAGTTGGTGGGAAAACAGAACATGTCATTTTCTAGGAATGAACTCTTGGCATCTTTTACGTGCCGTGAATTAATTTGATTAAAGGAAGAAAAGGAAAGAGAACCCAAAGCAAACAAAACAAAGCAAATCCTGCTCCTCTGGTTACTGTTACCGTTCTCCTTACAAAGATCTACAAGTCATGTTGCATTTGTGGAAGGCTCTTTAAATGCAGATCTGTCGACCTGCACAAGAGCAGGCCCATATTCACAGAAAGAGCTAATAGCAAAATCCTCACATTTTATTTTTAAAAGCCTTTCCAGAACTGATTTGTGTTTGAGATGATTTACAAAATACAAATAGGTTTTGGCAGACACCAACTTAAATTGACTGCTCTCGATCACAAATTAATATTAACCAGAGCTTGTCAGTTGCTAAATATTTATTTTAGGGATACATCCAGCCTTTGCTTTCATGAAGGTTAAGCTGTAATCTTTGGCTTGTCAGTTCCAGGATATAGAAGTGGATAAATCACGCACTCTTGAACTGATAGATGTCAGAACTGCTGTATACAAATGGAGGGAGATGTCAATGAACACCCCAGTTTACGTTACATTTACTATAAACATTGACATTCCTTTGCACTGAGACCATTTGCTGGCTAAGCAGTCACAGCTTCTCCAGCTTTGATGCTTTTTGTGCTCAATCAGGTTCTAATGATTTCGGATGCTTGCAATTAATGAAGCATTAGATTAATTGGTTGAGTACAGTGAGACGGGCTTTGGAATTGGGTCAGAACCACAGACAACCTATTACACAAAGTGACAGTAATCACCGGAGGCAAAACAGTGAGAAAATGAATTAATGATTTTACTCACTTCACCCTCTCATACTGGGCAAAATTTTGCAGTTGTCCAGCATTTGCACCCAGCACAACTGGGGAGCAATAGAGGAATGGAGAGGAACACCCAGGGGTATGTGAACGTCACAGTTCTGCAGAACTGCAGAAAATGTGCAAACATAGTATTGGGCACAACACTGTAAGAATCTCTGGTTTGGATTTTTAAGCACATCAAGTTTCTAGCCCTTAGAGTGCAAAGATACCCTTGAAAGTATATGCCTGGTGAAGCAGAGGAAGTACTGAATACATACAATGCAGTCACATAATATGCATGTTTAACTTGCACAACTTCAATGGTGTGTGCTTGGCTGCAGCACCTGCAAAAGAGGTGAGGAACATTTGACAGCCCAACAAATTGTCGGATCTAGAGTTCTCATGAATGGAAGCCTGCTCATGGGATGCATCTGCTGGAAGAAGAGGAATATGTATTTTTTGTAAGTTCCTCCCACCTTTGTCCCCTGGTCCAGGGTTGAGGAAGCATCCAAGGCAATATGGAAGGGAGCACTCGGATCTTTAGGAGCAATGGAGAAATAGCAAAAATTGCAGCCCTCACTTCTGCCAGTGGGAGTTTCAGCTGGATCTCAGTTCCCCAGCTCCCCTATTCATGGAAGACTTCCACCAGTGGAAAGAGCTCTTCTGTTTGCAGAACAACAGGAAAAGGCCATAGCTCAGTGGTACAGTATCTGCTTTGCAGACAGAAGGTCCTAGGTTCAGTCCCTGACACTTCCAGGTAGAGCTGGGAATATTCTGATTCTGGAAACTTGCTACCAGACATTATAGAAAATAATGAGCTAGACGGACCAACAACCTGAGCCAGAATAAGGCAGCTTGTTATGTTTTTATGTATGTTCCTAAAAGCTCTGGATCAAATCAAGGTAGTTTTGAGTGCTCACTGGAAGGACAGATCCTGAAGCTGAGGCTCCAATACTTTGGTCTCCTCATGAGAAGAGAAGACTCCCTGGAAAAGACCCTGATGTTGGGAAAGATGGAGGGCACAAGGAGAAGGGGACGACAGAGGACGAGATGGTTGGACAGTGTGCTCAAAGCTACCAGCATGAGTTTGACCAAACTGCGGGAGGCAGTGGAAGACAGGAGGGCCTGGCGTGCTCTGGTCCATGCGGTCATGAAGAGTCGGACACAACTAAATGACTAAACAACAAAGTTTTGATTTTTAGCTTTTGCATAAGATTCACAACCCTGCACTAAACAAATTAAACAAACAGAGGATCTTTGTTAGCGTAGCTCTGTTGCATATATTATTAATTGATTAATCAACCCATTAATTAAATTTGTATACTGCTCTTCATCTGTAGATCTCAAAGCAGTTCACAGCATAAAAATACAAGATGAAAACACAAAACACAGAATAAAAACAAGAACAAAAATATTAAAACCAAGAACAAAATAGTAGGAAGAGTACAGTATTTTCCTTGGGTAAGCCAAGTCCCTCTGCTAAGTTATCTTCTGAAGCCAATGCCTCTTAAAAAAAGAAAAGAAAATCATGTACCATCCAGGGCATGATAGCGAAATGATTAACAATACTTCAGAAGCACTGGAAGGAATAATCCCAGCATCAATATATGATCATGTAGGCTTGATAGAAACACCACGGTAGCCATCTTTTAGGAATTTTACATAAGGACATTTAGTCCCAGTTGATCGTTCAGGTTCTTCAGTTCTGACAGTGTGACGAGTTATCATGAGGAGGTGGATGGCAGTTTAGCTGCATCTGTAATTTGAAGAGAAAATTAACCCTGAGCATGCAATATCTGTTGACTGCATTCTCCCACAGAATAGGGACTCTAATCAGCTTCTCTGTCACATTGTGTGATGGGAAGAGAGCGAGTTTGCTGTGAAATCTGGTGTATTTACAGTGGCAGCGACTGCTGCAGCTTGCAACGCATACGCTTCCTTGACAGAAGAACACATCATTGCCAAGCAACCTTTCCTACAGATGTGTGGGATTTCAGTTTGCCACTAGTCCCAGCCACATCAGGTGTGCTGACTAGGGCTGGTGGGAGATGTAGTCCAAAACATCTGGAGGAAAGTCAATGAGATAACCCAGGTGGAGGCCAGAAAGAAATCCTGATAATACAAAACAGTATATAATATGAGGCAAAACAAACAAAGAGGTTTTGTCTTCCTTACTTTAGATCTTGTTTACAGCAGGGGAACTTTCAACCAAATGTCCAGAGGAAAATTTCCTTATAACTACACAGAAAATGGGAGCATATGCTACGTCAGCAAACATCATGCCACTCCACCTGGTTGCTAAGCAACACCTCCATCCACTCCCCCTCTCGCTAGCTGACAAACAGAATTAACCCTTTGATCACATACGGATGATCTCTGCTGTTGCACTTCCAACACAATAGGTTGGGGACGGCTGGTGCAAAGGAACTGTGCAGTGTACTGAAAAGTGTGGAATGGACAAATAGGCAGATGTATAAACACAGTGCAAGCAAAACCAGGGTGAATGCAACAGAACCTCCCTGCAAACAAATCAGGATGAATGCTGAATAAAAACCGGCTATATTCCAAGACATTATTTCTCAACCTTGGGTCCCCAAATGTTGTTGGACTACAATGCCTATCATCCCTAGCTAGCAGGACCAGTGGTCAGGGATGACGGGCGTTGTAGTCCAACAACATCTGGGGACCTAAGGCTGGTTTAATCTCTGCATAAGCTTTGTGCAAGCAAAACAGGTCATGTGGAAGAGCCCCAGTTTCACTCACTATATCTTGATAACAAAGCTGCTCCCAATGGCCCGAGAACCGGGTTTCAAGCAGCAGGTTTACTCCCCGCTCCTCAAACTGTGTTCTAAATTACAGCCTGTTCTTCTTTGCCTCCACCAAACCTAACAGGATCTTGGCCCCACCCTGACTGCTGTTTCTTGGTCATGCAAGAGATTATATAGAGAACGATCAGTCAGCCTGCAGATGCCAGAAGGAAGGCAGTTTGCTTTTTTTTTTAATTGTTGGACCGAGTTATCCTGCTCAAATACCCATGAGTTATTCACCAAGGTATAACTTTTATTTATGATGATTGCCCTTCTGCTGCTACACTGCTCCAGAAAATAAAATGGAACAAATTAAGAGAGGGATCCTAGAGCAAAGAAAAGGCTGGCATCTGAATTTTTGATGCAGTCTATGCATTCTCATTATAGCATTGTCTTTTTGTATTACTTTTGATTTATAATGTAATTGGGGAACTATAGAAATGTTAATGGGAATGATGCTGTTCTGAATATGACAAAGTTGTTTACTAATTATTGCCTTTAACTTGGGCTAATTTTGATAGTAGTTAAAATTGCAAGGGTTTTCTTTTTCTTCCCCCCCTTTAAAGTATCATCTGTGCTGACAACTTCTATGTTTACAATTCCCTAATTACCCCATCCCCCCTTTAAAATTAGGTATTCATAAATAATTTTATTTTATTTCTTTTAGAAAATGCTGCGGGAGGGAGGAAAGGTTGGATAGCAAACCTTAAGGCAAGCATATTTGTTCCATTAAACCTTGAGATGAGAAATTGTTGCTTGGGAGTTTATTTATTTCACAACATACAGTGTGTTGCTCATTATATTAGGGGAGATAGAGAATGCTGCAATGATTATTAGTGTGTTCGGTAATGAGATTACTGAACCATTTGCTGTTGAATTTTTTGAGATGCATAATTACAGGGCTTTATTTACAGTGGGCTGGGTTTCTTTTTCTCCCTCCCCCCTTTTTAATGATCCACATTTTTTGTTCTTTGTCTGAAGAATAACATCCTTTCCTTTTTGAATTAATGTACAACCATTTGCATTCCTTTCTGATGCAATGAGCTGGTGGTTATGGGCAGCTTGTTTAGCGTAGGAAACCAAAGCAGTACGGGCATCAGAGAAAACACTTCGCGTGTGTAATTGGAAGAGAAGCTGGGCATATTACATGCAGAGGGCTGCCCAGTGATGGCTGTGTCTTACTTCCACTGATAATGGCAATATGCCCCTGATTACCAATTGTTGGGAACCATGTGTGAGGAGAATGTTCTTGCACCCAGATTCCACTTGCAGGTTTTCCATTGGCATTTGGATACTGGACTGTGTTGGTCTTCTTTCTTTTTTTGTACTACACTTACTTCAAAATGCCAAAAGCCACCTTTGCTGCTTTTGCAGACTCTTTTGTTCATTATGCTGAGTGGGACCCTGGACCTCCTCCCAAAGCCATGCCTTGATGACTCAGCCGTCAGAAATCCCTGCCACCCTTCTGCAAATCACCAGGTACCTACCACTAGATTCTAATCCATCTTCTGCCTGCCCCCAGTCTCCTCCGATTGGTACCTACCCATAGAGACTCGGGTGGTGTGGTGGTATAAACCACTGAGCCTCTTGGGCTTGCTGATTAGAAGGTCAGCAGTTCAAATCCCCATGACGGGGTGAGCTTCCATTGCTCTGTCCCAGCTCCTGCCAACCTAGCCGTTTGAAAGCACACCAGTGAAAGTAGATAAATAGCTACTGCTGCAGCGGAAAGGTAAACGGTGTTTCTGTGCATTCTGGGTTCCGTTGTGCCAGAAGTGGTTTAGTCATGCTGCCCACATGACCCGGATGAGATGAGCACCACAACCCCATAGTCACCTTTGACTGGGCTTAACTGTCCAGGGGTCCTTTACCTTTTCATTTACCTGCTCATCTAGGGCTCAGATGAGGGTGTCCACTTACACATTGCCAAACCAGAGGAAATGAATCAGTAAAGAAAAAAAAGAAAAGACAAATGACACAAATTTGTATTAAATATGCTGTTTATTTATTTGAGGCATATCTATACTGCTCAATCAATAGCTTTCATAAACGGTATGCATAAAAATAAACCAAGAAGAGAATAATAATAATAAAATTGTCATCACCGAAAATGAACATAAAACCACACAGCACCTTAAAATGCCTGCTGGAATACAGAAGTCTTTGTCACATGGATGAAATTCAGCAAGGCTAGTACCTGCCTAATCTCAGTCAGGAAGGAAGTTCTATAGTCTTGGGCCCACAATGCTAAATGCACAGCTATTTTAGGAAGACAAGGTATCTCCCTATAGTGGGGGATGCTTTGACCAGGTGGCCTTCTGTCTAGGTGCTAAATGTGAATGGACAACTTGAAGGCCCTTGATCTCCCTTGATCTCCCTTCTTATGATTATTCATTTTTAAACTAGACTTGGGCTGGACAGCCCTTCATACAGATGTCCTGCTCACGGACTTCTTATATAAGGTAAAAGGAAAAGGAAAAGGACCCCTGGATGGTTAAGTCCAGTCAAAGGCAAGTATGGGGTTGTGGCACTCCTCTCGCTTTCAGGTTGAGGGAGCCGGCGTTTGTCCACAGACAGCTTTCCGGGTCATGTGGCCAGCAGGACTAAACCACTTCTGGAGCAATGGGACACCGTGACGGAAGCCAGAGTGCACAGAACCGCTGTTTACCTTCCTGCCACAGCGGTACCTATTTATCTACTTGCACTGGTATGCTTTTGAAATGCTAGGCAGGAGCTGGGACGGAGCTGGGACGGAGCAACGGGAGCTCACCCCATCATGGAGATTCAAACCACTGACCTTCTGATTGGCAAGCCCAAGAGGCTCAGTGGTTTAGACCACAGCGCCACCTGTGTACTTATATAGGCATCCTGTTAGCCTCTATGAGAAGAGGATGCAAGATTAGATGGGCCTTTGGACTGGTCCAGCAGGGCTTTTCTTGTATTCTTAGGATTCTCTTCTTACCTACCTCTTAGGCCTGATATCTTTTCACTGGAAATACCAGGGGCTGAACCTGAAACCTTCTGTATATAAAGCATCTGCTTCAACCGTGTGCTATTGCCTCTCTGCTCAAGCAAACCAGCTGCTGCTCATTTCCCCAGTCTTCCTGTCATCTGTCTGCTTCTAACATCTCCTGACTTCACCCTTCTCCCCCTTTAGCCTCATCTTCACTGTCCACTTCTTTAGCAAAATACTTCCAGAGATGTTCTGCCCTCGCTTTAGTAGGTCTACCATGGGCAGCATTTTAGTATAGCACAATAAGCAACACTGGTGAATTTCAGGAATGGCGAAATTTCCAAAAAACAACATTTTAAATATATATATTTGATAAAACGGTTCCTCTTGCCAGCACCTTATTTCTTACATCTTGCTTTTAGAGATGGTTCCGAAAGTGAGCATAATTATTTGAAAGATTAACTTACATGTGGTTTGGCTTGAACACCAAATTCTTAAGCTTTCCAGATGTCTTCTGAGGATGAGGTAACTGAATGATACCTTTTAAAAGCAGCTTTATCTGATGACTTAAAGAAATCTCTCTTTTTTTGGTGTTGTGTTTTTTTGTTTTTTCACTCCAGATGTTGTTTTTCATGTTGTAGCTATATGCCTATGTTAGTATGTGTACAAGGGAAATTCCAACAAAAATGGAAATGGGAGCAGGAATTTCCAGTGTTTGCTTATTCCTCCCATGTCTAGAATGGTAATCCAGTGAATATGACCAGTATTCGCTATTGCTGTTGCTTTCAAGCAACAAATGATATGTAACTGATTATGTTTCCCCCTCCATTTGCATTACATTTCCTCTGCATTGAAATGAATGGGGTGGAGAAATATAATGGCAATGTTGCCTTTGTAGCTTGGTTGGTAAAGTATGAGACTCTAAGTATCAGAGTCATGGCTTCAAGCATTGCAGGGGGTGGACTAGATGACTCTTGCTATCCCTTCCAGCTCTATGATTCTATGGAGTGGAATTCAACATCACACTGTGGCAAGTATTCCATCTGTGCAAGTATTGCAGTTTCCAGATGCAAAGACCCCCCCCTCTCCTCCCTCTACGTATTCAGTGTTCTGGGGGTTCTCCCAAATTTTCTGTGCCATTTTTTTGGGGTACAGGGGGCCCACAGGAAGAGTAGAGGGGAAATCACCAAGGCACAAGCATAGGTTCTTGTGTGGGCCATCCTCTGGTGGGGCTTGTTAGGTGAATCCTGCCCAAAATTAATTGCATGAATTATGTAAGTTATGTAATTTCACCACAGCAAACAAAAAGATAAATATGGCAGTTTTTGATGTAAGACGAACTGCTGTAGAATGGAAACAGCGCTGTGTGCGATGAATACAGGGCAGAGAAGAGAAAGGTAGCCTCTTGCATCCCTAGTGTTCAGACGTGTGCACACATTTTAATGCACTGAAAACGCTTGCAGCAACTGAATGGGAGTGCAGCTATAGATGTATATTGATGTAAAGGTAAAGGGACTCCTGACCATTAGGTCCAGTCGTGACCGACTCTGGGGTTGCGGCACTCATCTTGCTTTATTGGCCGAGGGAGCCAGCGTACAGCTTCCAGGTCATGTGGCCAGCATGACTAAGCTGCTTCTGGCGCACCAGATCAACACACGGAAATGCCGTTTGCCTTCCCGCTGGAGCGGTACCTATTTATCTACTTGCACTTTGACGTGCTTTCGAACTGCTAGGTTGGCAGGAGCAGGGACCGAGCAACGGGAGCTCACCCCGAACGGGAGCTCACCCCGTCGTGGGGATTCGAACCACCGACCTTCTGATCAGCAAGTCCTAGGCTCTGTGGTTTAACCCACAGTGCCACCCGCGTCCCGTATATTGATGTATTTGTGCGCATACGAGTGAGGTCTGAATCTGTGATGTTTTTGCTGAGAAACCCAGAGTCCACACACCACATCTGCAACGTATGCAAATCCACACGTAATTAAAAGCAAGCCCAAGTGCGAACATTGTTTTGTCTCATTTCTGTAGTGATGACAGCAGCTCTTAAGATCTTGCGCTCATGAAAAGATCTTCATCAGCCGTGATCTGAGTTTAGAAAAAGATACTCAACATAATGTCAGACCCTCAGCATTCCTTTGTTTCAAATTGAAAATGCAGTGCAGCTCTCTCCAAGAGGACTGTGAAGAGCCAAGGCTAAAATATAAGGATCAAAACACCATTGGCATTTTGCAGCCTGGAGGTGAAAAGAGCAGCAGAAACCAATGGGTTCAACAGAGCCTGGGTAGGTGCATCAGAGCTGTTGAATCAGGCCATAAGTGTTCCCCATCCATCTGAATAGGAATGACTTTTTAAAAGTAAGAAGCAGAGGTGTTTGTTTGTCTTTGTTTCCAGTTGGGTATAAAGATGAAAGCAGTTACTTGACTGGCCATTTTCTACATTGCAAAACCTCTCTCCTTCTAATAGCAAACTCAGGTAGCGAGCTGAAATATACTCAGAGTCGAGTGTGGATTTCATGCTCTTTATTCAGCTCATAGTAGTGAGGAATGAAAGTTTCCCCAAAATATCTGCTTTATATACATTATTTACACAATGGGTCGCACGTGATTGGCTTATTCTGGGATTCTCCTGTAGGCCAATCAGGTTGTGGATTCACTTCCACCTGGAGCTGGATTGGGTGGCTCCTGCGGACCAGTCATACTGCTGCATTGTTCTAGGACCAATCAGACTGCTGCATTCTGGACCCTATTGTTCTAGGACCAATCAGACTGCTGCTTTTTGGATCCTATTCAACTCAGTACATAACACGAGCATTGACAGCATTATAGCCAAAACAGGGTCACTGTTTTGGCTCAAATTTTGCCAGCCACTCAGGGGAGGCTTCAGCACACACATGCAAATGGATGGCTCAAGAAAATAAGCCAAGCTACAAACTATTGGTCAAGGTGCATATACGTATTAAATGTTCAAGGAACAAAGCATGTAGGAAACCCATTTTATAGATCCCTGGCAGGTGGCCACCCAGTTTCTGCTCATGTTCCTCCAGTGGAGGAAAGACCAGCAGTTCCTGAGGCAGACTGTTCCACTGTTAAACAGATCTTACCCAGCTCTTCTAACCATTCTGCATAGGAGCCATTTCACATCAACAGCTAGAGGGCACAACTTTGGCTAACCCTGGGCTAGAGGCACTGAAGCAGAATCAAACTATTTTAAATCTGACCCCCTAAAATAAAATAAAAAAGGCTGGAAGGCTAGAGCAAAGAAGACAGTACAGTCGTACCTTGGTTTTTGAACAGCTTAGTTCCCGAATGTTTTGGCTCCCGAACGTCGCAAAACCCAGAAGTGACTGTTCCAGTTTGCGAACTATTTTTTGGAAGCCGAACATCTGACGGGGCTTCTGCGGCTTCCAATTGGCTGCAGGACCTTCCTGCAGGCAATCAGAAGCCGTGCTTTGGTTTTTGAACATTTTGGAAGTCAAAGGGGCTTCCAGAATCGATTCCGTTCGACTTCCAAGGTACGACTGTATAGCTAAAATCAGCAGATATCCTGTGGTGCTTAGCACCTCCCATGATCTGCTCTTCAGTTGTGTGTCCACAACTTTCAGTTTCAAAGTGAGGCAGATATTTTCCAAAGAAATGCAGCCTTTAATTCAAGTGTCTTTGCCTATGTATTTGTTTATTAACATTTGTAACCGCTTCCTTTCCTGCAGTCTCATGGCAGCAATAAATGTAAGGAACAATTTTACATAAAAAAGATTGGGATATTAAAAGCTGTATGTGCGTGCACACAGACACATCGAAATGGCCCTCCAAATACAATTAGCATGGGGTCCAGTGATAATTTATATCAAAGCTACTCATGACAGGTCACAAGGAAGCAGATCAGTAACACCAGTATTACAATAAATGCAATTAAATATATACAGCCTTATTCAATAACTACATCAGAAGGGCTGAATGAATGTCATTGTGGGGTGGGGAGGGAAAAATCCTGAAGTTCAATATTTATTCTTTTTATGTTTTCCTTAGCCAAATGAGGACGACAGACCTTTCAAGGTTACGGCTAAAATAACAAGGATGTCCAGTGGAATTTATCCTTGCTGGTGCTTGTGTACAGTATATATTTACACCACATGAGTGGTCCATAAATCCTCCTCATAAATGCTGTTACCTCCACCACTAGCAGTTTCTCATTTTTATGAGAATATAACTTTAAGAGGTGGTGTACGTACACATATCCTTCTCTCTCACACACATAGTCCTTTAAAGACATCTGGTCCAGTGAAATGCTGGTCACGCCAAATGATGTGATTCAGGTACAGATCGTTAGAAGTGCCATGGACAGCCCAGACTCACCTGCCCTGTAGCATCCTAAGGTGGACTCGGCGAACACACTCCCAATCTAGCCGAGGCTTCAGAGAAACTAGAGACCTTGCCCAATGAATCCTTTCAGTCATGTATCCGGATAGCCTTTGTGAAAGCCATTCTCACGGGGAAGAGGAAGAGGCAAGGCTGGCACCAAGCTGAAAAGGGGGTCCTGTGAGGAATCTGAGACAGCTTTCCCAAGAGGCGCCTGCCATTTGTTTACCTCAGCATATGTTGCTCTGGGGCAGTGTGGGCTTATAAAAATGGCACTTCTCGACCAACCATCGCTCAGTAAGCCCAAGCCTGGGGAGAAAGGGGAGAACCGACAGAAGGGCCCATATTCTGTGGTAACAGAAAACAAGGCTGCCCCAGTGGAACATGGGATAAGTTGGTGTAACCCCTCAGTTTGTAGCTCTAGAGCAAGGTTTCCCAAACTTGTGTCTTTGACTGTTTTTGGACTACAGTTCCCATCATCCCTGACCTCTGGTCCTGCTAGCTAGGGATGATGGGAGTTGTAGTCCAAAAACAGTGGGAGACAGTGGCGTAGCGTGGGGGGTGCAAGGGGGGCCGGCCGCACCGGGCGCAACATCTGGGGTTAGGGCAAATCCACGGGTTAGGGGGCGCAAATCCACGGGTTAGGGGGCGCAAATTACTTGCCTTGCCCCGGGTGCTGACAACCCACGCTACTCCACTGGTGGGAGACCCAAGTTTGGGAAACCCTGCTCCACAGCATCCCATTGGTGCCGGCCACCAAAGAAATATAGCCAGCTACATGCAATGTTAAATGTTTGAATCATACTTGCAAGGTGTTTTGTTTTGTTTTAAGCTGCATCAGTTGGAGGAACTGAGCATTGGTACCAATGGGGGATTTTCACTGAGAGCCAAATGTTGGGCCCTAACTGCACTTATGCATATAAAGCTGTATCATACCACTTTAAACAGTCGTGGCTCGCACCCCCCCCCCCATAAAAGAAAACATCATGGGAAGTGTTTGTAAGGTGCTAAGCAGTTAGGAGACCCTCATTCCCCTCACAGAGCTACAATTCTGAGTGGTTGAATGAGCAACCTTTCTTTCCACTCTGGGAACCTTTAATGAGCTATTCTCACAACCACAGCTAAGGAGGAAAGTCTTAGATTAGTCTCTTTGTCAGCTCTGACTTAATAAATTATCAGCCTCCCACACCACCCCCCAATAATGTCGCCCCAAACATCTAGGAAGTATTTGGCAGTCATTTCTCCCTTCTGTAAGACTAAAACTAAGTTACTTGTTTCCATCCCCTCAATTCCTACAAAGTTATTGGAGGAACAACATGGATTTTGCCACATTCAGAGTGGGCTGGATTACAGGGAAGGGAGGAATATGACACAATATTGCTATGCTGTCTGCCCTGCTTGCTCTGGTGGTGGTAACAATGGGTGGAGGGATTTAATAACTCTTTCCTCATGTGTTCCTTTGCCTTGAAACTTTTTTCCCCACCAACCTGTTACAGAACCCTATTTAACTTGCAAAAAGATCTGGAACACCAATAGGGGAAAAACGTAACCAACTCTGTCCTAGATCTCATCTGGAGTAAAGTGTACTCTTTAGAAAGGGCAAGACAACCAGATGCACCACTGACATTACCTGTAATTTTAAGACTGGGCTAGCCAATGCTGTGCTCTCCAGATGTTTTGGACCACAATTCCCATCAACCCCAGCTAGCACGGTCAATGATAAGGGATGATGGGAGCTGTAGTCAACAACATTTAGAGGGAACCATGTTGGCTACTCCTGCTTTAAGAACAGCAACTTGAAGCACTTTTGTTTGATCTTCCTTTTCCCTCCTCCTTCCCATTCCCTTCTCTTCACAATCCATGTCATTTTTTTTAGACCAGAGTCCCAAACTTGGGTCACCAGCTGTTTTTGGACTACAGTTCCCATCATCCTTGACCACTGGTCCTGCTAGCTAGGGATCATGGGAGTTGTACTCCAGAAACAGCTGGAGGCCCAAGTTTGGGAAACTCTGTTTTAGACGGTGAGCCTTATGGCAGGGGCTGTCATAAAGCTGATTTTTGTAAGCCATTCTGAGATCCTTTCTAGATGAAGGATGTGATATAACAGCAGCAGGTGGAAAAAGTATTAGACATCCTTCCCTATTACTTTTGTACAGAGTGTGTTTTGCAGCATGTTTTGCAGATCCTGTCAAGCTAGCATTACATAACACTATGTTGTTGCACATAGTTTTTGTTATTAAGGGCAAGGAGACATAATTAGCAAAGACCTCTAGATTAGAATAAAGGCAGAAAACAGAAACCTGAATTGCATGGATCATTTGGAACTCACTTCTGCAGTATGAGCTGAGATGAGCTGGAGAGGGGTGGGGAGCATTCATCACTCTCTACTCGAGTCCCTATTTTCAAGAGATCTTAATTAGCTTCACTAAAAAAATAATACCGTAATCTGTGTGAGTTGCCTAAATGGCAGCTGAGCTCACGGAAATTACAAGGGTGCTTTGGGTTTTTTTAAAACAATTGAAACTCTGATCTGAATCATTTTTTAGCACATAACAGTGAGAGGCGATGGTTAGCTTAAGGGCAAGTGTATTATAACATATTTATGGGGCATATGTTCACGTAATAATGGGAAATGATTAGAATAATAGTGGAACTAAATATAGTCGCACTTTGCATCTGTCCGTCCTCAAGTTTAGACTTCTTACTTCAAGTTTTCAAGATCTCAACTCAGATGTTGTTTTCTTCAATTTCCCTTCCTTTTTATGACCTTTTTTCCTCCCGTTGCTGCCTTGATTTATGGTCATTTGTGTGATTGCATTGCTTTGCTTTATGGCAGTTTATGTCATTCTGGTCTTGTCATAAATGACTACCATAAAGTGAGGTAAAATATCATAAAACATTAGTGAGTCTCTGATATTCAAGGTTCCCCAGTACAAGCATTGACAGGTAGCAACCACTGAAGAACTGTGTTTTTCGAAGGCTGTATTATTAGAGCAACACTGTTGGAGAGAGAGAGAGAGCTTTGAAATGCCCAGATGGATAAAGAAAAAAATTGTGAACTGTGCAATTGGAGGGTGTCCTGCTATTGAACGTCAATATTTAGCGGGTGTTGAAGAAGCCTTGGGAAAGTTAGCTCAAAATTTCTCATCATCATCAATGTATTTCTTTTCTAAGATTTCTCACATTTAGCATAAGCTCCCAGGACAGGTTACAACAACAGAATACAGTGGTACCTCAGGTTAAGTACTTAATTCGTTCCGGAGGTCCGTACTTAACCTGAAACTGTTCTTAACCTGAAGCACCACTTTAGCTAATGGGGACTCCTGCTGCCGCCGCGCCGCCGGAGCATGATTTCTGTTCTCATCCTGAAGCAAAGTTCTTAACCTGAAGCACTATTTCTGGGTTAGCAGAGCCAGTAACCTGAAGTGTATGTAACCTGAAGCGTATGTAACCTGAGGTACCACTGTACAAGTATAAAAATAAAAGACATTATGATTGTAAAACATGTAAAACCATTTGAAGTGGAACAGAATAGTATATATTCAACAAAACAGGTGGATCCCACAAAAACAGGATGAGGAAGAAAAGGAAAATTTCAGCAATTTCCACAGAAGGTGTCCCCTGAGACATTTCAGCGGAGGCCTATTTGTCCCCTCCCTGCCAGATCTCCCACCTACCCATAAACAAATAAGATTATTTTGGAAAAGGGAACATGATATCGGTAGGAAGGAGGGTTTCTCAGAGGTAAGAGAGGCTGCTCTTTTTTAAAAAATGCTGTTCTTTTTCAAAAAATATCAATTTATTTATTTGGTTTTTCAGATTAAAATTTTACAGTCACATATACAACATACAACATAGAAACTAGATTCCAAAGAATCTCCTGGACTCTCCGCCCCCCCCCCTTTGTGGGCCCTATTGTTAATCATTTCCTCCTGCATCTTTTATAATAATCCAAAGCTTTTACCTCTCCATTGTGTCCAGAATTCACCATTAAAGTAAATTACAAGTGCTATTCCAATCCTACTACTGATTTTAACTGTTTACAATGGTTTTTAAGATAAATTATAAATTCCCCCATTCCTTATTAAAATTTTGGTCTTTCTGATTTCTGATTCTTCTGGTCATCTTAGCCATTTCGGCATAACCCAACAACTTGATCTGCCATTCTTCTTTTGTATGGTTGAAAATGCTGCTCTTGAACAGTCTCAGGTCACTCAGGAGTGTCATTTACGTTGAAGGGCTTGCTAGACATCTCTGGCCTTCATAAAGTCCTCTCTGCTGCCAGATGTCCCAGGGTCTTCATCCTCTCAAGTGTCCTACTTTACAGAGGACAGTCCTATTTGCAGGCAGTCAGTCCTCTGTTGAAGGAAGTCCTCAATTCGAAGAGTTGTCCAGTTCAAACCTGATTTAAGGATAAAGATCCCGAAGAAGGGAGCGCCGAAGTGGCCTTGAAGTTCCACAGTGAGCACCTAGACAGGCAGACTGAGCAGGCCTATGGGTCACCTGGGTACAGCCTTCCCAAATGTAGTGAGGTGTATTTCTATGAATAGTTTTATTGTAATTAGTTCTAGCATGTGCTTTTGTTGTTGTTTAGTCATGTCCGACTCTTCGTGACCCCATGGACCAGAGCACGCCAGGCACTCCTGTCTTCCACTGTCTCCCACAATTTGGTCAAACTCATGCTGGTAGCTTCGACAACACTGTCCAACCATCCCGTCCTCTGTCGTCCCCTTCTCCTTGTGCCCTCAATCTTTCCCAACATCAGGGTCTTTTCCAGGGAGTCTTCTCTTCTCATGAGGTGGCCAAAGTATTGGAGTCTCAGCTTCACGATCTGTCCTTCCAGTGAGCACTCAGGGTTGATTTCCTTAAGAATGGATAGGTTTGATCTTCTTGCAGTCCATGGGACTCTCAAGAGTCTCCTCCAGCACCATAATTCAAAAGCATCAATTCTTCGGCGATCAGCCTTCTTTATGGTCCAGCTCTCACTTCCATACATCACTACTGGGAAAACCATAGCTTTAACTATACGGACCTTCTAGCATGTGCTAATGTCATTCAAATCTGAATCCTCTTTTGGGGTGCTGCTTTCCTCTTCTTGGCTGATGTATAAGTGGCCAGTCTATAAGGTTCTTCAAGATGGAGAATTGACAGGAGATGTTTCATCCATCAGGAGTCAGGTGTGTGTGTGTGTGGATGTACGTCCTTGAGCAAAACAAAGCAAAATCTCATGGGTTTTCCTAAGCGTTCTCCAGGAAAACAAAAACAAAAGCCCAGCACCTAACGGCAGTCACAGCAATGGCAGGAATTATATATGATAATGCACAGCCTCTGTATGGAGGCAGCCATTAATGGAATCAGCACAATCCCCATCAACTACAGACACTTTCCCACCGGAGATCATACTGGGACTGCAAAACTGGGCCACAATGAAGAGAGAGATAACAAGGCACTTCGCTTGAGTTTACAAACATGTGCATGTTAGTTTTATGAATACCAACTAGTACATGTAATAAAATAATGTTATTTTGCGGCAATGAGTGTTGGGCAAATTGTCTGGAACTAATTATTCATGAGAATCCTGGGTTTTTATTGAAGGCTTGATTATAATTCCTGGATTGTGTATTTAGTACTGTGGCTCGTAAGTAATGGGCTTTGTACACTGATTTGACTTTAGGGTAGCTTGTGAGCACTGGAAGACCCTTATTGCCATTGTCAGCTTTATTAATTATAAAGTCTCTCAAATTTGTGTGTGTGTATTCAACACAGAACACTGATTCACCTATTGGAATATCTATCTATCTATCTATCTATCTATCATCTATCTATCTATCATTTATCACTTATCATCTATCATCTATCATCTATCGATCGATCTATCTATCGATCGATCTATAATCTATCTATCATCTATATCTATCATCTATCTATCTACCTATCATCTATCATTTCTCTCTCTCTATCATATCTATTTATCTATCTATCGATCTATAATCTATCTATATCTATCTATCTATCTATCTATCTATCATCTATCTATCATCTATCTATCTATCTATCATCTATCTATCATCATCATCATCTGTATCTAATTTATTATATATAAATATTTTCTTAAAGACTGGGATATGATTCTGCCCTTTCATATGTGTGTCATGGAAGAATTTTTTTTTTTGGGGGGGGAGGAGGTTCAACATCATGCCCAGATCACCCCCTTCCTCCTTTCTCCCCACTGTCCCTATTTTGTTCAACATCCAGCCTGAATAAGAGTCATGGAGAACTCAAAATCTCACTATTTGTGACATTTTGCTTGGTCCTAATAAAGGCATCGCCCTACTGTGCCTTCTTAAAATGTCCAAAGGTAAAAATATCCCTGTGGAACCACACAAGACAGAATTAGACTGCACAGATCCACTGACCTTCTCCAAAATGAAGAACCAGGTTACTTGCTGGGATGTACGCCTTCCAGACATTTTGTTGCAGCATCGGACAGTGACTGCAGATTCGGTTCACAGTTTTCCAGGAAACAGCCAAGCCTGTCACTGCTACACATTTACCTGCCTATTCCCAATCCCTACCCTGATGAAATCTGATAGGCACTCCATGAAAGAAAATGGGCAGTTCCTAGACTATCCAAGCAAAGACACAACCAAATCAGAACAATGAACGCTCTAAGTGTTTCTCCTAATTTACAGTGCAGGTGAAAGCAGGGAAACAATGGCCAGAGTAAGAAACTAACCTACTGATTCTTGCAAAAGAATATTGCATTAACTCTGCCCTCGGGTGTTCATGTTTATGTTCCCTGCTTTGTGTCAAGGAAAATCAGTGGAGATATTCTTATTTCCTTGGATGGCGGGTGGAGAAGGTACACACTGACTGAGCACATTTAAGTTGCACAAATGTAGAATCCAATGGCCAGTGTCTTACATAGGAAGCTGGTGTGTTCTGAGTTGGGCCATGGCTCCATCTAGTTCTGCATTATTGAGACTGAGCAGTTGTGGCTCTTCTTGATTTCAGACAGGACATTCCCAGTCCTACTTGGAGTTTGTTAACCTCCAAAACTTAGACAACTTTCTCAGTGCACCCAAATCTTGCTGAAAGGCACAATGCAACCTTTTATGTAGATTATGGGTGGAATTGATGTAGTACTTAGTGGTGTGTGAAGAATGAGGTCTACTTGTGTAATGGGACTGCTCCCCCTCCTACCCCAATGTGCAACGCCACAAAACCTATTTTGGATTTTCCCCCAGCCACAGCAGATTTAGGGGGTGCAGATGAGAGGGTTGAATAGTCTTGCTTTGCAAGTGGATCTTGTTCCAGGCACGAAACAGCTTAGCAGAATCCTGCCCTATATAAGCTTTTAGGATAAATTCCTCATATACACGTTTATCTTTGATTAGGTCCCATTGGGGCTTACTTCTGAAGAAAGGTGCACAGGATTTCACGGTTAATCTCTGAATGTACAATTAAAAGCCCATCGCAAAGCCATGCAAATGTCATCTCAAAATACAAAGAAATTATGCCAGTGGAGAAGAGATGTGATTGAATGGGGGAGGGAAGAGGGGAAAGAATCGATCTTTCATATTTTACATCTGTCTTCAAATACAGAAAACAAAAAGTGGCTTTCCTTGGACAGCCACCCCATTTTTCAAGTGCCAATGTCAAGTTCTGTTTTCCCCTCCTTTAAGGAAAAAAAAATGCCAACGAAGATTCCCATCCATCATTTCTGATAGGGAGTATCCATCATTCTTGAAGCTGCATTGTTTTCAAGGTTGTCAGGGAGTGGACAGGAATCAAGAACCCATTCCACCACTGAAATGTTAAGGGTCATGTATTGCCCATCCAGAGAGGGGACAGATATCCCCATGGGGTGTGTATGGAGAAGACATTCTTCTCCGAAGTAATCTCAAAAACTAGAATGAGGATTCTAAGCCACGTGCTTCAAGAGACCTCACTGCAGAGCTGAACTAGCCTGAGTCATGTTTCTTGCAAGTGTAGGGCATGTGAGAAGGGGGAAAAATCCCATTGTTGCAATATAAATTTCTCCTCCTTGAGTCATCCTCCTTTATTCACTCCTACAAGAGGTAATGATGGCCACTAACTTGGTTGGCTTTGAAAGAGGATTAGACAAAGTCACAGAGGATAAAGCTATAAATAGTTACTAACTCTGATGGCTATATTCTAGCTCCGCTTTTGGAGGCAGCAATGTTTCTGAATGCCAGTTGCTGGAAACTGCTGGTTGGGAGAGCACTTTTGCAATCAGGTGTTGCTTGTGGACTCCCCAGAAGTATCTGGTTTGCCCTTGTGGGAACAAAATGCTGGATTAGAAAGGCCTCTGGCAAGATGGGCAAGCCTTGGATCACCTTGGAAATCACCCACTAGAACATAAGAAGAGCCTGCTGGATCCTGCCAATGCTCCATTTAGTCCAGCATCCTGTTCTCACTTTGGCCAACCAGATAAGAAGAAGAAGAAGAAGAAGAAGAAGAAGAAGAAGAAGAAGAAGAA